>CM069862.1:89616219-89936219 GCA_036172795.1 Pelodytes ibericus
AACGTTTTCCAAATTTGTCTAGAAAAATAAAAGACTTAGAATAAATAATTGCCCAGGACACTTCAAAATATGCACTAAAGAATATGGTTAGATTCGCATCATTAAACACCCAGGGGCTTAATATCCCTCAAAAAAGATGGTACTTATGTGAACTGTTCCAGAAAGAAAAAATTCACGTAGCAATGGTCCAAGAGACCCATTGGAGAAAACAAGATAAACTAAGATGGAATAATACCAAATACCCTACCGTGATATATGCTTCAAGAGAACAAGAAAAAAAATGCGGAGTAGCAATCTTCTTCGCAAATACAGTAAAAGTAGAGATAAAATATCAAGATCTAGACGAAGAAGGAAGATATATGATATTAGTCTGTTCAATCAATGATTTTTGGTATACTTTGATAAACGTGTATCTACCCAGTAGGCACCCTGTAGGTCTCCTGAATCAGATATTAGAAAAGGCCGAACAGGTCAGTACGGGAGAAATAATAATAGCCGGAGATTTTAACTGTGTACCTGATCCGGAAATCGATAGATACAGTAAATCTAAAGGAGATTCAATAGATTCAGGAGTGGCGAAAATAGCTAAATCCTTAACCTCGACATTGAAAAAGTTCAACCTGTATGATATATGGAGAGTTAACAACCCAATGATCAGAGACTTTACCTTCTTTTCTTGGCCCCACTCCTCTTATTCTAGGATTGACCTGTTTCTGGGACGTACTGATTTATTACACAGAGTCAATAAAGTCGAAATCAAACCATGTATATGGTCGGACCACGATGTGTTGATTCTAGAACTTAAGGAAGAACAGACAATTCGTATATGATCCACCTGGAGATTAGATGATTCTCTCCTCCAAAATAAAAAAAATAGAGAATATTTACAAAAATTGTCTCAACTATTCTTTGAAGAAAATAATAAAGAAGATATGGATCCCACAGTTATTTGGTGCGCCTATAAAGCTGTGATGAGAGGGTATTGTATCAAATTAAAAGCTAGAGAAAAAAGAAAAGCAGGTTTAACATTGGAAAGATTATATATTGATTTCTATAATTTAAATAAAGAAACAAAAAGGCATCCAACATTAGAGAAGCAAAAAGAAATTCAAAAATACAAGAAAACATCAAAATTAGAACCATTGAGAAAATTAATAAAAATATGGAACGCCTAAAAATTAAATTCTACTCTACAGAAAATAGAGCAGATAAAAATCTAACAAATAAACTTAAAAGGAAAAGAGCAGTTAATAGGATTGACAAAATAACTGTTGGAAAAAGAACCCACAGATCTCCTATTGAAATAGGCGAAGCCTTTAATACCTTTTTTGAAAAACTATATAATCTACCAGGGAATGATAAAGAAGAAGAGATTAAAGAATACCTAGCTAAAAGCAACATCCCTAAAATATCAACCAAACAAAAAGACTGGCTAAACCAAGAGATAACAAAAGATGAACTGGTCAAAACAATAGTGAAATTAGTTAAAAACAAAACACCGGGTCCAGATGGATTCACTAATGGGTTTTATAAAACAATGCTTCCCAGTCTGTCTAGTCAGTTAACGAATACATTTAATCAAGCAGTTAAAAGAAGCTCTTTTCCCTCAGAGATGCTAACTGCCAATATTCTACCAATTTTAAAACCTGGCAAAGATCCAACTGAGATTAAAAACTATAGACCTATTTCATTGATTAACGTGGACGTAAAGTTGTTTGCCTCCATCTTAGCAGATAGAATGAAACAAGCCCTGACCAAAATAATCGATCAAGACCAAATTGGTTTTATCCCAGGTCGCTTACCTAGCAACAACATCCGAAGACTGATTGATACCTTAGACTCTGCATCACAAAAGAAGATCCCCCTGCTGACCCTGTCATTAGACGCCGAGAAGGCGTTCGACAGGGTCAGTTGGGGGTTTATGAGTCAATCCTTAAATGCTTTTGGCTTAAGTGGCTGGATCCATACCGCCATTATGTCATTGTATAAATCCCCTTCGGCTAGAATAGTAGGTGCAAATATTTGCTCGGAATGGTTTCCGCTCGCCAACGGGACACGACAAGGATGCCCCCTATCCCCTATATTATACATTATTACCGCTGAAATTCTAGCAATTAAGATAAGAGAAAATAGACGCATAGAAGGCTACCAGATAGCAGGCGACACACTAAAGATATCATTGTATGCTGACGATATCTTAGTCACAATAACAAATCCGGTTGCATCAGTTGATCCCTTATTAGAAGAAATCAAAAACTACAGCACCTACTCAAACTATAAATTAAATCTGACAAAAACTACTGCACAATTCAATAACATCACGAAAAGAGATAAAGAAACGATTCAGCAAAAATACAATTTCAATAATCCCAAAGATTTTCAATATTTGGGCATTAAAATAACAAAAAATGTGGAGAGGATAGCAGAAATAAATTTTATTTCACTTTTAAAACAAACAAATATGGATCTCAAAAATTGGCGTAATGAGGAGATCTCCTGGTGGGGAAGAGTAAACACCCTAACAGCATATATCTTACCAAAATGGATTTATCTCTTCCGCATGATCCCCCTCAAATTCTCCAAAAGCTGGTTACAGATGCTACAAACGGCATTTTTAAACTTCGTGTGGCGAGGTAAGACACCAAGAATTAAAAAGCAAACAATTTCAAATATAACGAAAAAGGGAGGGATGGGCTTCCCTCAAATAAACGACTATTATGAAGCCAGCGTAGTTATGCATATCGCACAATCTCAAATAGAAGATAATCTCTCGGAAGGCTGGTATAAAAAAGAGGCAGATCAATGCGGAGTAAAGAACTTAAGCCGACTGATTTGGAGTTCAATGAAAGGTGAATGGAAGAATAACATAATATTAAGCCATATCGTTCCAATTTGGGAGAGTATCAAAAAAAGACTAAAGCTAACTGATAAAGTTCTGAATTTCCTACCTATTGAGATAATAGAAAGCAAAATAGAGAACCGATCTGTGAAAAGATGGAAAGAAAATAATATTATCCAAATTAAAGATCTAATATCGGAAAGGAAAATCATACCCTTCTCCACTCTAAAAAATAAATTCCAACTTCAAGAGTGCGATATATTTACATACTTAAGGGTCAAAAATTACTTAACAAACAACATCATTCTCGAAGAAGGGGAAATCCACCACCAAATGAAACAGATTTTCAAGAAGAACGCTAAGATAAAAATCTTAGCTAAATGCAGGAAATTGATTGTACTGAGTAAAGAAATAGATATTCCAGCAGCAAAAAAATCATGGGAAAAAGATCTGGGTATCCCTATTACCCTCACAGAATGGTACAATATTATGAATAAGACGGGAAAAGTAATTCATAGTTTACCTTTGTTGGAAACTCATTACAAAATTATGAATAGATGGTACATTACCCCTGTAAATAAAAAAAATGTTTCCCTCGGGAGAGGACACTTGTTGGAGATGTGGTTTAAATAAAGGAACTTTCCTCCATATATGGTGGCTATGCCCCATTCTAAATAAATTCTGGAATGAGATTCTCTCCCTAATAGAAATAATAACTAGAATAAAAATACAAAAAGAGCCACAAGCAGCCCTATTACACTTGAATTGGCCTGCTATGGACATTAGACAATCTACATTCATAATCCACTGTCTGCTAGCTGCTAAAATTACTATAGCCAGAAACTGGAAATTTCAATACCATGTTTAAGATCAGCTAAAAATCAACTTATTTTCCAATTAAACATGGAAAAAGGGCTTAAAAAAGCAGTGGAGATTAGGGAAGACCCCATTAACTGGGACTAATGGATTAAAAATATAATTTTGGTCACAACCCCGAACACGAGATATAATTAGTGGAAGCTAACATCATCGAAGAATAGAAAGAGAAAGGGATAAAGCCAACTCCTGGGTGACGACAACATAACATTTATGAAAGTAACCTATTAGAGGATGTAAGTAAGTCTCTGGGTGCTCACTGGTCCAGGACCCCGATAGTAGAAGGGCCCCAAATTTACAACAGAGAACTCTTGCCAATCATAACCCCTTCCCCCTTACCATTGTCTCGCTGTGTTCTTTTTGTTTTTGTCTTTTTTGGTTTTTTGTAAGTAAATGAAATTAAAGTAGGAAAATTATCTTGTAGGTTTACCTGCCAAAGGATGATATGCTAATGAAGACAATACATTATTCCTACCGTAAATAGCGAAATCTGATGGCAAAGAAAAAAAAAAAAAAAAAAAAGAATAAATAATTGCAAAAATCAAAAGTTACTTGGGTAGTGGGATAACCTAATTTATAAGATTATAATCTTGTGGCATTTTTAGGAAGGACATGCTCATACTTCCTTTAGACTTTGTGAACCCACCTAAGGGTGGAGTTTTTTTTTTTTCTACCTTCAGTTTTATGCAGTCAAGATTGACTTTCCCCACAAATTATACCCGTTTTTAAAAAAAGGGAAATTGTATCCAATCAATTATGTAAATGTTACTGGGGAGCGGAGCTAGCCGGGCACCTCAAATACGGCGTCTGCCCGGGTACCAAATGCTCTAGGTACGCCCCTGGATCAATCGTATGTTATGATTTAAGAAAAATTATCTGAAAATAGAAAACATGTAAATGCCATAAAAACTGAATACAGAGAGAAGACAGGAAACCATTACCATACACGGAATATTGAAAATTGTCTAATTTTATACATGATCCCTGTCATTTTGAATTTGGTGGTCAGATTCCTCTGAAGTTTGCATATATTGCACATTTTACATTTCCCACATTCATGGAACCCAGCGGTCATGATATTCCAAGATTATTGATGTTGCTTCTGGTAATACACTGGAGGCCAAAATCAATTTTAAAATGGAGGTATCAGCAAATTACATGGCTGGGAAGAATACATTTGATTACACCGTATTTCCTAAATTGGAGTATCTATTTAGAACAACCCCTTTCAGAGTTACAAAACAAATGTTGCATTTATTTAATAGGCTTTATTCACCATACACTGGGGGTAATAATAAGGATGATTTTTGATGGTGGCATGTATTTTCTTAATATTTATATTCTGCATGTCTCAACAATGTTTTCCCATATTTTACCTTGGTTTGCTTCTCCTAAGAAAAGAGTGAATGTGGTAACTCCTTTTTTAAGAAAACGAACTTAAGCTACATAATAGTGCTCAACATATACCGTTCAGTAGGGTTAGTTAAAAGTAGGTTTTATGCTACGAACCACTTCTTTGATTGGTCCATTTTCACAATTGCAAGAGGAGTTCAATATTTAATTGAAAGAAAATATTCCACAAATGATTAATACTAAGCTTTCTCAGATTTCTTAAACTGATAGAAACATAGAATGTGTCGGCAGATAAGAACCATTTGGATTCTTGCAAGAAGGGTGTCAGTAACTGATTTGAACACACCAGAATCCCAGCACACATAGCCATTTGGATTCTTGCAAGAAGGGTGTCAGTAACTGATTTGAACACACCAGAATCCCAGCACACATAGCCATTTGGATTCGATTCTTGCAAGAAGGGTGTCAGTAACTGATTTGAACACACCAGAATCCCAGCACACATAGCCATTTGGATTCTTGCAAGAAGGGTGTCAGTAACTGATTTGAACACACCAGAATCCCAGCACACATAGCCATTTGGATTCTTGCAAGAAGGGTGTCAGTAACTGATTTGAACACACCAGAATCCCAGCACACATAGCCATTTGGATTCTTGCAAGAAGGGTGTCAGTAACTGATTTGAACACACCAGGTATATCCAATCTAGAGGAATCTGCTAGCAACTCTTAAATGTGACCTTATTAATTGATATACTACTATGTCTACTTGTGATATACTATGCCTTTTATCTGCATGTGTTGTTGTAACCATTTCTTCTTTATTTTTCTTTTCTCCCCACTATCACAACTTCTAACATATAGCCACATTTTTGCCACATTTTATTGCCTTTATGCTCTGCTAGGTCCTCTTATCTAAGTTCTTTTAAAATGCCCAAACTATCTCTCTCCCCCCCCCCCCCCTTCACCCCTGTATGTATAAAGTCTCCAATAAGAATATCCTTCTCTCAACAGAATCCCAGCACACATAGCCATTTGGATTCTTGCAAGAAGGGTGTTTAGTCCAACCCACCCACCCCAAGCTCAATTTTCTTTTATAGACCTTACCTAACCCCTCAATCTTCTCACCTGTGTGCAGATTATTTACCTGCATCTATAAGCAGCAGGTGTTGGAATTTAGCAGCTACCTGACTTAGACTACCTTTTAACTCTTCAGATTTAATATAGTCCTGTTGTGCCAAATCAAACCATGAACTCTCAAGTGTTACAATTCAAACATGGTACTCATAAATTAAAATAAACTTAACTACAGCTTTAAATTTTGCATTCCAGAGGAGAAATTAGTTTAACCTCCCTACCTTTACATTTTCTTTTGTCTGACCTGCCTTACTGACAGTATGATCAACCAAACAAAAGGTATTGTTATGTTTTCATTATTCCTGGCATTAGTAAGCCATTTTCCCACCCATCCCAATACAATAACCCCTGCCTTGCAACATAATGTAGTGATACATTACCATGGACTGCTTTGTAAATGTGCACTTCCTAATGAGTGCTGGTGGAGAGTGTTAAAAAACACTCCACCCTCTCCCTCTCCATCTTTTCAACATAGGTTGTCAGTGAAAGCTCAGGGGAAGCAGCTCTGCAAATTTGTGTTCATTCTTCTCCTTGCCCTGGCAAATGACATTGAAACCAACCCTGGCCCCTGTCCTAGTACAAATGTCAACTTCTCTTTCAATAAGGGCCTCTCCTCTGTCCACTGCAATATCCGCAGCCTTCTACCAAAAATTGATGAACTAAGAGCATGGTGTCAGGTGTACAAACCTAAAACTCTTGTCATCACTGAATCCTGGTTAAGCCCTAGAACCCCAGACTCTGCAATACAAATACAAGGTTATATCTGTTCCAGAAAAGACAGAAATAAGAGAGGAGGAGGTATTGTTTTATATATTCATGAGTCACTTAATTTCATAAACCTTTCTTTATCAAGTACCCCTTCTACTTTTGAAGTTATAGCCGGAAGAATATTACACCCATTCTCAAAACCATTAGTACTTGTAGGGATCTATCGCCCACCAAATTCCCCTGCTCAGTCACTTACTGACATCAAGAAACTACTGGGTGATATTAGTGCCCAAAATAAGAAAAGTGAGCTGCTCATATTTGGAGATTTCAATGTAGACTGGTTAGACCACAAAAATGTTAAAACATGCTCACTGTTCAAATCCATGAACCTAACACAGCTTATTTCTTCTCCTACTCGGATGAATCCCAACAGCTCTAACCATACGCTGCTGGATTGGGTCCTTTCCTCTTGTCCCCAAAGAATCCAGCAATCTGGCATTCTACCCAATGTGTTCAGTGATCATTGCATAGTGTATTGTGTACGGAAAGTAAGACCCATCAAATCGACCCCTAGAGTAATTGTTACAAGATGTTTTAAGAAGTTTAATCTCCAGTCTTTTCTCAATGACTTGAGTAATTGTCTGTGGAGCAGGCTAAGCTTGATACCCGATCTGGACTCTGCAATTGAATATTTTCAATCTGAGTTCATGCAGGTCAGTGATAAACATGCCCCCCCGCGTAGAGTGAGAGTAAGGGGTGCCCATCTTCCCTGGGTCTCAGCTGACCTCTTGGACTTATTCCATTTCAGGGATGCTTTATGGTCAAAATTTAAGCAAACTGGCTCAGACCAAGATCACAACACTTATCGGCACGTCCGCAATAGATGCAAGACTCAAACCAAACTTGCCAAGACAACTTATTTCTCTGAACGGCTGAATAGAAATCTAGCGAACCCTACCAAATTTTGGAGCGTCATAAAAAACATGTATGACCCTCCGCGCCGCTCAGAACCTACCACAATTAAGACACATAATGAAGTTCTAAAATCTCCAGTGGCAATAGCAAATGAATTCAATAACTACTTTGTAGGATGCGCCACAGCTCTTATAGCAACACACCACAATGAAGATCATGCCACTTTTTCTATGGCAGACAAGTCCCTATCGATATCACCCCTGGCCAAACACATTGCTGAATTTGAATTTACTTCTATATCAGATAGTGAAATAGCAGCGCATCTCCTCAATCAAAAAATGAAATTACAGTGTGGGCCGGACCTACTTCCGTCAATGCTACTGAGGCTGAGTGCGCCTGTTACTGCGCGACCCATTGCCTGCTTAATCAATGCATCCCTGTCCTCTGGTTATGTCCCCGAAGCCTGGAAAAAAGCCAGAGTTATCCCCATCCACAAAAATGGAGATGTAAACTTGGTGTCAAACTACAGGCCTATTTCACTGCTACCCATACTTTCTAAAATCCTGGAAAAATGTGCCCATGATCAACTGTGCGAGTATTATCAACGCTCCAACTATCTAACCTCGCTTCAATCTGGGTTTAGGTCAAATCACTCCACGATAACTGCCCTCTTAAAGGTGACCAATGACATTCAGAGTGGCATGGAGAGGGGTGAACTCACAGGTGCAGTTTTCCTTGACTTTGCAAAGGCCTTTGACACGGTTGATCATGAGCTGCTGCTAAACAAACTAAGTTGTTCCGGTGTAAATGTGAGGTCGCTCTGCTGGTTTCGTTCATACTTGTCTGATAGATCTCAATATGTGTCCATTGCTGATACTGCCTCCCTCCCGTTGCCAATTAAGTGTGGAGTGCCTCAAGGATCTGTTCTTGGGCCTCTGCTATTCTCGCTATTTATAAATGATCTACCCTCGGTATGTGACCTGGCTCGTGTGCATATGTATGCTGATGATACGGTCATTTATACTTGCGGTACTCAACTATCGCAAGTGGAGTCCGTGCTACAGGATCAGTTTTATAAAGTTGAAAATTGGATAGCTAACAACAAATTATTCCTCAATGCTGAAAAAACTGTGTCCATGTTGTTTGGGACAAATGCCAAACTACTTAAATTAAACAATCCTCAATTAACCATCAAGACCAAAACCAGTTATAACCTGACCCAGGTAAATTCATATAAATATCTTGGCATGTGGCTAGATCCAAACTTATCTTTTGGTCTCCATATTGATAAGCTTGTGTCAAAGCTATATCCTAGGATCGGCTTTCTGTATAGAAACAAATCTAACCTAGATTCCACGGTAAGGAAACGTATTGTGCAGCAAATGTTGATGCCGATCTTAGATTATGGAGATGTTGTGTATGATTCTGCCCCGCAGACCCATCTCGGTAAACTCGACACTATGTACAATACATTGTGTCGTTTTGCGCTACAGTGTGATTATAACACGCATCACTGTAAAATGTTAAAAGAGTTAAATTGGCTGACGCTTGCCTCCAGGCGTGCTCTCCACCTAGCTTGCTTAGTGCATAACCACTTCTCTGGAACGCTCCCCCCCTACCTGAGCGGCATGCTCGAACTTACTCCATGCACATCCCACAATCTCAGATCCTGCACCAACCCTTCACTAGCGATTCCCCACTTCAAAAAGGAAGCAGGTAGAGGTGCGTTCTCTTTCAGAGCGCCTCATATGTGGAATAGCCTTCCTGTTTCTGCTAAATCATCATCTACTCTAAGATCCCTGAAAATAAGTATCTCCCAAATCCTCAAAACAGATTGTACCTGTTATTAGTTTACAAACTCTTTTGTATACTGTACATGTTGTTCCTTTTTGTATCCATAATGATTTACCCTGTATGTTCCCCTTCCAACTTGTTTAATATATGTATGTATGTATGTATGTATTTTTGAATCTACTGTTAAATGTGTAACTCTGTGTAACTCCATTCTGGACTGGGTCCCCAGGACATACTTGAAAACGAGAGAAATCTCAATGTATTTTTCCTGGTAAAACACTTTCTAAATAAATAAAAATTCGGTCCATCTAGTCTGCCCAATTTTTTTTGAGCACTTTTATTAGTCCCCCATTCCCGGTCTTATAGCTACGATAGCCTTGTGTCTATCTCACACATGCTTAAAATCCTTGACTGTGTTTACCTCTACCACTTCTGCTGGCAGGCTATTTCATACATCCACTACCCTCTCAGTAAAGTAATACTTCCTGATATTACTTTTAAATCATTGCCCCTCTAATTTAAGACTATGTCCTCTAGTTGTGGTAGTTTTTCTTCTTTTAAATATACTCTCTTCCTTTACTGTGTTGATTCCCTTTATGTATTTAAATGTTTCTATCATATCCCCCCTGTTACGTCTTTCCTCCAAGCTATACATGTTAAGATGCTTTAACCTTTCCTGGTAAGTTTTATCCTTCAACCCATGAACCAGTTTAGTAGCCCTTCTCTGAACTCTCAAGTATCAATATCCTTCTGGAGATACGGTCTCCAGTACTGCGTACAATACTCCAACTGAGGTCTCACCAGTGCTCTGTACAATGGCATGAGCACTTCCCTCTTCCTACTGCTAATACCTCTCCCTATGCAACCAAGCATTCTGCTAGCATTTCCTGCTGCTCTATTGCATTGCCTACCTACCTTCAAGTCCTCTGAAATTATTACTCCTAAATCCCTTTCCTCAGATGTTTAGGTTAGGACTGTACCAAATAGTCTATATTCTGCTTTTGGGTTTTTACGCCCAAGGTGCATAATCTTGCACTTGTCCACATTAAATGTCAGTTGCCACTGCTCTGACCATTTTTCTAGTTTAGCTAAATCATTTGCCATTTGGCTTATCCCTCCATGAAGATCAACCCTGCTGCAAATCTTTGTATCATCAGCAAAAAGACATACTTTGCCAACAAGACCTTCTGCAATATCGCTAATAAAAATATTAAAGAGAATGGGTCCAAGTACAGATCCCTGAGGTACCCCACTAGTAACAAGTGGGGTACCTCAGGGATCTGTACTTGGACCCATTCTCTTTAATATTTTAAAGATTGAATGATTGAATACACTCCTTTAGAGGAACTTCTCTGAGATAACCATAAATAGAGAGTTGTTTCCAGAATATGTAACATTTGGTCTATGTTATAATAAGATAGTAGTAGATAAATCTTGACAGATCTTTCTCACTTGAATCCTGGCTTAACTCTTCTGCTATTCTTAGGAAAGTAGTTAATTATATCAATATTTAGGAAGCATATCTTAAGATTTTTACACAGGTGGTATCTGGTCTCCAATAGAATTTATACATTTCACAGATCAATTCTTGACAATGAAACACATACAATGGGATTCCACCAAATTGCTTCCACTAAAGAACGTTTTATTTGGTATTCTTTCTGATGTAGACGTTTTGCTGGTTATTCTGTCTCGTCAGTGTTTTCTCTTCCTCTTGGACATGCCTAAAACAACTAATCCTTTTAAATATTTGATGATTTAAGTTATGCATTGCCAGGTACTGGGAAAAAAGGTTCATGTGCTAGCTGGGATGAAATTGAAATGCAAATATATTTCCAATATTTAATGGAAAAGCATATTTATATGAATGATAACACTAAGAACTATATGATTAAATATGGATATCTTTTTCAATTGAAGTAGTTACAGATTGTGAAAGCACCCTTGTAATAAAGTGTTATGGAAGTGAAGCCCAAGAGATTGCGGACATGCCAAAATATATATATAAAAAAAAGTATATTAAGTTAAGTATGAATATTAAAAAAGTAAGAGAAGACAAAGAGAGGTAGAGTGAATTAAATTAGAAAGCAGGGTGAAACAGACCACTGGTAGCACCAGGAAATTCCAAAAATGGGCAATGGGGTCACTGGTACATTGAAGTAGATCCAGCTAGTGTAATCAAAGGTGCACTATTCTCATTGTGAGGTGGACATTTCTGATAGCCTGTTGGTTGAAGTATGAGCTGTGGGTATAGTGGTGGCAGTTCCCAGGTATATTTGGTAACCCCAAGTTCTGCTGGACAGGTGGAATATCAGTGGGATGGCAGAGGGTGTGCTGCTTGTTATTTTTTTGGCCACAAGACAAAAAGGGGATACCCCCCAATATGTGCTCATTGACCAAGTGGTGATGAATATACCACATGACATCCCGATGTGGGAAGTCTGGTTGGCCACGTTGTCTAAAGGCTCTATGAACTCAATTTGTATTTGAGAGTCCTCTTCGCAGTGTAGAATTTTGCTGAATAGAATTCATAGGGTTGGTAGTAGGTCTTCACTCTAGATGGTATTCCCCATTTGAGGTTGCATCTACTCCCCTTGTTCCCTAGTTCTTCCACTCTGGATTGCATTGAGTAAATAGAAGTGGCTCGGCATTGAAAACATTGCTTGAGGGCACAGACTGTGGTATGGAGGGTTGAACTGTCCTAAGGCCACTTGAGTAAGGCCACTTGATTGCTGATTAAGCATAGATCCTTTTTTGTTTTTTGCAATAATTGCGCTAATGCTTTCTTTAGTTGATAAGTGCCTGATGGCATTTTCCCTCCTTCATTTGGGGGAGAGCGCTCAGGATCAGTTCCCACCTCTTGTTCTGCCATGGATTCGATTGTAGTAGAGGCAAAAAAGTCTGCCATCTTAGGCACTGGGCCTGCATCCTGAGGTCGCACATAAAAGTCCGTAAACGTAGCCCGTTGTTTTCCGGGTGTTGGTGTTTTAAGTATGTTTCCCCATGTTGACAAATTCACCAGGTAAATATATAGTCTGTGAGTTGGAGGGGAGAGCTCCTGAAATCCTGCCATCATTGGCGCTTGCTGGTCACACACCCTGGACACTACATTTAAACTTTGAGTAATCAGAAATTTTTATTTTTCCCTAGGAATCTTTTAAACAATATATTGCATAATAATGAATTGGGTATATGCTTTTTTATATCTCCCCACTGTTTGTGTGAATGTGGTTGTCCCAATGATATTCTCTTTTTTTTATTTTATTTGAAGGAATTTTTTTTTTTTTGTATTGTGCATTGGTAATGTGTAAGACTGTATTAAATTTGTCATTTTTTGTTAAATATCAGTAATAAATGTTATATTTATAAAAAAAAATATCTGTCCACAAGGATACGCAAAGTTTACCTGGTGAAACTGTTGTTGGTCTTCTTTGTTTATGTTTAGCATCTTGGAGATCTGGGAAATATCTTGGCAAACGATGATGGACAAGCAACTTTTAGGATGGAGGATAACCGATTAAAGGTAACAGTCTCCCGTCAGTGTTGCCGTGTGCTTTTATAATGTCTTGAAGTGGGACTAACCCATCCAATTTTAATAAGGCAGATCACTTCTGCCTTAGTTAAACTGCTATATGAATGGTGCATCAATTGAGCACTATTCAAAAGTTACTTACCTCTTTGTCTTTGCAAAAGTTGAGGGGGTGGCCGTTTGACACAGCAGTACTTGCTGGCAGTAGAAAATCGGGTCAAATGACCATCTATTTACATCACTGTTGTGTGCTTACATCCATCACCATGCACCATACCTGTCACCATGCAGAATGAAAGCACAGATTTATTTAGAATGTTCCATATCTTTGAAGATATATAAAAAAAATACTTGCATTTTATCTGTTTTAACTCAAACCATACTTAAATTAAACTCAAGCTATTCAGTAATGTACTGTAATTTGATGTGGAGCCCTTGTTCGATAGCTATCTTTAGTATGCTTGATTTCAGTCATTCTCCATACAGCATCTTGCCCCAAGGGAGCTTTGTGATGAAACTGTATATCTCTGCAACTCAGAGACTCTGCTTCTTCAGACATCACATAAGTATACCTCGATGAGTGACTTCGCCTGGTCCCTTTTCAGGTATGGGATGTGATTGGTCGCTCATTAGTGGTGGATGAAGAAGAAGATGACCTTGGACAAGGAGATCATCCCCTCTCTAAAATAACTGGCAACTCAGGAATAAGGTATGAAGCAGATCCAGCTAGTGTAATCAAAGGTGCACTATTCTCATTGTGAGGTGGACATTTTTGATACCCTGTTGGTTCAAGTATGAGCAGTGACAAACCATAATTGTTAAAATTATTTTCTCATCCTCACGAAATGCTTTATCCAGTGTTACAACATACATAAATTGCTTTGGATATGTTTTGGTGTTCTGGAATCTATAAAAAAGTATTATTCTAAATTGTATTTAAGGTCAGAAATGTATCTCACATGGCAAACTCCCCACCTTCGAATCTGGTGAAAATTGTCATGTATTTTTTTAATTATTACATTTTTTTTCTGTACATTCAATTAGCTTTACTAATCTATGTTTAACCTAACATTTATCAACTACTTATTCAACCATCATCCAACCAACCTTTCCCTTCTCTGTTTGCTATTTTTATTCCTGTACGAACTATGCGTTTACTTTTTATCACATCTTATAATTTCTCTACACTATGTTCCCGATTTATCTTACAGATTGGCATGCGGTATTATAGCTCGTTCCGCTGGTCTCTTTGAAAATGCAAAACAAATTTGCTCATGTGACGGTGTTACAATCTGGGAGGAAAGAAGCTGTCCAATAGCTGGACCAGGGCGGAACAGAATCAACAGTAGATCTGCCAATCTTTAAAGATTTTACCCCATGACCTTTCAGTATGTCTGACCGCATCTACAAGATAGTGCCTTATAGGCGAAAAATCTTCATATCCATACAGAAATAAAAGTAAAGCTGGAAATAAGTGTTTAAACTACACAAAGATGGTTCAAAGCTATTTGTAACAATAATAGTGAATTCCAGGAAGATATGAACATTCCAATTTATTTTAGAACTGTGATTGAAAATAATTCCAGTGGTCTTTTGCTACAAAAGCTTTTGATGTTAGCGTTTGCAATAATTTTACGTATGCAGTACATATGTTCCTAATGGGTTGAGTGCTATTTTTGGCAAGGCCTAACCACTGAGCAAAATAAAAATCAGCACTATCTGTGCCCCCTTCAAAAAAAATTTTGATTTATACATTTCTGATGATCTATAAAAAAAAATAAAATACTTTTAATTTAAAAACAATTTGGAAAAAAATAACACTTGATTTTGACATTTTCATGTGAGCACATAACCAAAATATTTTTTTTTCATTTAGTTCAAGTATGTTTATTTAATTCACTTGTTTGTGTTGCTGAATAAACAGTATTATAGTTTGAAATGATATTGGGCTTCAGTGATTGAATACAGAGGGATCTATCTATAATAAAATATAATGTGTTCAATTTGAGTGTTTCTGAAATTATTCAACACATGGTTAAGTCATGACCATTGGGAATTATGTTGTAATGGAGTACTTACAGGTGAGAAAAAGACTTCAGGTTTAACATTTCACACATCCTTGTTGCTCTATTGATACAAAAGGGAGGAATCCTACTTGACTTTAAAACGACAATTTTCAGGGAAATGCTGTTCTGGGCTTATTGCTCCAAGGGTTAACATGTACAGTAAAAGCCATTTGATGACAAAGTTCACACAAATGGCTTTCACTGTGCATGCTTGTAGGGATGCATCTCCCTTCGGGGCAGATCTCTATTAATCTGACTGAAGGGAGAAATAAGATGTCTGCTGCCTTCTCATGCACACAGTACTGCTGGGAGGGAAAAATCAGGCCACCATATAGTTTATACATTCAAAAAAGAGCACCATTGCTTTTATTTGGTGACAATCAGTGGTGTCATGATATTTAAAAATACATATTACAGTTGTCCTTTAGCCATAACCATGTTATCTCCCCAGGATTTGAAAAATCAGAGGATTTAGAATGGAGGCACAGTCAAAACTACCATTATACCTGTTTTATACATCTAAACACTTTTTGCTTTCAACACAATTTTAGGAGCAAATAGCAGCAGAAAAACCCGGAAGTTAGGGGCCCAGTTGAGGTAGCACAAATGCTTTAAGTCTGTTGGTAGTTCGCGTTATTAAGAACAATTTCTTTGTGCCACCTTTATGAATATCCCCAATTTATCTTTCCAGGTAACATAATGTATTTTTTTTTTTTTTACCATTTCCCTGCCAGTTCACCGTTTAAAAGACCCTTATGCATAGCCAAAGAAGGACACTTTTTGTGTGGAAGTGGCTTAAGGCACAGCTATGGGTTTGGCATTACAAAGACATTTTAATTATCTTAACTACTAGTTAATAGTTATTTAGAATAAAAAATAAAGTATTTTACTTACAAAATATTGTATACAAACACATTAATGTAGTTTTAATGTGCTGAAGTTTTGGGTTTTAGTGCCTGCCCTGCAGCTCTGTGACACACACACACAGCAAACATCTTTAGCTCTTAGGAAATGGTACTGCAGGGGAGGAAAGAGACATGGGTCTGGGTCCCTTATGAAAAACCGCGAGCTGCACGAAATGGTTACACTGTGTGCAAAGAGCAGACAAAGACTCAGGCTGCAAGGTTCTATCTCCCTTTGTGTTGCATCAGATGCGATGCTACTGAACAGTGAATGAAATGGCAGCTCCCGCCCTATGCCCACCTTGCTTGTGGGAAGTGCTTCAGTTCATAAAAAGCAATTTAATATTTGTCCTGTAAGCACAAAGCACTATGGTAGACTGATGTTTCGCACTGTACATAACATTGTGTAAGGCATTTGGCCGATTAAAAGTGATGTGAAATATGGTGTACTATAACCCGAGTACCAAAGAAGCCGTAGATGTAGCATACGAATTCAATACTGACATCAAGAGGCCATTTCATTATTTTGTGTTTCCGGTTCTCATTCAAACCCTGCGAGAGCCGCAACCTCCGGCGGATATGACGTGACTAAGAAATGACAATCTGTCTTTTTCTTACCTCCCCTTCCGTGAATAGAAGGAGGGTGGCACAAACAAACGAACATACCCGGGAAAAGATCACTCGTCGTAGGTAATGAAGTCTTCTAAATGTTAAATGTTTGAGCTCAGCCGTGTAAATTGCCAATGACGCCTTTTTTTGTTTTGCCTTTTATACAATTATTGGTCTGTCGAGAATAAAATTGCACCTGTAAAAAAAAAAAAAGGTTAAAAAAAAAACCGAGGCCTATTATTAGTCGCCGCACGACAAAAAGAAATCGAGTGGGGGTTTTTTCAGAGACGCGGTTTTTTTTTATTACAATCGAGGGTAAAATGACATTTTTGACCATGTATAGGTGCTTTTATAACTGTCGGCCTATGTTTGTGATTAGTATTTTTAGACAGAGGCTCGTTTTGAGGCGAGACTAAATGTGTGAATCTCGTTGTGTATATCACCGTTATACTGCTATACTCTCTTTATGTGTCGTGGTTATTTTCACTCGTGCATTTCGATGATTTCTGCGTGATTTCCTCCACGCTCCTGTGTGAGTGCTGACGCGTGTCTAACAGGACCGCAGGAGGAAAATGAATGCCAACGAGGTGACTAACTCTGGCACGATGAGCGCCTTACTAGAGGCCATGGTGTATGCGCCATTATGAAGCAACGTGCCTTCGTTCACATGAGGGAGGAGGCTACAATAAAGGCCATCCGAAAATGGGGGCGCTTTCAAAACCTGGTTGATCTTCGTGGACAACGTTAGCTCGGCCTACGGGTGGGTGGTGGAGTACGACGTAATACAGGGTAACTGAACCGGGCGTGGTAGACCGTAGATTTCATGGGATAGCTATAGCAACAGAGGTTAAAAAGATGGCAGCGTGTGTGTGGGACGGTGCTATTGGTATTTTGTTGTGTGGTCGCAGGAAGATGGCTGCTCGTGTTATGTAGACGTCCTTTGGGGGGGCGTGTCTATAATGGGGGGAAAATGGCGTTTCGGGTTCTTTTAAATCTTCTGTCAGAGCAGTTTGATGTGAGAATCCAGCAAAATTGTGCATGTAGTTAGTAATTTAGCTAGAGTAGTGGTTGAAGAGTAGCAGCAGAAAGAGGGGAAAAAAATACTATTGTTTAAGGTTATGCATTGAAAGGTCTGGTTACCCAAAGGGTTCACTGTATTTGAACTGCAAATTCAATTCTTTCTAACTTGTCACTTGTAAAGGTGCTATTTTAGAATACATTTTTTTTTTTAAATTTTGTAGGGTCTGCAACTGGGGATCCTTTTAGTTTGGTCATTGTATTTAATCCAAATTTTTATGTTAACCAGATTTAACAATGTCTTGTGGAAAAGGTTGCTGTTTGAGCAGAATAGTTAAAGTTGTATTATGAATGTGTAGTGTGAGTTTGAAAATATATTTATTTTTTTACTGACTTCTCCCAGATTTACAGTACAATCTTTAACTGAATAATGTGGTCTCATAGCAGGCAGGAATGTAAGTTACAGGACCATCGAATTAAATCAGTGTTTTAAGATGACATAAGAACTGTTGATTTTTTTTTTTTAGTTTGTCCTTTTTATAAAGCTGTCAAAACTAAATTTAGTCATTTAGACGATGCTTGAAATATAGTCGAATTTGAACCACAGTAATTTATCATAGGTTTGGTTTACATTATCGGTCAGGTTTCATAATAGGTTAACTTGTCTTACTTTTAATATGATAAAGTGCTGTCTTTAACTGTGCTAAGAAAAGCTGCTTAATATTCAGTTAATTGTTGTAATGGTAAAACTAAACAGTCTGGTTGCAAAAGGATTCTGTAAGTGTGTGTGGGTCCAAGTGAGATCTGAGTGAAGGAGAAGAAAATAAAGAATTAAAGGTTGTAAAACACATGAGGAATGTGGGAGGAGATTGAAATCAACTGGAGAGTGACCACAGATAGTGTAAGTATATCATTTAGAGTGAGACAGATCAATAGAAAATTCAAAGTTGCATAAAATACAGCCCTTGTTGTGCAAAGTGGTATGTTTGAGAAACCTCAAACCTGTTTTGCTTCAGAGAGGCTAAAACTTGATGTATATATTGTGCTAGCATAATTTCTAGCAAATGTATAGATCTTGAGGTATTGTGCAAAGGAAATGGCACCTGTCAATCATTCCTTTTCTATACCTTAGGAATAGAAAGTGTGCTCAGCATGTGTCATTTCCCTTAGTGGTCTGGAGGTGGCGTCAGAGTACACAACACGTGTTCATCTCAGTGAGGAAATTCGTTCCTTACCACCTTTTTACAGAACCTCATGGTACTGGTAAGTGGTAAGCACACATACTGCGTATCACGCACAGACTTCTACTGCAATCTTGTATGTTTGCCTATATATGCTAAATTAGCTACATTTAAATGTGCAGAGTACTATGTTTGCAGTAAGATGCAGATGAGGAATATCTGCCCTGGTATGTGTTAAATTATTTGTGCTTCCTGAAAGGGAGTGTGAATAGTAAGGAAAATGGTTGCTCCCACTAGGTTACTTTTTTTTTTTTTTTACTATAAGTATGCCATTCATTTTCCATTTTACCCGTTGGATGTATAATGTGTTGAGAAGTTACCAGCAAATTCGATGGTCCTGTATTATATGTAGCTTACGCTCTAACTTAATGAATATACCCCACCATATGAGCTTACTTATTGACTGCTTGTTTTATTCTTTAGCAGAGTAAAAGGATGGTAAGCAGATGTATAAAAAAAAAAAATTCTAAATGCTTTTTTCAACACTGTCTACTCTGTTAAACAGATTTTAAATGTACATACATGACTCTCCAACTAATCCCCATTATGATTGTCCTTCAATGTTGGTACTGATTAAAATATCTCTGCTGTACTTTTTTTATATTTTTTTTTTTCACTTTGTTTTATTTTTCTCTGCATTTAAAGCCTTATCCTCCCAATTTGTCTAACTGCATTTGCAGAGACCCAGGGCTTGGTTTTCCATTTTCAGGGAGAGAACATTTTAAACTACCACTCACTATCTGGTTACAAGACAATCAAGTCTGTGCGAGGGACATATGAATTCATTTTGCAATTTCGGAGATTGAAGTGGAAATGTACAAATCTGTCTTTAGAATTGGGATGGATAATGTTACATGTGGGGTTATTTAACAAATCTTGATAAACATTGTGTTCTACTATTATATGTCTTAATAAAATACTGGTCCCCTTTACCCATCTTAACTATTTAAAGCATTGAAAATGGAAATTTCACAGCATTAAATTCTAAACCTGTAAGCTCTTCTTGTCCTTGGGGAACTGGTCAATTTTCTAAATATTATTGATGGGGAACTGTTATTTTCTAGGATTTAATACCTGTTTTTTCTCTGCTGCTTCATTAGACTACCCATTTGTTCACATGGAGAGAGAAGGTGATGCTAGTGAAGCCATCGAAAATCTCAATGGGAGAGATCTGAAAGGCAAGCGGATTAACGCGGAACTTCCCAATAAGGTCCAGAAACGCACTAATGGTACTGCTCCAACCGAACGTACAGGCAGGACATCTGATTTCAGAGAGGTTTCGCAGGGTCGCGCTGAGGCGCTTGAGCAAAGGAGAGCTACAGAAGCAGCCTATGCCTCCTATGGTTTACCTTCCCCATATGAACAGTATGCATCAGAAACGGCACGCTATGAATCATATGAAAACAGACCCCGTCCACCCTCCCCACTCTACTATGCACGGGACAGGAGTCCCATGCGGAGATCACCAAATAGGTCAACTTATGCAGCAGCACAAACCTCAGCCGCACTGGCATCCCAGTACCGTTCACAGGCAGTGGCATATGGTTCCCAGGCTGCACTAGCATCAGCCTATGGGAACCAGGCTTCTGCGGCATTAGCTTCTGCCTATGGTAACCAGGCTTCAGCACTGGCTTCTGCCTATGGGAATCAGGCTTCTGCACTGGCATCAGCTTATGGAAACCAAGCAGCAGCAGCAGCATTGGCTGCAGCGTATGGCAATCAAGCATCAGCATATGCAGCACAGCCTGCGGCTTATGGAACAGAAGCTGCAGTCTCTTACAGTGCTCAAGCATCTGCATATGGTGCGCAAGGATCCACACTGTCCACGGCTTATGGCACACAAGTCTCTGCCATGGCGTCTCCATATGGCACCCAAGTCTCAACCAGCCCGTATGTGTCTCAGGCATCTGCTACTTCCCAATATGCGTCTCAGACCGCTCTGGCAAATGCATACAGACAGCAACAGAACTCTGCCTATGAGGCATCACAGTTTCCCGCCATTGCTCAGCAGCAGGCAACATTCTCTAATCTGCCAGCTGTTGCTGCAGACACTGCAGTGTATGAGCGTAACCGAGCCGCCCAGCCACAGACTGCAGAAAATTTCAAAACATCAGCAGACAATCTTAAAAGGTATGTAGTTTTTTTAGAATAGTTCATTCAAGGTCTAGTCAGAAACTATTGAACTCTTGTAGTTGCTGTGTAAAGATGGCTTGATCATCTCTATCTACATTATCAAGAAGAAAGTGGGAATACAAATTTACATTTTGACTGGTAGTAAAGTGGATGGGGGGTGTTTGCTTTTAACCCTTCACAAGATATAGGCTTCATATGTAAGCTTATCTATCAATCACCTGCCATTTTAAAAAACATTGCTTTACCTCAGAATTTCTTGAACCATACTTGAACAGACACCTTTGTATCCCCAAGACCTATATAGTAACATCTTCTGCTACACACAGGGATATTGATCCATTCAGAGTGCAAAATGGTCTCCACAAATTCTCTCCTCACAGCAAAGCTGTCAGGTTGTCAAATTATTTTTATCCTAGTGTTCGTTTTCTGCAGTAAAAAAATAACAGCACTCATAAGTGATAAATTCATGAAGTTGCTCTTTATTTAAGAACATAATGTTTTTCCTTTTACCCCCTTCTTTTTAACATCACAATTTCACACCACGTTTGGCTACTAGTGTGTGAAATTGTTTTTCAATTTTCAAATATTACATGCCTTTTACCATCACAAACTTGCTTTTTTTTTATATATATATTTTTTTCTCTTAATAATCCCGTGGAATAACATTAGTAAAATACTTGGATCTATATTGACTTTGCTGGTCCATTTTAATGTGTCTTTGTAAACTGCTGTATAATTTCTTCTTCATATTATTTGCTATGCTTAATCCACGAAGTGCTTTGTATGACACTATTCGGTAGTGTATGCTATACTTTCCACATTAGTGAAGTCCATGCTTTGTAAGAGTGCCATAACCCAATTCCACGAGTGGTAATTAATTTTGCTAGCAATACCATGGGGAGGGGGAGGGAGAATCCACACAACCTAGAGAATCCACACAGTAAAGGAGGGAATTATATTTAAAAGAGTGATTACCACAAGATGCAAATGTTTAAAAGTAATATCAGGAAATATTACTGTACTGTAAGGGTAGTTGATGCATGGAGTATCCTTCCATCAGAAGTGGTAGAAGTTAACACCGTGAAGAAGTTTAAGTACGCAACGGATAGGCTATCGTAGATATAAGATGAGGAATAAATGAAAGTATTCAGACAAATTGGGCAGGCTGAATAGTTGGTTCTTATCTGCCGACACATTCTGTGTTTCTAAGACTTTGACATTGCCACATTTGATACCATTCTATCTATCCCTTCCCCTGTGCATTTAGCATGCAAGAAACATTACATTTAACTTTACAGAAAGTTGCAGAAGTTAATTTACTTGCTGGATTTATGTTTATGTTGAGAATTATTCTAAAGGATCTTGCATGCTCTTTATGTATTTCAGCCAAAGTCAAATGTTTTTTAAAATATGCATGTTGGGTTTATTTGGGAGAAGGATGCCTTTTTAACCCTTGCTTCTTTCAACAACAAAAAAGTACAATTGTCTGTTAAAAGATCTTTTCGTTGTCTCTCAACATCACTTCCTGGGCTGTCTGTAAATAGGTGAAGAGAAGGGCAAAAACCCACATTATATAAGGGTCTACTCAATAAAGAGAAAATTGCAGGGAATTTCAAACTTGAGGCCAAAGTAGCAATGTTGGAAAAAATTTTCCAATGTAGCTGTATTGGATCATTTTTCTGACATCGCTACACTGGCATAAAGTTTTGAAACTCCTATCTAAGTTGCCTGCAATTCTCTCTTCATTGAGTAATGCCCTTGTATTACTACTTTCACCTATCTGAGATGATGATAGCATTTCAACTGTCTCCAATGTTTGTGTCAATTAGCGTAACTTTAAAGAGCCACCAAACGTTTTTTTGTTTGTTGTTGTTGCCTGTTCTCCAAGTATAGAAACAAGGGCTGCACTTTGCCTCATTTATAAAGTGGATAATGTGTAATACTCTGCCTATAATGTTTTTTTACAGTGGAGAAATTTGCGGATGCCTTTACCCTGATCATGTTGGAAATATCTAATGACCCTACCAGGAGGATAAACTGGCACGTACTACTTAAGGTATGTGCCAGTTTATCCTCTGACCAGCAGCCATGATGCTCTGTTAGTTCAGAGACACACTCATTTTCGAATGCCATAAACCTCATCTAGCAAACTGTCAGACCCTACCTTAGCTGTGTAAAAATGCAAGGTAGTTACCAGTGGCAAAAGGCTATTAACTTTTTGCTTCTATTCGTGAAGCAGAAGGTAACAAACATTTTTAGTGCCACTTTAATCCCCAAAATTTGCAATAAACTAGCTTGACCTTACAGTATGTAATTGTTGGGTTATTTGGAAATAACTTGAACTCTATAGTCCTAGTGATATTTAAGGCTAGAAAGTTACTTGGCTATATAAAAATATGGAAATATTGCCTTAACCCCTTAGTGACAGATTTCTATGTTGCATTTTTATGTGCCTTGAAGACAAGAATTCCATTATTTTTGTCATATGTTTGCTTAATTGTGATTTCTTTCTTCGTGTACAGTATACCCACACAAATTATAAATCATTTTTTAAAGGACAGATGGGGCTTTCTTTTGATACTATTATTTTCATCATATGATATAATTTACTATTTAAAAATATGGCAAAAAAACACTTTCTAACTTTGTAATTGTGTTAAACAAAAAATCAGGTCAAACTGTAAACTCTTTCTAATATTTGTCCCGAGTTTAGAAATACCAATGTTTCCATGTTTTTCTGTTTTTGTTTTCTTATCAAGTAATAGGGCAATACTATTACTAGTGGGTTTTTTTTTTGTTTCCTAACCATTTTCTTCTTCAGTGACCTTAACCCTAAATTAAATTTAACCTAACCCTAATTGTGTCCCTAATACTAGATCTAGGGTTAGCTTTTCCTTTTATTTTTTTTCCTAACTGTAATGTTGCTGACTGCCTCTAGGGGCAGTCAAGCAACAGTTTCAGAGCGACGGAAGAGTTTTTTTTATCCCTTCCATCTGCTGCATGCTCCTCTCAAATATGGCACCCGCAATTTGCAAATTCCACAAGCATGTCAGAATACAAGCACACAGCAGTTTATTCAGTGTCCAGCCCCCTTAAGCTGCAATGTAGCCTTTTTAATTCATACCCAGATTCTCCCACGCCCACACAGGATAATACATCGCATGTCTGGAGGCTTGATGCGCCAATGACAGGTTCCCAATGATATCGATAAATCACAGTAAAAGTGATTTATTTGCTCGATACAGTATTTTCATTGATACTACTGTATTTCACGAGCACTGAGAGGCTTTACTATCTTATTGGTGTAAATTATTCTTTCTCAGATACTTTGAATAAGGCATACTCAACCTAATCTTATTTTACACACTTTGTGAGTTATTTTTCACTGTATACAGTAACTATTACGATGTCTGTCTTCTCTACACTGCATCCATACTCTCATTAAAGTTTTTCCCTTTGTCTTAATTGCAGATTGGCTTCCGACCGCCGTTATTCCGAATTAGCAGATTATCGTCGTTTATCAGAGTCGCAGGCTGCCTACCGCCGATCTCCGCCCAAACCGGAAACGCAAACTGATTATTCACAGTACCCAACCTACAGTGATTACCTGCGCGCAGCACAGCTTCATGCTAGCTACCAGCGCCGCATGTAAGATGTGCGGAGATTATTGCCATTGTGGATGTAGGTTGTGTGTTTAATGAATTGTCAAACTGCATGGACAAGCCAGGCTTTCTTTATCAACCATACTTTGTAGCATGTGTTCCTTATTCTTTAGCTTGTCCATGCAAGCCTTTTTTGTTTCTTTTTTTCTTGTTTTATTTTATTCTAATCCTGTCATGCATTATCACAATGTGCTTGTAACTAAATAGTCATGGTTCTCCTGCTAATCAAAATAGCCCTTGTGAGGAAAAACATTTGTAGAAAATATATACAAAAAATAACTTTTGGTGCTCTTTCCTTTAAAAAAAAAAAATGGTTTGGTTTGTCCCTCAACACTGCACGTGCATTTACATAGAGCGTGCTCTATGAAAATACAACCCTTGTAAACTCCTATTTATCCAAAAGGAAAAATAACTTAGAACAATGCTTATTTGCTATGGCATGAAAGCCTTTTATTATGGAGTGAACATGTGAAACAAAGCAACGTTTCAGGCCACTGTGGCATTTCCTCGTGCTGAGAATTTTACATATCTGAGAATATTTCTTGTATTTATGCACATGGTTCTCATGCTCTAATGATAAAAATATTAGACCTGGGTACACAGAAGACACTGTCAATTTCACATTTCAGCTCCCATTTTCTAGCCTATGGATTATATATGTGCATATCCATGTCAAATAATTGTAAGTAGACGATTTATAACTCTGGGTACAGAGGAAAATGGCATATATATATTTGCTGTTTTTACCACCAAGTAAGCTCAATGTGTAAAAATATTTCTTGCTTCTATTAAAGGACCAAAAGTTATATGTAAAGTTTAGTGAAACCATTGAATCTCGCACATCAGTTATGGTGGTGTAAAGGCATCAGCAAGCATCTCCACTGTAAAATAAGGTATAGGCAGAGTATTACACATTATCCACTTTTATAAATGAGGTAAGTGCAGTTCTTTTGAATATCTTTATCCAGAATCCTTGGCAGCACTGTATGCTGGAGATTTGTTTAAAAAAAAAAAAAAAAAGGGTCTGCTGACTTGTCTGGGAAATGTGTGTGTGTATATATATATCCTAATTCTCTGACTGTACTATGTTCTACAGTGAAGGGAATTCCTGTTGCCTTTCTCACTGAAACTAGTGTTTTGGGTGCTTGAAGTGTTGTCAAGCAAGATTTACCAGAAACCCAGCTCATGCTGATTAGGTCCATAAAGAACAAAATGGCCACAATTGAGTGGGTTTTCTCGGAACTTCACCGCTATCCCAGGATATATTTAGGGGGTTGTTTTGAACAGCATGCACATGTATAGAGGCAAAATGCACGTTGTTCAACTTATTTGATATCCCTACCCAGAATTCTTTGCAACACTGCACATTGGGATGTCTGTGGTATAAAAAAACTAAGCGTAGTAATTAAATGTAACCCATTTGTGATGATTGAATTCTAAGCTGTCCAAATTTACTGTTCTCAAAAGATCTGCCGCCTGAGCTCGGAGCCCGCTATGGCGACTTGCAACAGCATCCCACCTGTTAGAGGAGGCCACTTTGAGTCTCTGCCACTATTTCCCTACCTTGGCTACCGATCACCTTGTGATCAGGGCCAGGAACACAAAAACAGCGTTTTGGTATTTGTGTTTTCTATGATGTATTAGTCATGAAGGGGCTAAAGGGAATCTATCGCCTAAACATTGTTTATAATGTGGGTGAAGTGATTAAAACAAATGATTGAACATTATCTATACATAGTGTTGGCAATACTGTACGTAAATAAATAAGTATAAAAATGTGCTTTACATGTGTTTTGGTGTCTGCTGTTTGACGTCACCTGTAACTTGATATACAAATTATATATTTTACCATTGAAAACCTGTTCATTTGCTAATCACGCCATGGATGGTATAATAGAGGATACAAAAGTCTCCTAATTTAGGAGAAGTTTGCTACCACTATGTATAGAAACATTTGCAATATTTTTTTTTTTTTCTCAGGTCTTTATATTCATGGTAAAAACAATGTTTAAGTGATAGTTCCATTTAAAGGTCCACTAAACAACATTAAAAAAATAACTTCTGCTTCTATAACTTTATCAGAATTTTTTTTTCCAGTGACTGCTCAAAGGGTTAAGAGACATCAATATTTGGAGGAATATGTGGCATCTTCCTCAAAGTTGCAGCACATCCTCTATGGGCACATGCAAATTTTGTCTGTAGACTGCCAGCAGGGAAATGGGTGTGGCTGTTGGTATGTGTGCTGACAGGTTCTTTCTCTTGCTGCCTTTAGACTCCTGTCTACTGAGGGCAACTAGCTTGCATTCCCTTTATCGATTGATGCCAGAACAGTGTGGCCTCTACTGTGGGACTAGTGAGTGGCAACTAGTGTAGTGACATTTTTAAAACCTAAAAATAAACATTTCTTCGTTTTTGATAAGACTTCTGAAAGTGTAACCATCATAACCTTTACTCCTTGAGAGACATACATTATACACATACAGAGTCCTGCAATGTTGATAGTCACTGAATTTATTAATTTTGTATTTTCCAGAACATTTAAGATGCACTCGTTTTTAATACAGTGTTAAAGTTGTACTAGTTATAAAAACAAAAAAATTAAAACTTTTTTTTTTTATATTCCTTTACACTGCTGTTACTTCTATGGGAGTGTTGCAAGTGTTCCAATACATGTTGTATGTGCATGCATATAGCGTGCTTCGTTTTCAGGTTTCAAGAAATGCTTTTTTTTTTTTGTTTTTTTTTTTTTCTTCCAAATTTTTCCCCTTAATAAACTTTTCTTTAGGGTGAGTGATTAATGACTTTTTACATGTGGCTTTTTAAGTTGGACAACCATGTTTGTCTAAAATTTTATGCTTACAGGTCTGGCTATTAAAGTTTTAATATCTTGCAAGATATATAAAGCGGTTTTATGAAGTGAGTTGTTCTGTGCAAAGAAATCAAGATATGTGAAGCAACATGAGGATTTGTCATGAACTCTACATTTTGTCAAACAAATTATTAAAGTCTGTATCTATTTCTCTTTGTGACCTGCTGTAATTATTTATAGGTTAATTGATGTTGCTGGAAAAAACCACATGAAGTGTAGGGGAGGTGAACATTGCATCTCACTGAATTAATTTAATTTGCCAGAAGTTTCTCTGATAAAACCAACAGGGCAATTTTTTTTTTTTTTAATTGATAAAGCATAGTTGATGTTCATCTCACCTACACCTCACTTTTTAGTGAATAGCTCCTAGCATCTCCATATTAGGAATTTATTATAAGCTGCTGTAGTCTATCACAGCAGTCAATAGCAAAAGGTAAGTGCGTCTTCCCTGTGTTGCTGCAGGGAAAAGTCCATAGACCCATATCTTCCTGCTGTGGGAAAGCAGCATTGTTTTGTCCTCCAAAATAACATCTATTTATTTTTATTACAAAAGTGAATCTGTGTGCCTAACCCACGCCTTCACACAGTGTAATGAGCTATATAGAAATAAAAAGATTATTTTGCAAGATTGTAAAAGGCAAAACCACAATAGTTCTGTATCATACACAAATGTCAGGGGGTGGGGCCCCACATCCAAAGGATAAGGTAGCAATGGGAATATAAAAAAAATTACAAATGGAATGCATTGAATCTTAGATGTAAAAGCAGGATCATTCAAACCTCAATAAAAGTTAAGTCTCTAAATCTATAACTGGATAAAACCGTTCCTCCTTCTGTTCTGCCTCTTTCCCACAGCACATTTCACCTCTCTGGTGGCTTTTTCAAGACACTTGAAGAATATATGAAGTGTATTACTAGTGGAATGCATAAAATATCTTGTACTTTAGAGTTGGTGAGAAGCTTTTTTTTGGGGAACTTGAATACAGCTTTTATCCCCAATAATGCAATTTTTTATGGTTTGATAACTATATACTGATGGGAACTTTGCAAGTGTTGGCATTTTAAATAGAAATGGTTTAATGAAATAATACAAATAAAACCGTGTTTAGCCCTCTGTGCCTGTACAGCTCTACCAGGGGACTGACATTTTGTTCAGAATCTTGGGTCAGATAAAGGAACTGACCCAGGACGTCTGTCCCCCTGATCAAGGCAGTAGGGCTCAGAAAGTGCTTCATTTGTGTTTCATGGAATAAATTATATTTTAAATGCTAACACAGTTGTCCTTTAACAACATACTGAGTGGAGCTTCACAGTATCACAGTACCACCATCTCTCTCCAGCTAATTGTATACTAATGGAAGCTATACTATACCAATTTGGTTATCTATAAACTTATGGAAGCTCACATGGCAGCTGTACAGCATCACCCCTATGATCTATCCAGGATCTATTAATCATTAATGTTCTTGATATTTATGTCCCTTTTTCATTTTCTTCTAAATAACCGCTCTGAAAATATAAAAAAGAGCACAATTTTCTATTCTTGCCTCAGGTGCGGAAAGATCTAGCTACAGGTCTGTACTGTACGATTGTGGTTTTATTTCGGTTTATATTTTACATGATCTTGCTGGCAAAAATTATTTGTATATGGGTAATTACACTGTGTGAAGGTGTGGGTTAGCGCACTGATTCCATTGGTGTTATTTTTTGTATTTGATTTTACTAGTGGTTAAACACTAGAGGAATTGGAGCAGCTTTCTGGTCACACATTGGCACAGTATACATTTTGCTTGTACTTGTATACATATATATTTTTTTTTTATTAAGTTACATGCACATTGACTATTGAACATTATTTAAACTATCATAGGGGAACGCTTAGTTATAACTTGAAACAGAAAAAAAATGGGACTCAATCCTTGTAGGACATTATACATCTATAGACATAAACAGGATGTGTCCCGGTGTGTGAGTGGAGCTATCTCTGAACTGTATTTAATACATTTCAAAATACATCTTTTAAAAAAAAAAAAAAGTATTTTGAGTGCATAGCAATTTACTGTGCTGTACAAACTGGGACTTTGAGTTCCCATTTTGGTAATCCTAGTTAAAGTTAAAGACCAAAAGGTTAGAAAAAAGGGTGTGTTTGATGCTAAGCATGCTGAATAAACGTATTTTTTTGTAGACGTGTGTTGTTTTTTCCCCTTGCTTTTTGAGGGGAAAATCCAGTCTCCTTTTTGTAAGTGGGATTTCATGTTCTAATTCTATAGTATTTTGAAATATATGAAAACAAAGTTTAAGATGTTTTGTGAATAGGCCCACAAACTATATGAGATCAGTCTTTTGGTGTCTTAGATTCATTTCTCACACCCATCAGCATTCCAGGAGTCAAACCAGTTCCTGCATAACTGCCTACTATGGAGCTATACTTAAAAGCACTGTATTATCTAAAAATTGTTTTTACTGTGCCTATAGAGGAGAAAAAAACGATTGCAAATTATGTATACATTGCGTTAGCAAGACTAACAGCAAATGCCTAAATGTGGATAAAAATGTGTTTGTGAATGCTCCATCTGTGACCTGATGTGCAAATGAACTGCTCTACAATAAGAAATGTGTAATTTGCATATGAGGCCACAGGTAGTCATAAACTCCAGGAGACTCCAGACACATTTAAAACACATTTTCTCCTAATTTAGGAATTTGGTTTCAATTTTCCTACCACAATGTATAGATTATTTTCAATCATTTTTATCCTCTACATGCACATTAAAACAATGTTTAGGTGATGCAGTTCCTTAAAGCTTGAATTATAATATTAAAGTTCCATTAACAAAAGCAGTTTTTTTTGTGTTTTTATTTTTTATTTTTTACCTGTACAGGTTTTCTGCAGGCATTTTGTAAGCCTGTGTCTTTTCATGCGTGGCAGTTGAGATTTGTATGTATTTAATGATATGAAATAATCTTTAATAAAATTTATTTACAAGCATTGCTGTTTTGAACCTCGATCAAATTTCTAAACCCACTTGTCTATTTTCTATACATTTTACACATTATGATAATCACAAAATGGTTGGTTAATGTGTGGGTTTCAAACAAGACATAAAAATATTTTGAATAAAGTTATGCTTTATCTGTCTGATGATAAAGTGAATCTGTCATACGTGAGTCCCATTTGCTTTTCTTTGTAATTGTGGTACAGTTTACAAACGAGCATGTCATGTCAAAAATGACAGAATTACTTTGCAGGGTACAAAACCAAATTAATATATATTGTGCTATCTAATTTTTTTTTTTTTATTATACTGTATTTATTAAAATATTATTATCCAGGTAGTGGATTTTATGCATTTCCAGTATGTCTCAGCATAGCTATCAAATACTAGAAAGATGATGGCGAGTACGTACATGTGCATCTGCTCATCCGTAAACACTGACCTCTGCATATGTAGTGTGCCACTTGCATGGTAAGCACTGGAATGGCGACATTCTGCCAGCAAACTGTCATGCCAAAGTTTTGTCGATGACTGGCTCACTTTAAAAGTTCAAATTTTACCCAATCGGTGACTCAAACCTCAAGTAGGTGCCAGGTCTGCGTGCATATATCGGCCCAGCATGCAATATGTTTGGTCCCTGCTCAAAGCATTGTAAAATTGATGCCACTGCATGCCAGTTGCATTTGTAGACGCAACTAGAATTTTCTTGTGACCTGAGCCTCTGCTCTGGGAAACTGGTAAGCAGCATATGTTTATTTTAATTCACACATACAGGTTAATCCCATTTACAGATGTTAAATGATAAGGAGTGAATCTGTCGGCTCACTTTATGTATGTATATAGTTCTATAATATTCCTATTTTATTAATGTGTGCATTAAGTATTAGTGATATTTTAAGTTGTTTTTTTTCCGGTCCAGTATATTAACTCCCTTGAAGCCAATATTCCATAAATAGTTATATTTTATACAAGTTTAAAATAACTGCTTATAGCTGTTCAATCAGGAGAGCTCTTTTAATCCCTATCCTGGGCAATTGCTGTTCTTTATGAGCTTGGTTTAAAAACCAAGACCAGTATTATGACTGAAATTACTAATTGGCTCTCATACTGTGATGTATAAATTGTTACATTCTGGTTATGAACTGAATAGCTTTACATGTTCAAGAAACAGTTTAATAGCATTTTATTTATGCCATGGCATCACTGAGAGTCTATTCTTATCTAAGGCAATGGTGATCTGGATGCCAATCAAAGTGGCCAACTGCTCTCACATCTGTCTAGTGCAGTGGTCTTGGCTAAGGCAGAGATCCATGTTTTTATATGTAATCAATATAGGTGACTTAGTTAATGTCACCTCTGTTTATTCCACCCAAAACCAAGGTCGTCTTACTGTGCTAGCAGGAAAGGATGGCCGCTGCTAGTTAGAGGGTAAATGGCATGCAACTTTAAAAGTACATACCAATTTATCCTCATACCAGGGCCACTAGACTAATACAGAAGCACAAGCAGAAAAATATTAGTAACTATTATATCTAAACGAAGCAGTAATACTTTTGTGTGTGTTAAAGCAGGTTTATACATTGCGTTCCTTGAGTGCACGTACAGAATTAACATTTTTATATGCACAAGAACTGGTGTTTTCCTGATATACTAGGCTTAACATGGTTTAACTATCACTCCATCTGTACACATCATCTCTGCTGCATCACAAGAGAACAAATATTTCCACCAACTTTTGGGTACTAAATTTGCAATGAAGTAAAACGTTTGGCTGAATTAGCTCAAAGAGAAACAACAATTTGAATGCTGCATAGTAGACTGGTGCTGTAAAGCAGTGTTAATTTTGACAGCAAATTTTTATTTTATTTTGGTTTTAGTTAAGTTGTATTTTAGTCATCTGAATTGTTTTAGTCTACTAAATCTCTAGTCGATTTTATGTATCAGTGTGGGAGGGAACAGGTCTGAGAAGGCTGATACACACCATTAAGATGGAGCAGTATCCTCTTCCTCTGGTTACAAGGGCATTGTCCAGGGTGAAGACAGGCACATGGAGTAGGTGTCTTAGCCAATGCAGATAGAGTCAGGGGACTGGGCTTTGGAAGACGCAATGGGAACCAGAAGTCCAAATAGGTAAATTAGTCCCTCCTTCACATTTTAGTCTGTTGACGAAAATGGCAATGGATTTAGTCATATTAACTTAGTTTTTATTTAGGGATTTTGTTTTAGTTGATGAAAACTTTGACAAAAATGTTAAGTCAACTAAATTAACACTGCTATAAAGAAAAATGGGAGTAGTGCAAATCTATGCGTTGGGGGGCATTGCTTTGTCCTAGCCGATGAACACTTTTTGTTTTCTGCAGTGACGCATATCAACCTCCCAAAATTCAGACACCACAGAATGCACATTACAAAAAAGAGTGCAATTAAGGGGAGATTTTCTTGCAAGTGATATTATACATTTTGCACCTTAGCATGTTCATAATACACTTTGAGGTAAAATTAGGTATTCAGGGCAATGTTATGTAAAGGGGGGAGTTTTTTTTAAATGTTTAAAGCATCATACAAGCAGTAATCTTCATCTTGCACCAAAGAGAGTTTGGGGACTAGACTGTCCCTTTAAAAATTAAAGTTTGGATGTTACATATAAGGGCTAAAATATGTTCCCTGCACTCTGTCACAGGGTTTGTTTGGTTTTGGTTTTCTATGTTTGGTATGAGTAAGTACACTTTACCTTTTTTTTTTTTTATATCACACATTTTTACAGATCATTGTTTTTATCTGTTTCTCCTGTGCTTTATACAGATGAAATTACTATGTTACTAGTAGGGTGAATTGTGTCTATGGTAACATTACTTTGGCCTTTATTCATGAAAGAGAATTGCAGGAAATTGAGAATGGAATTTGAAAAGTAGACGAGTTGGAAATATTCTCCAATTCAGCTATACTTCAACTACCTGATTTTGAAATACCCACTTAATTTCCTGCTATTCTCTGTTTCATGAATAAAGCCTTTTGTCTTTAAGAAGTACTGCATGGAAAATGCGTTTTGTACCATGTCTTTTGCTACTTTATTGTACTTGTATAAGCAAACGGCACATCATGTTCCCATGGCAACATTATTTCTTTTAAAAAAATATATATATATAATTTACACCAGTTGGATTGTCAAAGGGAATGATCTCTAATTTTTACTTCACTTACTTTTTATTACATTTCCCTTGATGCTCCTTTCCCTTAACTGGCTGATATTAGTTGACATATTGTCCAGTAGACTAAGCGTTTTGGCCATAAACTACATTGAACACTCCAGCTGTGTGGACTACATTTCCCTTGATGCTTAGCTCATCAAATACAAAGCCGTCTACCCACTTTCTTGTTCCGTTACAGTGTTGCTGTAATACCTCCAGCAACACCAAAATTCGCTGCCAAATTAACCCACGATCACTCCCTAGAGTGATTGCCGCCGCCATAATTTAATAAAAAGACTAAGTTAGCCTTAAATCAAGGGTAAGATTTAGGGTGATGATTAGGGATGTGGACAAAATAGGCCAAATTAACCCAAGATCTAGGGTTAGAGTTAAGTTAGGGTGATGAGTTGGGTTGGGATCACTGTAGGAGATAATGCTTAGGTAAAGAAAGTTATTGCCCTACAACTAACAACAGAAAAACATGTAAACATTGGTCTTTCTAAACTCAGGACAAAGGATTTTTTATTAACATTTGTAGATGTGTAAAATATTTTTCATGTAAAATTTAGAAAAAGTGTTTGTTGCTTCACATTTTTCATCATTTTATGATTTTTTTTTTAATAGTAGATTATATGATACACAATGAAAAAATAGGTATCGTAAGAAAGCCCTTCTTATGCCAATAAAAACAATATATAATATGTGTTGGTATATAAAATGAGAAACGTGAAAATTGCAGCTAAACAAATACCCGAAAAGTGTGAAAACAGCCTCTGTCACCAGGGGTAAGACATGCTGAAAATAGTCTAACCCATTGGTGATCTATCGAGTGACACGATAGTAGGGGTGCCATCAGTGAGTGACATGCGATACACCTGTCACAAGAGAGGCAGCATGGAAGGCTGCTGTCTCTCACGAAGGTAAGTATTGGGGGTGGGGCTGTGGCATATTAACCCCTTAGTGACAAGACATTTTCACCTTGACTTTCCCTTGGTGACAATGGCTGTTTTGGACATTTCTCGGGTGTTTGTGTTTAGCTGTAATTTTTTTCTTTCTCACATACAGTACCCACACAAATTATATGTTGTTTTTATTGTCATAAGAAGGGCTTTCATTAGATACCATTATGTTCATCATATCTTATAATTTACTACAAAAAAATCATAAAATATGATGAAAAATTAAAAAAAAACCACTTTTTCTAACTTTGACCTAAAATATAATTTACACAAATAAAATCATTAAAAAAGACCCCGTCTAAATAGTTTCTAAATGTTGTCCCGAGTTCAAAAATATGCATGTTTCCATATTTTTCGGTATTTTTTTGCGAGTTATGGGGCAAAAACCAAAAACGGAGCATGCTCCGTCAATATGGCTCCCCACGATCGCTCCGTGGGGCGATCGTGGGGGTCCCAAAATAGAAATATCGGTGCTGGCTATTGCCTCGATGTCGAGGCAATAGACCAGCACTGTTAAAGCGGTTTTCGCGATCGTTGATAGCGAAAACCGCTTCATTCACTGCAGGACGTGCCAGGCACGTCCTTTGTCATTAAGGGAGATTCTCCCAGGACGTGCCTGGCACGTCCTTTGTCGGCAAGGGGTTAATGGGCATACTAGTTGTGGCATATTAATGGGAAAACGGTGGCAAATTAATGGAAAAAGTGGCTGTGGCATATTAATGGGGTATGTCTTGGATGTGCAATGCGGGTAATGGAGCACATCCTGGTGTGCATTTAAATCAGTAAGGGGCCCTGAAATTCCAGATGGCAGCCATTCTTGACAGACTGCTTTCTATAGAATTGTGGGTTAGAGAGTCAGAAATTCTTGTGGTTCCTTTCATCCCACTATCCACCTGCAATATTGCTACAAAATTCCCACAAATTATTCTGTATATACACATACAGATCTGAGCATTGAACATTTAACCTAGTTAACAAAAAGGTGGTTGGAATTGTACAGATGTAAAAATAGTGGATGGGCAACTCTAAATGGACAATCAGAAGGTGTACATACACCGGATTTAAGTGAGGTGTCCACGAAACTCTTGCAGCTAAAAATCAAAAGACAGACCACCTGGGCTATCTATAAAATACACATACAAAAAGGATAAAAAGCGCAGAGAGAATGGACACTTAACCCCTTAGTGACAAGACATTTTGACCTTCACTTTCCCTTGGTAACAAGGACTGTTTTTACATGTCTGGGGTGTTTGTGTTTAGCTGTCATTTTCTTATTTCTCACATACTGTACCCACACAAATTATATGTTGTTTTTATCATCATAAGAAGGGCTTTCATTAGATACCATTATGTTCATCATATCTTATAATTTACTACAAAAAAATCATAAAATATGATTTAAAAAATTTGAAAAAAAACACTTTTTCGAACTTTGACCTAAAATAAAATTTACACAAATACAATTATCAAAAAAAGACTCCATCTAAATAGTTTCTAAATGTTGTCCCGAACTCAAAAATATGCTTGTTTCCATGTTTTTCTGCAGTTTTTTGTGAGTTATGGGGCGAAAACCAAAAATAATGTTTTTTGTTTTTTTCCTATATTGACCTTTTGACCCCAACTCGAACCCTAAATTTAACCCCAACTCAAACCCTTATGCTAACCCTTAATATATTTTAATTTCATTTTAACCCTATGCCTTATGCTAAGCCTAATTTAATTGTAACCCTAACAGCTATTCTAACTATAACCCTATATTTAAGCTAATTGTCTTTTTTTTTTTTCATTGCAATGTTGCTGACTGCCTCTAGGGGCAGTCAAGCAACATATTCAGATTGTCGGAAGTGAATTTTTTTTCACTTCCGAAGCTCTGACCACAAGAGAGCACAGCCAAATTGCCAGAGCCTCGTGGGTGCCCCAGAGCCTGATTTTCGGTGCTGGCTATTGCCTCGACATTGAAGCAATAGATCAGCACCGTTAGAGCGGTTTTCGGTATAGTTGATCGCGAGAACCGCTTGTTTCACCGAAGCACATGTCAGGCACATCCATTGTCGCGAAGGGGGTAAAAGAGTGTACAATAATAAAAATAATATATGTTAATATAATAAATAAGTGATCCAAAACTTTCAGATAAAAAGTGTCAAAAAACACATACACAGTAAATTTGTGATCCACATATTGGTGTTAAGTCATAATGATCAGATTAAAAGTGTAAAATACAACCCATGCAAAAAACAGAATACAATTATCAGAAGTAATAGTTTCAAAAGGGTCTTACATATACTATGAAAATGCTTGAAAATAGACCTGAAAATACACTAAACATACAATATGGTGCAGTATGTACGTACTAGAACAATATATGGTAGAACCAATAATGTAATGGCACACTCACAAACAAAGCTCCTATATATTTAGGAGCATGAAAAAGAGTACCGTATTTGCTCGAATATAAGATGAGGTTTTTTTCAGATCATAAAAGTTTTGTATTCTAGGTCGTCTTAGAGTCTGACCTCAAATCGAGGTCAGACTATAAGACTGGGATCCAGCTGTCCCTGGGACCTGGATCCCCCTCGCTAACAGCCAGTGGATGTCTTCGCAATGCACGCAGACATCCTCCACTGCTGGCCAGCATGTCCATCGGGATTTCTATGACGGAAGCCGGGAGGTCTTGTGACCTTCCGGCTTCATCATAGAAGTCCCGGCGGAAGTGCAGGGCAGCAGCAGAGGATGTCTGCGCGTATTGTGCAGATATCCTCCGGCTGCCCCCACTACCCACCAGGGAGTTTGGGACAGGCGGTGGATGTCTGCTTGACAGTGCAGACATCCTCCATGCTGCCCGACACTTCTGTCTATTTTGACGAAGCTGGGTGGTCACATGACCTTCTGGCTGTCCGTCATAATAGACTGAAGTTCCCGGCAGCATGGAGAGATACTGACAACAATGGGGGGAGGGAGAGAGACTGACAACGATGGGGGGAGGGAGAGAGTCTGACAACGATGGAGGGGGGAGAGAGACTGACAACGATGGGGGAGGACGAAGGGATAGAGACTGACAACGATGGGGGAGGACAAAGGGATAGAGACTGACAACGATGGGGGGAGAGGGGAAAGGGACTAACAACGATGGGGGGAGAGACTGACAATGGGAGGGAGGGAGATAGACTAACAATGATGGGGGAAGGGGGGTAGAGAGGGAGTATTGGGCAAGTCTGGGGGCAGCATTGGCACATAAAAGGAAATAAAAACATCATCATTTTTATTAAATATAAAAAAGCAATTTACATGTGAATATGTACAAGTACTTTTTTCCTATAGGGTAGTCTTATATTCAGGCTTTTAGTTTTTTTCCTAAAGGAATATCCAAAGGTTGGGGGGTCGTCTTATAATCAGGGCTGTCTTATATTCGAGCAAATACAGTAAATCTGGCATATGAGCCGTAATGGATGTGCACAGGACACTTGAAGGGAAAAACTGCAGGCTGCACGGCGAAGATCCGCTTGATAAGGTTTTATTAACACACAATGAGTTATAAACGATATGCATCCACCGTAATCACGTTGCTGGCAACAGAGACAAAGTCCCCTTAAGTCAGATCCTCCTACCATCTGGACAAACCGAGGTGTTAGTGGAAATCAACCCGTGCTCCTCGGGCTACTCCGTGGACAAAACCGATGCAGAGTACTTCCGGTATACGTTGGCTGCAAATTAACAAAAGACGATCCTATGCATTTCATCCTTTTCCCAGGGCCGAAGATGAGGATAGAGGGCACCCTGTCTCTAACCATCCCTCCTCAGCAGAGGATATTTGCTAACTAGCCAATGGTAGAGCTGGGAGAGGTTTTTTTTTAGAATAGGTAGATTTTTTTATTTTTGTATTGCCGAAGATTATGATCAATGTCATTGTGAACGGCATGGGACATTAACAAAGTTATCACATTTTCTTGCAGGATTACCCTGAATTTTACTGCCTAACCCCCTGGCACACAATTGTATTGTATGGTTATCAGAGGTATTGGTCAGCCCCCGAATCCCATGGGTTGTTATTTAGTACTGCATGGGGGATAGGAGGGTTCAGAGGGAGATAGAACTGCATGGGGCAATGGGAGGGTTCAGGCGTCTAGGATAGCACTTTGCAGACGTATCACCGCCAGTTTGAACACTGAACGGTCAGCGGAGAAAGGCAACGAGGACGCTTCACAGTGGCAATGTAAGCACTGACAGGTCAGCGCTTACAGAGTAAACCCCCTAATAAATTAAAACCTCCCTAAAAGTTACCCCCAACCCCCATACTAACCTCCCTCCCGGAAACCTAATACTGAACCCAAACACTAATACCCCTAATACTGACACTACCCCCCGAATCCTAATACTAACACTAGCCCCACGAACCCTCATGCTAACACCTAACCCTTAATAATACTCACCTTGTGCAATCCCACGATGAACTGTCTCACGAAGAAAGGTCCATAAATTATAGGAGGGTTCAGGGTGGAGAAAATACTTCATGGGGGGGGTGGGAGGGATCGGGGTGATAGTACTACATGGTGAGCCACAAATGCTGTAAACTCACTGTGGGGGCAGTCAAAGGCACTAAATGTCACAAAATTGAAGTACACGGTCACACCTGTTCAGTAAAATATTTTATTAAATGAACATCCATAATAAAAACAAATACATATCTGACCTCAACAGTTCAAAATAAAACCTTTTCCTTTTTTGGTGGTAGTTTGAAATTCCCTTTTTATTATGAATAAATTAATTATTTTGAATGTGTCACCCATTTGCTTTTTGTTCATTCCTATGTGCTTCTTTGGGATCCTTGTGCGGATGCTAGGAATACCACTTAAAAAAAAAAATTAATGGCACTTAAAATGTTCAGCTTTATTATGCATAATTTGTTTCCCATACATAGGAAGGATCCTTTAAATATTAAAATGTTTCATTTTCTATTTATTGACCTTTTCAGTAGGAATATATCTAAATCCACAGCCAACATGGTAAAATAGATTGGTCACAGCAGGAGTGTTCTCTCCCTCATGTATGTTTGTCTCTGTTCATCTAACATAGTTTGTAGTTCACTTCTATGCTCTGTACCAACCACTATTTATAGTGTTAGTGCTATATAAATAAATGTTAATGTAACAACTGTTGAACTAGCTTCTTGAAACCCAATTTAAAGGAAGTGAGTGCTTCCTTGCACTCTTTGGATATATCTAAATCTGATATTTCTTTAGTTTTCTTCAAAACTGGGTTTATGAATGTATGAGTAGGTTAAGGCTTGAAATATCACAGGTGTCATGGCTCCTTCAACCAAAGCCAGTGTCTTCCGATTGTTTTAGATGGAACACTAAGAAACTACCGTATTTGCTCGATTATAAGATGACCCTGATTATAAGACGACCCCGCCAAATTTGTACATTCCTTTAGGAAAAAAACTAAAAGCCTGATTATAAGACTACCCTATAGGAAAAAAGTTTAACTTGTATATATGTAAATTGCTTTTTAATATTTAATAAAAAATGTATATTATACAAATGCATTTCTTGTTTTTCTTTCCTTTTATGTGCCAATGCGGCCTCTCTCCCCCTCCCCCAGCTCTGTCTCTCTCTTCCCCCTATCTATCCCCCCTTTTCTCTCTGTCCCCCTCCCTCCCCTTGTCTGTCTGTGTCTCCCCTCCCCCCCTTGTCTGTGTCCTCCCCTGGTTTCGGTCCCTGGTGGCTAGTGGGGGCAGCCGAGGGATGTCTGCACGATACGTGCAGACATCCTCCATGCTACCCGACACGGCAGTCTATTATGACGGACAGCTGGTCCGTCATAATAGACTGCCGTGTCGGGCAGCATGGAGGATGTCTGCACGTATCGTGCAGACATCCCCCAGCTGCCCGATTCTCCCTGGTGGCTAGCGGGGCAGCAGAGGATGTCTGCGCGACGAGCGCAGACCTCCCCTGCTGCCACCCGGCACGACCGCCGGGACTTCTGTGACGAAGCCGGAAGTACCCGGCTTCTTCACAGAAGTCCCGGCGGTCGTGCCAGGCGGCAGCAAGGGAGTCTGCGCTCATCGCGCAGACATTCCCCTGCTGTTAGAGAGAGGGATCCAGGTCCCCTGCAGCGCTGTTGGGGACCTGGATCCCAGTCTTATAGTCTAACCTCAATTTGAGGTCAGATTATAAAACGACCTCGAATGTAAGACGAGGGGTATTTTTCAGAGCATTTGCTCTGAAAAAAAACCTTGTCTTATATTCGAGCAAATACGGTAATAAGCTTTCAAAAGTCTTGCTCCAAAATATTTTCATTAGGGTCAGAAACCTCCCAAGTAGTTGTCTTTACATTTAAGTCCCAAAAATACTGATCCCTGGAACTGCATTTATCCCTAGTACACAGAGATGTTTATAAAAAATAAAGAAAAATGATTTTGACTGTTAAAGTTTATTTCACTGTTTCCCTTAAAGAACTAAAGTTTAAAATTTTTTTTTTTTTTTTTTTTAAAAAGGGTTAAAAAAATAAATAGTGTCCCTTTCTCCAAAATAAGAGCTGATAGGTTCAGAGCAGGGGCTCACTGTGTCTCAGTCTGCAGGGAGCGGGTCTGCAAGTGCAACTTAAGCTCCCCTCTGTTAATTCCCAGAGAAGCATAGCAGCTGCCAGTCACAGGAAATCTGGCATGAACTTTCAAAAGTACAAGCCAGTTTATCCTCATACTAATGGCACTACAGTTTTCACTTACGTCTATATTAGAAGCACAAGTGGAAAAAATACATTTTTTTGTCCTTTAACCCTTTAGAACTTATATATCCGTTCTGCAAAGCATGGACATATATAAACATCCTGAGTTTTTTTTTATGAATCAGTTTTTATTTGGTTTACATTGTAAAGAAGGGAAACATCAGTAAGGGGGTAAGGAAGCATAATATATCTCTGATGCAGCAGAGTCAGTGAGAAACATATTAATTGTACAGAAATAGTAAGAAAAATAAAATTAGAAAGTCATCACATTACACATTGCAATGGGAGCATCCTGAGTTTTAATGTAGCGTGCGCTCCTGAGTGCAACGCTACTTGCCAGCACTTAGTCTCACAAGCTGCTTTGGATCCGAAGCAGTCCTACCAATGTACTTTCGCCCACCCTCTCCCTGCAACATACAATCACTACAAATGTGATCATATGAGTTAAAACTTGCATAAGCAGTAATCAAAATTTACTGCCTATGCTTTGAAAGTGTTGCCATGATGCCTCGACATTGAGGCATCATGCAACACCTATAATTGCCCTTCAAGGGGACTGCGATCACCCCACGTGTTTTTTTCACGAAATTGGTTAGGGTTACAATTAGGGTTAGTACAAGAGTTACAATTAGTGGTAGACTTATGGTAAGGGTTAAGGAACAAAACAAGAAACACTACGATCAGTTAATGCCCTATAACGTGTAAGAAAACACAACAGAAAAACATGGAAACAGTGGTATTTCTAAACTCAGGAAAAATTATTAGAAGCTATATATATGGGGTCTGATTTTCACGGCAATGTTAGAAAAAGTGGGGGGGTTGCATTTTTTCATATTTTATTATTTTTTTGTTAATAAAAAATATCATATGATGAAAATAAAAGTATTAAAAGAAAGCCCCATCTGTCCTTTCAAAAATGATGTATAATTTGTGTAGGTACACTGACCAGGAAGAAATAAAATAAGTAAAGCAAACATTTGACAAAAATGTTACAAAAATAAAGGAATTGTGGTGTCCTATACACATCACATGCAGCACAGAACTATGTCATGAATGGGTTAAATGTTAATGTAGTTTGCCCTTTTTATGACATCACCTTGTGAGTTGAACTGGAAACAGTCTACATCTTCAACATATATTTTCTTAATTTATTTGCTTGTGATTTTGCCAACACAATTGTTTACTCTGTAGCTCTTATATAAATTAAAGGGACTGCATTACAAACACTGTTGACTGTTCATGTAGATAAAAAAAGATCTATGCCTTGTGTTGGCAAAATTGCATTCAAATGAATACATTGGGATAAAAATGTGTTTTAAATGTGTCTGTGGAGTCTCCTGCGGTCTAATATGCAGATTATACATTTCCCATTGAAAAGCAGTTCATTTGCACATTAAGCCCCCGGTGATGTCATAAGCAGGATACACCACAGACACATTAAAACACAATTTTCTCCTAATTTAGAATTTGCTTGCAAGTTTGCGAACACAATGTAGAGATCATTTTCTATCCTCTGCATGCACAGTAAAAACAATGTTAAGCTGATGCAGTCCCTTTAACGGTGTTTTTCACATCATTTGTTCCCAATTTCCTCCGACTTCTCCCTCCTCTCTTATTCACACGCCAAGCAACCTACGTAGTTGCCACTGTTATTGTACAGCTCTGTTTCGTTTAGCTCTCCCCTCCTCCATAGTTAACGGTTTCCGCTTGCTCATGCCGAGGCGTTTTCAACCCCTCCCCCGGAAGTCGTCATCTCCTTTCTAGTAGGATCTTCTATCTCTGTTCGAAAATCGCGTATTAGATAATTTTCGCTTGTAAAATTAAAAAAAATAAATAATTGTATGCGTCACATACCATTACGCAGTCTATTTTCGCGCGATCCAAATTCAATTTTACTTTTGCGGATCAAAATAAACGCCTTGTTGTTTGACATTTTAACAGGTAATTTAATTGTTTGTTTACGTGCTACACGGAGCCGCCAGTGAGTGAATCGTGCGTCTGAGAGCTTTCTCCGTACTCGGCAGCTGTTTATTTTTATTACCGTAGTCATGGCTGACGTTTGGCTGTCCAGTTGTTGTGGACTATAGTTCTGCCGGCTGAGGGTCATGTGTAACGTAATCCAGAACAGCTGGCACGCCAAAGCTTCGCTCTAATTGTTATACCCCTGTGACGTTTTCTTTCTCGTCTGCTTTAACCTCTAAAGGCGCCATTTCACGTAAATCAAAATGAAGATTTTTATCGGTAACGTCGACGACCGAACTACCCAGGACGAACTGAGTGCTCTATTCGAGAAATACGGTACTGTGGTGAGCTGCGCCGTCAAGAAGCAATATGCATTCGTTCACATGCGGGTGGTGGACAGTGCCATGAAAGCCATTGAAGCGCTAAACGGGCGGGAGTTACACGGTAAAAGGATGGTGGTGGAGCTGTCGAAGCCCAGACCCCAAAACACCTGGAAGATATTTGTTGGCAACGTTAGCTCGGCCTGCGATGTTTCCGAACTGCGCAAGATGTTCCAGGTTTACGGGAGGGTGGTGGAGTGCGACGTGGTGAAAGGTAAAGTAGGTTGTTTGGGCAAAATGAAAACGCTTATCTACGTCGTAAAAATGTGCGTCAGCTTTCAAAATGGTGGCCCCCATTTTTCAAAATGGCTGCCGTCTTTTTAGTGGGTGATTAGGTTGTGTTGAAAGAATCAAGATGGCTCACGAAAAGCTGTTAGATCACCAATAGGACTACTCAGATTACTGAGTTACCAGGTTCAAGGAAACCTGTTTTGAATGATGTGTGTTTAATATTGCAAGTGACAGGTTAGTATTTGGACATGGCACATTCTGTTTGCATTCACATATAATAATGTGTACAGTACAGCTATTCATATAATTATTTTACAGCACCTGTGTGAACACAGCGTTTTTACTCCATGATTATTTTGCCTCTGGCTTTTTAGTCTGTCAAGCTTGCCTTTTGCCCCATTTCAGTGCTTAATGTTTATTAAGAAAGATGTGTTTCTGATTAATCAGAAAGTGCAAATATCTTACGTTATTTTGGAGACTGGGCAAGCACCTCAGCCCTGGCTTACCAGCCACAGACGAAACTACATTTGAAGTTTTGTGTAAGAAACTGCTTTGACCTGTGATGGTAACATACCCTCATACTTTCAAAGGGTGGTGGTAATTTATTTAGTAACAGGTTGCTCTTTTGTATTAAACATATGATGTATTATAACAGGTTTTTCCTTTTTTCCCCCTTCCTCTCCTTCTGTGTGGTACCACATCAGATTATGCGTTCGTTCATATGGAGAGAGAAAGTGACGCTAGGGAGGCAATCGAAAATTTGAATGGGAAGGAGCTGAAAGGCAAGAGGATTAATGTGGAACTTTCCTATAAAATCCAGAATCCCTTAGAATCTGATGATGGCTCTCATAGCACCCGCTCACGCAGATCACATGATCTTCGTGATCCGTCGCAAAGCCGTGCTGAAGCTTATGACCGCAGGAGAGCCACTGAAGCAGCCTATGCCTCATACGCATTAAGGTCTCCATACGAGCGGTACGCAGAGTCTGCTCGCTATAACTCATATGAAAATCGTCCTCCTTCCCCACTGTACTACTCACGAGATAGGAGCCCTATGCGGAGGTCACCTACCAGATCGTCATATTCTGCTGCAGATGCATCAGCTGTCTTAGCTTCAAAGTATCGATCCCAAATTGCCCTGGCTGCAGCATATAGTGGCCAGTCTTCTGCAGCACTGGCTTCTTCCTATGGTAGTCAGTCTTCTTCACTGGCTCCAGGTTATGGCAACCAGGCAACTGCGTATGGAGCCGATATAGCAGCTTCTTATAGCAACCAAGCTTCTTCATATGGGTCACAAGTACCTACTATGCCAAATTATGGCACTCAAGCATCTTCACTGGCGTCGTCTTATGGCAGTCAGCCCTCTTCCATGCCGTATACTGCACAGTTATCCTCTGCATCCCCTTACGCGTCGTCATCAGCAATGGCCAATACATATCGGCAGCAGCCATGCTCTGCCTATGAGTCGCCGCAATTCCCTGGCCTTGGTCAACAGTCTGCGTATTCGACTCTGTCATCTGTGACGGCAGACACTCCAACCTACGAGCGCACCCGCCTTTCCCCGCCGCGGAGTGCTCTTTCTGACGGCTACAAGAAAGCATCAGACAACCTTAAAAGGTATGTTAGTTAATAGTAATTTCTATAGGATGTGTCATTCCAGGAGCAACTTGATTTCTGAAGTCGGCAAAAATCTTGATAGTCAAGTTGCACAAATGCCTTTTGGGTCTACTTTGTTCTAAGTGGACTTGCTTGCATGCTTTATTGCTAATGTTTCAAAAATTACTTTACGTAGATAAAGCTTTAAACCACAAGCATCATATTGAAATAATTTCTATGACTTACATGTGGTTATTAGTTCATTTTGGCTGAAATTATTATTAACACATTCAAACGAGCACCTCAGAAAAAAGGGGGGGGGGGTGGGAATCTGTGTGGCATGTCTGACATGACCGTTAAACATGTACCCAGACCAAGTTTTTATGCTGTCAAAATATTCTGTCCAACTAGAGTGAAAACAGTGTTTTGCTATACAAAATCTGTAACTTTTCTAAGTTTGTTTTTTTTTTTGTCTTCATCATATATTTTGGTGAACTGCTTTACTTCTTTACCTTTGAAGGACTCACTCTCCCATCCCCCCTTTCCACTAGTGTTCGATTTTGGGATATATTTGAGAAATCTCACTAAGTTAAAAGTGGGGAGGCAGCCTGTAAATAAAACTTCTAGCTGCAGTAATATAATGGAAACAAATTATAAATAATTGACCACTCTGTAGGAAAATTTAAAAGCCACTCACTGTAAAGTTATTCAATAAGTGTTCTTAATGTAAGAAGAGCTTACACTAGTTATGTCCTGATGTATCCAAAGAGGACTTGAAACACAATTTCTTTCTACTATTGTCCAAGGTCCATGTCTACCTTTTCTATTCTTCCCGCAGTTATTGCTTTCTCAAACCTTTGTGATATTTCTTTCCTCACTTTACATTTGCCAAGTTAACTTTTTGTTAGTTTGTAAAGATCACATGCCAAAGCCATAAAAATCAAATATGGAATATTTATCCAGGTAGAAATATATTCGCTTTAGTGAGAACCCTAATTTTTGTTATGAGACAGAAGACCAATATTGTATTTGCTCAAGTATAAGGAGATTTTGTTTTTCAAATGCTCTAAAAGACTGCACACTGGCTCCCCAAAGTCTCATGAAAGCACCAGAGGTGTCAGAAGTTATATATCCTCACAGATGTTATGACTGTAAAATAACTTATCATTTTAATTGGTAATAGCCTTTTACTAAGAGCCTTTAGCTCAAAATGTGTAGGGACAGCTCTGGTACTTTCATCTGACATTGAAGTGCTTTTCTAGAAGGCCACGTGCCAACAGTGGGGAGCAAGTTCTCTCATCACTGGTTGGAGGTGTGTTCGTTATCATAGATTCCACACCAATCAGCGCTGCTAGTTTGTGGAGAACTATCTCTGTAATATGGCAGCATGGAAGTCTGTATCTTACTTGGTATCATACTTTGTCTGATTTTTTTTAAAATATTGAATGGAAAGTTTAGTCCTTCTTTAACATTACTTGCCCTCTCAAATTATATTTCCACAATTTAAAAATGTTTTTTTTTTTTATTATAGTGAATTCAAAATCACTAATGCTATTTCAGTTAATACAATTATCCAAACAAAAGTAATGTCTAATGCAGAGAATGTGCTAAATGTTCTTAATAATTGTGTGGCCAAACGTTCTTTGGTGAAATTAGTTTAGTGTACTTTTTTCTTTCACTTGTGCTTCAGAAAGGAAAATGGCCGTTTTGACAATTTTTTTTTTGAAAAACAACTACCTGTTCATCCTACAAGGTGTCCTTAGTGAACCTTTTATAACTCCATCCTAATTTCTTCTGTCCTAAAAGGTCCCTTGGAGTTCATTATGCTGACAACAATTCAAGATCAGCATATACCCAAGTCTATCTAATGGTTTTAGTTTGACTACATGCTTGCAGGTATTGGTAATGTTTACTCTAATCTCTACTCTCCGTTAAAGATTTTCCTTGTCTCGATCGCAGGTATACTTCTGATCGCCGTTTTTCTGAACTATCCGATTACCGCCGTTTAACAGAGCCACAGGTTGCCTACCGTCGATCCCCCCCAAAGATGGATTATCGCCAATCTCTGGAATCTGATTACTCACAGTATTCCTCTCTTGATTACTTAAGAGCCGCACCACTTCATTCGAATTACCAGCGCCGTTTGTAGTGTGGTTGTCAAATTGTTAAAATTCTCCATTGTAAAGCTATACAGGGAAATGCAGGTTTTTGTAATCAAAACTATTTTTTGGTAGCATGCTTAATTTAATCTACATAAACATTTAACCCAACATTTAATGGACTACTTATGAACGTGGTCAGACTGCTTTATTCAATCATTGCAGTCTTTTTTTTGTGTGTGTGTGTGTGTGTGTGAGAGATGCTTTAGCCCCCAAATTGAAAGCCAGCTTTTATGCCTGTTAAGAATTGTACAATTGTACAATTCTTATCATTTACAGTCTAGGATTTGGGTTTAATTTGTAAATATTTGGTTCTATACATCATGGTAAGAGTTTCATCTAAGTTCTATGGAAAAAAAAAAATAGGTTGTTTTGATTTCCACGAACCTTTGCATATTTTGTTTTAAAGACAATTTATTTCTGAAATTACAATTCTTTTCTTTGTATGTTTAGATTTTTTGCAATGTAAATCATGTCTGTGATTTTCATAATTGTCTCCGTATGTTACAAGCAGTATATCAAAATAATATATGGGAGCTGCGGAGGCATTATATTAGGCACAATACCATGGTTTGTATGAGCAGCACCGTTCAACATGACTTAATTTCCAGTGTTATTTCTCACTAACTGATGTAAGGGATGTTTTATTTTAATATTAATGTCGCTCATTTTCAACATGCTTTATAAGTTATCGTCAAATTTGTTTTTTCCCCCCCCCCCACTTGAGTTACTAATGCATTGCAGTTGCCTTCATTAGAGAAGTAAAAAAAAAAAAAGAAGCTTTTTTTTGTTTTTAATACCATTTGCAAGTATGTTCTGTTTTTCATTATATGTTGGAACTTTAGTGCTTCTTAATGCAGAAAATCCATGGTCTATGCAAGGCTTTGTCATTTATTTTTCACAAGCCAAATAAAACGGTGTTCCTGTTTATACCATATTTATTTATTTTTGTGTCCTGTTACAGTGAAGTATTTTTATTTAAAGGGCAACTGTCAAGCACATAAGATTACTGTAAACAAAACATTAAACTCTACTTTATTTTCAATTTTACTTTTTCAGTCAACAAATATAAATTGTGCAGAAATTTTACTTTTTGACAGTGCTTACCAAATTCACTTGGGTTGGTTTTCAGACTCTCTGAAGCAAGTTTCCTCTGCTCAAACCTTGTGCAGCAAGCACTGCCAAAAGGTAAAATATCTACAAAATTTATATTGGATTGGTTTCTAAAAAAAACAAATATATATATATATATATATATATATAATGGGGTTAATGTTTCTTGTTTTTTTTTAAAGTAATATTACGTGCTTGACTGTTGCTCTTTTTAAACTATGAGTGTCTGTTTTTTTTTTTTTTTGCAGTTTGTATTGTTTCTTTTTGACGTGCATTTTGTGTAGTTGGGCTATAATGACAAATTCCTATGGATTGGCTTGTAGTCCTATAATTTTAGAAAATACCATGACCGTCATGGAGTAAAGCAGGCCTTTACAAATATTTTGTAGACTTTAGGAGCCAGCCTAGTTATTATGAAGAGTCAGGAATTCTGATTGTAAAAAAAAAAAAAAAATCAAAAAAGCCAGGCACTTTATGTAAAACACTGTTTTACAAGTTTAAAGCTACCAGGGCAAATTCAAGAAACCATGGGTCCTATGATTTGTCAAGCGCTTGTGTAAAGTATGTCACTGACACCTATGTCACTGAACAGAGTGGGCTTTCCCATAAAAGTAACCAAATGCCAGTGTTTAACCTAATTGGACTCCTACTGCTTATTTTGTGGCTGTGCCATCTGGTCAGTAAGAGACATTGTGGGGTAACTACATACCTTGCATACAGTTCATTATTACTGGACACCATTTAAGAAGTGCTGCTATGTGTAACTTTTTTGTTTTTGAACACTGAAATGATTTTCACTCTTCCCAGAGCCATGAAAACATGTTCCTGACTGCCAGGAAGATGTGTGGTAGTTTTATGATAGGTTATTGCAACAAATTAAATGATAAAACTAAAACCGTAGTTGAGTATTGGCAGGCTTCAAAAATAAATTGGCTTATTGGTTATTCCAGTGTAAATAATACAACCGTAGGCTGCTTTAATGCATGGAATGGCAGGAAAACAGGGTTTCTAACTACAATTCCTATTGCAAGAAAGCATGGGTAAATCTGTTGTAGAAGCACCTACTCAACTGGCCCCTGGATCAACCTCAATTGGTGGGGCTTGTATAACCTACAACACAGGGAGGTTAAATTGTCTTTTGTTAGAATTCCATAACTTAATGGTTTCAAAGCTATGGTCCAGACAATAAAGATCAAAGTAAATACAGTGAAAAAGCATCCCAATACACCCATTGTCATGTTCCCTTTGTGTTTACTGAATTGTGGCTACCTAGCTGTAGTGGAGGCCATTTAGTTTTCGCTAATAATTACCGCATGCAAATATGAGACTTGCTGGATGAGCTTGGATAGTCAGTAAATGTTTGTAAGCCACAAATCCCATCATTCTGCAGCCATCCTGCAAAAGCTGTAAAATTGCCCTCTTGGTTTTTTTTGCCTAGTCTTCATTTTACTGCAATTGTTTTGAAAAGCTTCTGTACGTGCTATTGGTGGGGAAATAATCAAATATGTGCTCTTGTCATTGGTTGGTCCAACTTTTATGAAGTCCTTAAAGTTGTGGTGTTCAGTGCACCACATTTTCTATTAATGTTTATAAGGAAAAATATGGTTGTGTTTTTTTCTTTCTCCCAGGAAAGAAACTTCAGTAAAGGTTTCATATGCAAAAGGAATCTGGCACCGTGGCGTGTCACACAATATATTTAAGTGCTTAACTAAAGGTTCACATTGTGCAATGGATTGGCTACAGACTGCAGTGTTGATAGAAGATTGAAAGAAACGATTTGTGCCCTCGTGCTCAAGTTCTATGCAAGACGAGTGATCAAATTCTATTATTGCATCCCACAACAAACCTATGCAGTAAGATAATATATGGACCCCACATAAACACAATGTAGGTTCACAGATTGAAATAATGTTTTCAAAATTATGTTATAAAACCTCCATTGCTGTACTTTTTCGTTTATCTGTAAAACACCTATGTTCTGGGGAAGGTTCCCCAACATGAGGCTTAAAATATTCTTTGGCTTCTTGATGGACTGTTCCATGAGATTTCTACAATTCTGCAGGTAACCCTTAAATCTCATGCTAAAAGTTTTTAGTCTGTGGCATTGTCACACAACTGGATCACAGGAAAATGGTAAATTTGCCTTATGCTTTGTCACAAAGCTTTTTTAAAAGTTTAAAGTTGGCTCAATAAACTGTGGAGTATTACCTCGCCATACATGAACAATCTGGTGCTTCAGGCAACAGCCACTCATTAACAGTTCAGGTATGAACAAGATTATATGATACCGGCCACAAAAGACCCCCTAGCGACACAATCTTCAATTTTCAAACTCTGTCTGAAAAAGTTGCATGCTTGGTGGAAACATACACCTTGAAGGAATATTGCTACTGGTCTATAATGACCTTCCCTTAGTAGCAATACTTTGGAGGAGATCATTTGCCTTACTTACACCTCACCTGCGTAGATTGTGCCACTGGAAACGGCTTTGCTCACTGCAAGATGTGGCAAAAGCGGAGACTTCACTACAAGCATGCCACAAATTGGATCTGACCAAAATGTACCACACTCTACAGATTTGACCCCTTCGGACCCCCCCTGCTCCAGCAGACAAAGCTGAATTAGATCCTTGATTAATAATTCCAAGTATTTTCACATACACATTTCATTACATAAGTTCCTTGTACCGCTGGTGTAATCTACCTTGTGACACTTCCCTCTCTTTGCCTCTCTTCATCCCCCCTCAACTAATTCCCTTATCCCTCTTTCTCTGCCTGACTTCCCTTTTCCTTTATACCCTACTTTATAGGGTTGATGTCTACTGTAGTACTCCTAATGCTATTTTGATATGTTAGTTTGATCACCAGATGGCACCATTGTCACTGCGCAGTAGTTTTACATGCAAGGCCATATTATGTATATATTTTCCATATCAGTAAATTGTACCAGTTATAAATCTCTAAATCTTTAATACGTTGGTATTGCTATATTTTTTCCTTTTTATTTTTTTTTTTTTTTTTTTTGCTCGTACAAAGTTTAATCAGAGTTTTTAATGGCCAAGTTGTTGTCATAGTAGTGAATATTCCAATGTTCCTCTATACCAGGAGCTGGGTGAAGACTATTACCACTGACTGCTAATTTTTCTCGTTAAACAGTTCTATTTAATGTGCAGAAATTACTGTGTACTTATTTTTTCTGTTTGACGCCTTATTTATCGACATGCAAATACTTGTACTAACAAATTGAAAAACTCTAAACAAATAGGTATATAAAAATGAACTAAATCTGCACCTGAAAATAGCCAGCACCCTCTGCTCCTCAGTTTCCCACAGACAAAATTGTAGGAATGAAAAAAATTAAATAAAAATGTGATGTTATATAGGGCAGGATGAGATGGTGTTTCTATTCCAAAGGCTAAGACAATTATTATTCCAAAGTAAAGACCATAAGTTCTGAAGTTTTTTTTGAATAAGATTAGCTCTTGAAAGTACTCTTAAAGGGATTCTGGGCAGGATTTCACTACTTAATATACCTCTATTATAGGATTGGCTCTTATAACCGTTTCTTATTAATCTTCAACAGATGTCTAGTCCTGTGTCATTGGACAAGTCTGAAAAGGACAAAATGCTAGCTCCTCTGCCAAAGAAAACGTCCTTTAACCGCTTGACCCATATGTTTTAATGTAGTGTGTGCTCTTTTAGAGCAATGCTACATGCCGGCACTTAGAGGCTGCTCCAGCTGCGACTCCCTGTTTCCAGCAGAGAGTGATGGAAGTGATATAAAAAAAACTCTGTTGCTTTGTTACTGTTGCTTGACTGCCCCAGAGGCAGTTGAAGAAGAAGAAAATGCTAACCCTAGATCTACCAATCTTAATTTTAGGGTTAGTGTTACACTTAGGGGAAGGGTTCCAGGTGGGTTAGGGTTAGTATAAGGGGTGGGGGTAAATTTAGGGTTGAATCAAAAGGTCACTGTAGGAGAAAATGGTTAGTACACTCTATCAGTAATTGCACCAATAACTTGGGGGGGGGGGGGGGTGGTATACAGTAAAGAATTTTAAAAAAATGGGATCTTAACACCTTTTTCCTTAAAGAATATAATATGGATAAACGTCTTCATTATTTGTTAGCGCAACCATCTCACAGCAAAGAAATAAATATAAGGTCAATAATTGTCTTTGGTTCCTATATATGGTACCCGCACTATTATTGATCCCACATTGGTTAAAGGGACACTACCATTTACATAAGATGCAGCTAGATAACCTGGGCACTGGGTTTTTTTATATGATTGAATTAATTGCATATAAAAGGAAAAATAAAATTAGGTGTTCATCTCCTGGCTCCATTTTGTGAATATTCCCCATGATTCAACATCATCCAAAATCTGCCAGCCAGACTCACTTTACAATTGTGGCAAAAGCCTGCATGATGATGTCATAAGAAACTCTCTTACTGGCCCCTGCGTATCACTAGTGGGTAGGACTGGGTGGCTGTGTACACAGTGTTGCCTGCCTTCCAACCCAAAGAGAGGAGATCATAACTCCGCACCCTTGTCTTGTAATAGTTACATTACCCTTCCATTCAATGTAAGTCTATGATCAGAATTCTGACTTATAGACACCATATTGTGTCTCTCCATCTCCAAAGTGAGAAATTTGTGCTGTAAAGTCACTAGGTGGTGGCGCCCAAAAACGTGAATTTGTGTGCTTCTCTCAAAACACTTCACACTTAGATTACCCTATTGAATGAGGCAATCATTTCTGTGTTATGCAAATGGAGAAATATAAATAAAATAATATAGTGTAGTATTTCTTAAACAATCGTGACTTTAAATATATGTACGTCCACTCAAATGTTTCTGAGCAGTATTCTGCTTAGTATAAATCGCCTACAGGAGCCCCTTGTGGGGTCTTGGATCCACTATTATTTCAGGGAGAGACTCCAGCAACAATATGTAGCCAAAGAGACAAGGGAAGGGAGACTTAGGTAAAGCACATTTATTGCATAAAACAAAGTATATAAAATCTTACATTAAAATAGCAATATCCAGCAGAAAGTGCAAATCAAGTGGAAGGTGTGCAATCTTTCTCCTAAAGCGTGCTCCTGCACACAACGCGTTTCACCTTGTAGATAAGGTCAGGGATATTCAGGGGACTTGGGAACATCAAGTTAACAGAATATCATACAAATATGCCTAAAGATTATGTTAATGTTATAGTTAAGATTGTTCGTTTTAATTCAATTCTCTGGAATATAAGGCAGAGAGAATACCAAACTTAGAGAATGTACAACAACATTTAGAAACGAACAAATAAAAAATGAGAGTAACAAAACAACAGCATCACCCATATTTTGCTGGAATGGTAAGACTAGATTTTATTCAGTTTTTGTAACAATACATTGATTACCAACACTCTTTTCTCAGTGTGTTGACAATTGTGCTTTCTCTTATTTATGTGAATCTTTATGACTCTCTGTAAAACATTAAAAAAAGAAATTAAATAAATAAATAATTGGAGCCGAAATCACTTGGACCATTTTTTTTCTCTTTCTCCCTCTCCCTTTTTCTCATATTTTATGAGAAAATGATTTTTTTTTTTTTTATAACTTTAAGAATCCAAAGTGCTAGAAACACTATGGGACTAGTTAATGTTTCTGATGGATTTATACTATGATTGGTAGGATAGGTAGGAAGGTAAACTTGTCAAACTTTTGCTTCTGAAATGAGCGAGGGGATAAACTTGGTTAAAACTGATGTTTATGATATATGCTCCCTAGGAAGCAGCCCAACCAAACCATCTTTGGATTGTTATCTTAAAAACTTTTTGTGCTGCCCTAGGCAGACAAAATTTGGGCACCCCCGCTACCCACGTTGCACACCCAGGACATGCCCCATCACCCACATGCACACACATTAAATGCCTCATCATCCCTCATTACATGCCCCCTTCACCTCATTACATATACATGATATGCCCTCATAACATGTCCCCATCACATGCCTTCATCACCTCATCTCATGCCCCCATTACCCCATTTAAGACCGTAGTGGGCCCTGGGCAAAGTCTTTAGAGTGGACCCCCCTCAACCAAATTTTTCTAAAGTCACATTGTAAAAAACTGTATGTAAATGTAAACTTTTTAACATTATATGCAACTAATTTCATATCACATTCAACTATTTGTATATGTAATAAAAAATGTTATTGAAAAATTGCATTTCTTGTTTTTATTCCCTTTTTCTGAACCCACATTACACCCAAAGGACTTCACACAGCACCATACAGTACCCACAGCACTTGCCATGCACCTATATTGCACCCACAGCACTTAGCTTGCTCTCATATCACACTCACACAATCTGGCATGCCACAGTGTCACTTTGTCCTACAGAACTGCCCCTGCAGAACAAGCAACAGTGTCACTTTCCCCCATAGTACATGTTATTTTGCATCACAGAACATGCCACAGCATCACTTTGTCAATTAAAATAAGCCACTGTCAGGTACTAATTAACATGCTACAGTCACTTTGTCATAAACAAATGCAACAGTCAGTTTGCCACCATTTGTCCATTAAATATGCCACAGCTTGCCCATTAATATGCCAGTGTTATTTTGCCATTAATGTGCCAGTATTATTGTTCCATTAATATGCCAGAGCCAATTTTCCCATTAGTATGTCAGTATTATTTTTACATAAGCCAGTATTACTGTTGCCATTAATATGCCAGTATTACTTTTGCCATTAAAATGCCACAGCCAATTTGCCCAATAATATGCCAATATTATTTTGCCATTAATAAGCCAAGCCAATTTGCCCAATAATATACCAGTATTATTTTGCCATTAATATGCCTCAGCTTATTTGCCCAATAATATAACACAATTAAAGCATGGAAATTATTGCAAATAAAATTAGGATTACAGTGGAGATATTTTCTGCTTCAGTCTTAGGTCTAACCCTCTCTTTTTCAAGAGCTCTTAGTGCTTTTGATTATTGGAAATGTTCTGGAATAACCAGGATAGGCCATTTATTATTTAACTCTAATAAGAAAACACTTCCCTTCAAACTAAAGTTCCCCGATGCCCCATTAACACTGTTCGGCTACATACAGGCGAAGAGTTACATCAATATAACTATACGCCACTTTGGAGAGTCTGATTGGGACAACCCACTAGATTCATTTATCTGTGCCCTACGGCCACGCAAATATTCCACAAAATATCTCAATCTGATTCTTAAATCTAGTACAAAATCACAGCTTCTACCTTAGGGAATACATACATGGCTTACCCATTTCCCTACTTTGGAAACGACATAGTCAAATCATTACCGATGGCCACATATAAGGATATGCACCAAAAAACTGGTCATTATGTTTATATGTCCCCATTACGTCACTGGAGAAGTGGGTTGAGAGACACTGCAGACTGCCTGAAATGCCTAAAACACGCTGCACTACACATAAGCGCCTTACAAATATTTTGTTGGCCGCAGCGTGAAAAACAATATCAGAACAACCTACGCTTACACTTTTTAAAACAAAACTTTATGAAACTTTATTATTTGTATGGACTGGCTGGAAACCACATTGGCATAAGAATTTTTTTTTTTTCCACCTGCCAACCTTATATCATCACTTTAGATAAGGAGATGCAATCTTCTATATATATATGTAACTAGATAACCTGGTCATTTAAAACAAACACAAATATAAAACATATGCCACTGTTTTTTTTATATATATATATGATTGGATTAATTGCATATAAAAGGAAAATTAGGCGTTTATCTCCTGGCTCCTTTTTGTGAATATGATGCAACATCGTCCAACTTCCAGCCAGTCTCACTTTACAACTGTGGCCAAAGCCTGCATGACGATGTCATAAAATACTCTTCTGCTCTCTTATTGGTTGCTGTGTACCACTAGTGGGCTGGACTAATAGCTGTGTAGAACTACGCCCACTTGTGATATAATAGTAACATTACCCTCCCATTCAATGCAAGTTTATGATCAGAATTCTGATTTATAGACTGCATTCTGTGTCCCCAGCCACAAAGTGAGATATTTGTGCTGTAAAGTCACTATGGGTGGCACCTAAACACACTATATTTGACAAAATAGCAGCACCCAGTCACACTTGTTTAGTTAAATATTTTATTAAATATAGGCACATAACAAAAACAAAATACATATCTGAAATCAACAATACGAAATAAAAAAAAATAAAACCTTTTCATTTTTTGGTGGGAGTGTCCCTTTAAGTTCAAAACTGAACAGTGCTAGTAGAATAAGAGGTGTGGTGAAGGTTTTTCCCCTTTTCTGCTCTATTTTCCTTACCTTTAGCTTATGTCCCCAAGCGAAATCTGCCTCGTATCTATCACATTCAAATTTAGGTACTTATCTCAGATATAGGTCTCACGTTGCCCCAGATATTTTATAGCGTCCCCTCCCAGTAGCCGTAGATAACTCGGTCTCCTACATTCCCATATCCTTGACACCTTGCGTCAGCCCCCTGCTACTGGTAATTCAGATTTTGTAGCCATCAAGTAATCTCTTTGCCACGGTTTCTCATAGGTTGATCTTGGAGGTGGTTATATTCCGCTGCAGGAGCCGATTCCTCAGACCCCCACACCGCATGGAACGCGCCTCAAGCCCCAACTCTTCTGGCACACGTCTTACGTCATCACCATCTCTGCCCACTTTCTTAACATAGGTTTGTTACTAACTAAAATAAAACTTGAGGATGACATCTGTATCAGGTTAACCCCTTGACGACAAAGGACGTGCCAGGCACGTCCTGGGAGAAACTTCCTTAACGACAAAGGACGTGCCTAGCACGTCCTGCAGTGAATGAAGCGTTTTTCGCGATCAACGATCGCGAAAAAACGCTTTAACAGTGCTGGTCTATTGCCTCGACATCGAGGCAATAGCCAGCACCGAAATTTCTATTTTGGGACCCCCACGATCGCCCCACGGAGCGATCGTGGGGAGCCATATTGACGGAGCATGCTGCTCCGTCAACATGGCTAAGCCCTCTGCCGGTCTGAGCTTCGTAAGTGAAAGTAACTTCACTTCCGTCGCTCTGAATATGCTACTTGACTGCCCCTAGTGGTAGTTTAGTAGCATTGCAATGGGAAATATTTAAAATACATATTTAATTATTTAAAAACAGGTTATTTAGCTATATTAGCCTATAGGGTTAAAATTAAATATTTTTTAGCATAAGGGATAGGGTTAAAATTAAATTAAAGTTAAAAAATATTAATGGATATAATAAGGATTAGAGTTGAGGTTAAATTTAGTGTTAGGGTTAAATTTTGGGTTCGGGTTGGGGTCAAAAGATCAATATAGGCAAAAAACACTATTTTTGGTTTTTGCCCCATAACTCGCAAAAAGATACCGAAAAATATGGAAACATGCATATTTTTGAACTCTGGAGAACATTTAGAAACTATTTAGACGGGGTCTTTTTTAATGATTTTATTTGTGTAAATTATATTTTAGGTCAAAGTTAGAAAAAGTGTTTTCTTCAAATTTTTTAAATCATATTTTATGATTTTTTTGTAGTAAATTATAAGATATGATGAACATAATGGTATCTAATGAAAGCCCTTCTTATGACGATAAAAACAACATATAATTTGTGTGGATACTGTATGTGAGAAAGAAAAAAATTACAGCTAAACACAAACACCCTAGAAATGTCAAAACAGCCATTGTCACCAAGGGAAAGTCAAGGTGAAAATGTCTTGTCACTAAGGGGTTAAGGCAAGCTACTGGCACAGCAAGAGCTATCATTCTTAATGCATAAATCTAGACAAAACATACACTGTGTTCTCCTCCACCATGATGTTTCGGAACTCTTCCAGTCCTTAAATGATCTATTCATGTCTTTGTTTTTTTTGTCAAATTTATCCCCATCCAGGACTTGGGGTCTGATGAGATTTCTTGAATTATATTTTTATTATATTTTCATATTACAATTGCCATATTCATAAACATGTAAAATAGAGATATTTGCCACATAGAAAGGAAAATAACATATTTAGAAATGTACACTTAAATATACAGTACAGTCTTCCTGAAATATATAAATGAGCATTTGTAAAGATATCTATGTTTGCCAAATTAGACACCCTGGATCATGAATTTACAATATATACATATGATTAAAGAAATGGAGACATTATGAGAAAAAGATCAGTCTGAAAACGTTCTGATTAATATGAAAACACATGCTTGTATATCTGGGATCCAAATTATGCATAGTAACAATAACTCAGGAATAGGTGAAATCACATTTCTAAGTTGGAGAAGTACCAGATATACAGTCATGTTGACCACTAGTGGTCAATGTACATTAAACATTTCAGCTTCTATTAGGCAGAAAAATACCTCAAGTTATAAGTATTTCTCCAGACATACAGGTACTCTATTTCACTATATAGGTAACACAGATATATAGTATGGGTAACAACAAATAAAATAATACAATTTGTTTAAACATAAATCATAATAACGAAAGAGGAGAAGAAATTGAAAAATTATATATGGAATAAAGGGGGAGAAATATAACAGGATGAGAACCGCATTAGAGGATAGTGAGGGGAAGGGTACTGCAAAAGCGGGAGTACCGGCAGGGAAAACTAGAACTGCCAAAAAAGGAGGCTTGTGGAGCCACTTCATAACCGCACGGCGTGTGAAGGATATGACAGTGGCCTGGGGTAGGGAGAAAACAGGAAGAGGGTGCATAAACAAGATTATATCAAACGTGTCCCTATGGCGATGTCATAGGGAAGCCCCGATGGTGATGTAGATAACGTGGACTAGTGATAAAGTGCTATATGGAGGACAACACTGTCAGCATCATCTTCATCCATGGTCTGTGGTCTATGGACCATCTCTCAGGGTGATGTTGGCTGGTTTTGGTCAGGTTATAATTGACTCCAATGACTCAGACGGAGTGGCGAAGAGGCTGTAAGTCGCCCCCACTGTGATCGTCTGTGGTGGGTCCTCAGGTATGGGGATGATGGCGTTCACAGAGGTGATGTAATGGTATGTATCAGCTGTAGAAAGCACAGCCACCTTGTCTACTGGTGCCAGAGGTTCAGGTAAATAGCACGTGGCGCACCTTCTGGACCACCGCTATTGGTTTTCGTGTGCGGGAGAGATACACAGTGGCTTGCCCAGTTATGTCAAAGGCAGGGTACGGGGGAGTATGAAAATTAGTACATGGATGGTGGCACTAAGGATGGTGGGCGCCTCCGGTGCACCTCTCCAATGTCTGTAAATCTGTTCTCCCCTCATATACGATGGTGATGATTAGGTCTGGCAGATGACCCAGTGTTTCAGGTCTGTTATAGTTTGGCCTATCTCCAGCTCCATAGATTCTCCATAGTCTGCGCTTTCACGGACTGAGTAGGATCTGAGGACTGGATCCGCGATGCGAAGACCTGGTATCTTACTGCAACAGGTTTGGAGGCAGAACAGTGTCTATTCACCTGAATGGTATTATACCCTACGGTTGAGCCTCAGGTAAATGACCACCCAGGACTTGGAACACTGACTGCTACCGCACACTGAAGCAGGGATACGCAGGAAATACAGGACGAACGGATGGTCAGCAGGCCGGGTCAAACACAACAGGAGCAACGGTACAAAGACGGTATGGAGGAGGCAAGGTCATAAACAGGCAAATAGATCGGGGCAGGCAGCAAACAGAGGAGTCAGAAAACACAGACGGAGTCAAAAAACCGAAGAATCAATAATCAAGAATAAACGCTAGATCAAGCCACAAGGAACTATCTCAGGCAAGGTCTGAGTAGCAACTGAAGGTTTAAATACAATTTGGGCGGTAAAACCCGCCCCTAATAGGTCCCCAAAAAAGTATAAGTATAGCCCTTTAAGGCTATGCTAATTTTCTGTGTGAAGCGTTACTGCGCATGCGCGCAGTTTCGGTTTGTTGCGCGTTCGTCGAGGAGAAGTGGTGAGCGCGTCTGCAGCCCTGGAGGGCTGAGACGCTGAACGGAGCCTTCGCTGTCCGTCCACCCTGCCTGCAGGGGCAGCGGCAGCGGAGGCACAGACCTCGTGGCGGCAGGTAAGTTTCTTTTTTATTACACTACCCCCCTCTTTACGAACGCCGTACCGGCGTTCAGGACCCGGTTTGAGAGGAAATCTACGATGAAATAAGGAAACTTTGGACGGAGCATGAACATCGGATGCTGGTACCCAAGACCTCTCCTCCGGACCGTAACCTTGCCAATAGACAAAATACTGCAAAAGACCACGGCGCAGCCGAGAATCCAAAATAGATTGTACCAAATACTCCTCATGCCCTTGAACGAGGACAGGTTTGGGAACCGTATGGACGTCAGAGAAACGATTAGTTACAACTGGTTTGAGGAGGGACACATGGAAGGAGTTGTGGATGCGCATACTGGAAGGGAGGCGTAGGGTATAGGACACATCGTTGATTTTGGACAAGATCACGTAAGGACCGATATATTTGGGACCTAAAGTCCTGGAGGAATGACGAAGTTGGAGATACTTGGTAGAAAGCCACACTTTGTCACCAGGAAGAAGTACGGGGGCAGGAGAACGATGTTTGTCGGCAAATTTTTTCTGCAACACCTTGGCCCTGGATAGTTGCGAAGAAACAGAAGCCCAGTGAGATTTGAGATCCTGGACCTGACGGTCAGCAGCCGGTACTTCCGAAGGCAATCCCAAGTCCGGCCAAAGAGTAGGCTCGTAGCCAAAGGCTGCACAAAACGGGGATTTCTGCAAGGACTCATGAAAGGAGCTGTTATATGACAATTCAGAAAAATGGAGGAGAGAAGACCAAGTAGAATGATCCTCATCAACATATAACCGCAGATATTGTTTCAGAACCTGATTGGTCCTCTCCGTCTGACCATTGGTTTGCGGTTGATGAGAGGAAGAAAATTTGAGAGAAATACCCAGCTGAGCACAAAGTGATCTCCAGAACCGGGACACAAACTGAGAACCACGGTCAGAAACAATGCTTTGGGGCACCCCATGTAGACGAATGATTTCCTTCATGACAACAGTTGCAAGCTGAGATGCCGAGGGCAGTTTGGGAAGAGCAACAAAATGAGCCTGCTTGGAGAATAGGTCGACTACTACAAGTATGGTGGTGAACCCTCGAGACAAGGGAAGATCTGTGACGAAATCCATGGCAATATTCGTCCAAGGTCTCTTAGGGACAGGAAGAGGGCATAATAGGCCTGCAGGGTTACGTTTCGGAGTTTTGTATCTAGCACAGACGGTGCAGGCGCGAACAAAATCCTGAACATCAGATTGCAAGGAAGGTCAAAATTTCCGGTCAATGAGAAACTTAGTGTTGCGTACACCACGGTGACCCGCGACAGAGGAAGCATGAGCCCAGGACAAGACTTGTCTCCGAAGGTTGGATTGGACAAAGTAACGACCGATAGGAGGGCGACAATTGGTGGGTCTAGGGAACTGGGATCTGGTAATCTTCCACAGGAGGGAGGTGGACACCGAGGCAATGATCCGAGAGGCCGGTATAATGGAATCAACCACAGGAGGAGCCGTTTCAGTGTCAAAACGTCTAGACAGAGCATCCGCCTTGCCATTTTTTGACCCGGGCCGGTATGTGATGGAAAAATTAAAACGGGTAAAAAATAAGGCCCATCTGGCCTGTCTGGGATTCAATCTCTTAGCTTTTTCTATGTATAACAAATTTTTGTGGTCGGTGAGAATAGTGATGGGAATTTGAGTACCCTCTAAGAGATGACGCCATTCGTCAAGGGCCATCTTGATGGCCAACAATTCACGGTTGCCTACATCGTAGTTGCGTTCCGCTGAGGTAAATGTCTTAGAGAAATATGAACACGGATGGACTCTGTTGGAGACTTGATCTCTTTGAGATAAAATAGCCCCAGCGCCAGATTCAGAAGCATCAACCTCCAAAATGAATGGTTGAGCTGGATTGGGTCTACGAAGAATGGGTGCAGAGATGAAGGCATGTTTCAAGAACTGGAAGGCTTGGAGAGCCTGGGTAGACCATTTAGCCGGATCACTTCCCTTCTTGGTGAGAGCAGAAATGGGTGCAGTGACCTTAGAGAAATTCCTGATAAATCTTCTATAGTAATTAGCAAAGCCCAAAAACCTTTGTATCCCTTTGAGGTTGAGTGGTATTTGCCAGTCTTGGATAGCAGAAATGTTGTCAGGATCCATTTCTAGACCGTCAGAGGAGATAATATAACCCAGGAATTTGATTTTTGAGCATTCGAATTCACATTTTTCGGCCTTAGCAAAGAGGTGATTTTCTCGAAGGCGACGTAACACCTGCTGAACGGGCTTTCTATGATTTGAGATATTCTTGGAATATATAAGTATATCGTCCAAATAGATCATGACATGAGATAACAACATGTCCCGGAAAACATCGTTAACAAAACTCTGGAAGACTGCTGGTGCATTACATAAACCGAAAGGCATAACTAGGTATTCGTAATGCCCATATCTGGTATTGAAGGCCGATTTCCACTCATCACCCTCTCGTATGCGGACCAATTTATATGCACCACGTAAGTCTAGTTTGGTGAATATCTTGGCATCTTGGAGTTGGTCGTATAGTTCAGTGATGAGTGGTAGCGGATAACGGTTCTTTATAGTGATTTTGTTCAGTCCCCTGTAGTCTATGCAAGGCCTTAAGGTACCGTCCTTTTTGGCTACGAAAAAGAATCCGGCGCCTGCTGGTGAGGAAGAGGGTCGGATGAATCCCCTCTGAAGATTATCCTTTATGTACAAAGCGAGTGCTTGATTCTCAGGTGCCGAGAGAGGATATGTATGCCCCACCAGAGGGGAGGAACCAGGTAATAGATCGATGACGCAATCGTAGCTCCTATGAGGAGGAAGAACCTCGGCCTTTGTCTTAGAGAATACGTCTAGGAAGTTCCAATATAACTTTGGACACGGGAACAAGGGTCCTCAGGAGGAAGGGTAAGAACTGAGTTGAGTGTAGGCAGATTGTCATTTAGGTCCCGGCCATCTAGACCCCAAGAATTAACTAGTCCCAAACACCAGTCAATGGAAGGGTTATTCTTTTTTAACCATGGTAGCCCCAATATAATGGAGATGTGGGGACGTCAAAGCTTAATTCTTCGTAATGGTTGTGACCGATCTTTAAACCCAAAGGTATGGTTTCTTTGGAGATTATACCAGTGCCTACAGGGGTACCATCCAAGGCAGACACAGAAATAGGCAGAGCTTTAGACTTCAGAGGAATATTTTGTTGAATTACCCAAGATTGGTCTACGAAATTTCCAGCTGCTCCGGAATCTATGAAGGCTTGGGTGGCCACTTGGTGGCCTGTCCACTGGAGCAAGACCGGTATTAAAAGTCTCTGATTAGAAGGAGAATTAATGATGTTAACGCTCAGTGGGACTCCTCCTTTTTCCACTAAGCGTTGGCGTTTCCCGATTTCTGGGGGCATTTCAGAGCAAAATGGCCCCTTTGACCACAGTACAGGCATAGATTTAATCTCCTGTGACGAGATTTTTCTTCATCAGAAAGTCGTAGTATAGGACCAATCTCCATAGGTTCACTAGCTTGATTGGTTTCAGGTTCTAGAGTCTTGGTAGCTTGATAGAATTTAGGTTGGAAGTGTCTTGGGTTCTTATCACAATCCAACCTCCTTTCTTGGCCACGAGCATCGAGTTTAAGACACAATGTAATAAGGGATTCCAGGTCCTCGGGAAGATCTCTATAGGTTAAAGCATCTTTAAGGGTGTCATTAAGACCTCTGCGAAATGCCGCCTTTAATGCGCTCTGGTTCCACTCTGTCTCATATGCCAAGGTACGAAACTCTATGGCATACTGACCCACTGATCTTTTGCCTTGTTGCAGCTCGATGAGGTGAGTCTCCGCAGACTCCCTTCTTCCTGGGGCATCGAAGACGGATTTGAAGGCTGAAATAAATGCGTCAGCATCTTCTAACAGGGGAGAGTTCTGTTCAAGCAAAGGGGATGCCCAGTTCACGGCCTCTCCTTTCAGGAGATTAACTATGAACGCCACTTTTGCGGTGGATGAGGAGAAGGCGTCAGGTTGTGTGCGAAAATGTAGTAAACACTGGTTTAGGAACCCTCTACATTCATGTGGAGAACCGGAAAACTTTTCAGGTATAGGCATCTTAGGTGGTATTGAAAAACTATGAGCCCCCCTGACAGAGAACCCTTGATCAGACATGGTAGGAGCGGTCGAGACTGGATTCATATGAGTGGTGAGTGACCGTAATAGTTCGGTAACAGTATCCAGTTTATTTTCAAGGGATTGAAGATGTGAAGTGTACGTGGTCAGGATCTTGTCATGGCATTCCTGTCTGGCCGAGACTCGGGCCAGGTCCGCGGGATCTATAAATAGGCCTGAGATAATGTCACGGACTGAGTAGGATCTGAGGACTGGATCCGCGATGCGAAGACCTGGTATCTTACTGCAACAGGTTTGGAGGCAGAACAGTGTCTATTCACCTGAATGGTATTATACCCTACTGCTACCGCACACTGAAGGAGGGATACGCAGGAAATACAGGACGAACGGATGGTCAGCAGGCCGGGTCAAACACAACAGGAGCAACGGTACAAAGACGGTATGGAGGAGGCAAGGTCATAAACAGGCAAATAGATCGGGGCAGGCAGCAAACAGAGGAGTCAGAAAACACAGCAGGAGTCAAAAAACCGAAGAATCAATAATCAAGAATAAACGCTAGATCAAGCCACAAGGAACTATCTCAGGCAAGGTCTGAGTAGCAACTGAAGGTTTAAATACAATTTGGGCGGTAAAACCCGCCCCTAATAGGTCCCCAAAAAAGTATAAGTATAGCCCTTTAAGGCTATGCTAATTTTCTGTGTGAAGCGGTACTGCGCATGCGCGCAGTTTCGGTTTGTTGCGCGTTCGTCGAGGAGAAGTGGTGAGCGTGTCTGCAGCCCTGGAGGGCTGAGACGCTGAACGGAGCCTTCGCTGTCCGTCCACCCTTCCTGCAGGGGCAGCGGCAGCGGAGGCACGGACCTCGTGGCGGCAGGTAAGTTTCTTTTTTATTACATGCGCTCACCTCCAATTCGATAGTGGGTTTATCAGCTGTCAGCATCGTATTGGGGAGTTGGTAGTGGGCGGTGGGAGCCAGGGTGGGAGGGGACAACTGTATATGAGGAAGGGCAGGGATATGCCTGGAGTGCACAGTGAGGCTTCATGGCCCCAAGTTAGGTTGTGAGGGAAGGTCAGTGATATATTGGATCCAGTGAAACCGTGTGTGCCTCCGTTTTTCGCTCCTTTCTTCGGATTGGTGTAGTACAATGAGTGCTTTAGCCTTGTTTAATAGCTGGGGGATAAGTGCATTTTTTATAGTCTTCAAAAATAAACAGAATGTCATCTGCATATAGTTACATTTTTTGGTATTACATTCCCCCAAAGCCCACAGTGCTCTGGGGTGTGAGACCTGTGCAACAAACAGCGCAACACCCAGGAGGCGCCAGAGGAGGCACCTGCCTATGTTAAATTCCAAAATATTATCAAAAACCTGGCTTAAACTCGAAATATATTTACAACGGTATACCCGCTACAGGGGGGTTAAACATAATAAAATATTATGTACAGTTTTCCAGAACCTTAGTCCAAGACAAACAATGCTCAGTAATACTAGAGATGGGTGTTGGGTCAATTTGCTTTTGAAAATGTTGTGGTTTCTCTTACCATTCTCTCATGGATGCAGGGGTGTACCTAACTTATTTGTAATCAGAGTTACAATAATAAACGGAGAATCTTTGACACCCCAGGATGCTGGTGCAGCCAGCCAGCCCCACCAACAAAGCAGAGCTAGATTCTTAAGAGAGGTCAAATGATCTACCAGAACATGCTTTACATGCTGACATCAGACCTCAGTCAGCACTTTTTCATGCTCCTCGAACAAGAAGCTACTCAGAAGATCAGAATGGCGCAAGAGGTTCTACACTACATGGATGTCACAACATTTGTTAATATTCGTTGCAGTGTTTGGCATAGCAAATAAGCAGAATATTTCAAACTTTAAAAGATGTGGTATCTTATGATATTTCTATGTAAGTTTGCGAGCAGGTCTCTCTACTTCATGTATCAATTTGTCAATGTTCTTCAAACATGGGATTTAGATCCCTTCTATTCTCTGTAACAAGCACTACGTAAATTGCTACGTAAATAAAGAAAAGTTAATATAATGTAACAAAAAATTGTTGAAAGAGTATTTTTCAGACCATTGATGCAGTCTTTTCATCATTGTTTTTTCTTTTCAATTGTTCTCTAAATCCAAATCCAAAATATCTTTAATTTGAAATCCAGTGTTTTGGCAAGCATGCAGGCTTGATTTTCCTCACAAGAGGACACTTGGGCACCCCTTTTTGACAGCTTTATGTGCGCAAGTATAAACAGCTTTTTTGGGCGCAAGTATGAAAGCATAAGCTGGCTTGCGACTGCCACCAAAGTGTTGGTTTATCGTGGTTTTATATTCTTTCCCTTTTCTTGCTATAATTTTTTTTCTATTTTCAGTCATTTCAATTTATGATGGTGCTTTGGCCCCATCTAATGGTAGTTTCTATGTAATGTTTCTAGTAATGTGGCTGCATGCAAATGGCAGCCTTTATTAACAACTGCTCACTACAATTGTCAGATACAGTTTGTCATAGTTCAAGTAGGCAGCTGCTACCACCGGAGGTATTTAACGCACTTCAGAAGAATGAACTGCCTAAATGCTCATGGTGTGAGGAGACTATACAACTCCCTATGGCTAATTAGGAGAAATATGTTGTATGGGGAGTCATCTTCATGCACAAGACATAGATTTGTTACAGCCCTCCAACATGTGATGCGGTGGCTTAGCAGCTTTCTTTTTTATTTTATTAGTCAAAATATCAAATACAAAAATCCATACATACAAAAGGGAAGAATCACCGATAATACAAAAATTTTGAAATGCATACAGTAGGTACACTCTAGTTAATTTAAAATTCTTATCAGCTAATTTACCTATCTGTATATTCTCCTCAGATTATAATATTTGTAAAGGTACCCCTGTGCAAGTGGTTCACCATTGAGGTATTGTGTTTAGAAAGCGTATGTATCCAACTGCTGTTCTCATAATGGAATACTAGTGTGGGGGGGTTAAGAGAGGTAAAGTGCAAGTAATATAATCTCCCCCCCCCCCCCCCCCCCCAGGCTACGCCTGGTTGTCAATCATCCTAATGACACAGACTCCTATCATACATACATTCATACAAACATAATAACAATCATATACTCATTGGTTAAGGTCGAAATATAGGCTCAGCCTAAAATCCGTTCGGGGCAGAAAAAGGGGGAGGCTTCACATGGGGAGGTTCATAGGTTTGCATATTTGTTTAGAGGAGACCACATTTCCCAGCATCTATCATCAGAAGTAAAGAGGGACTTCTCTGGTTTTGCTAGACAAGTTGAGCAATAATCTCTTGCCACCTGGGGAGATCGGGTCTTCTCCAATAGCGGGCCATGCAAATTTTAATCGCAGAAAATGTATGTAACACAAATTTGAGCGGCTTCCATGGCCACACACTAAAAAATCTTAAATCAGCTTAAAGGAAGAGGAAGACTTGCGCGTTTCTATCCACACGTCACATCAGATATTTATTCTCCTTTTTGGTGTTGGATGCCTCATTTTTCTATTGAAATGGTACCACAGCTTTTTCACAAAAGTTTTAGTCTCCTCCTCATGTTGCTATGTTGACAGGAAATTTCCATCACACCTTGACAACAAGGGCACAGGCTAACTGTCCATGCCTGATGGACATGCAGACTTCTTCTCCTACAGATTGTGCTGTAGAGAGCATTCTTTGTGTTTCCGACAGCACTTCTGCTTTTAATCTAGGTGTGAGCATTAGATAAGAGTAACATTGAGATATAGTACCACGTTTATTAGGATTATGTAACTATGTTTTTTCCAGATCAGATAATGCATTTTCTGTATGATTTTGATCTAAATTTTGAATGGAAAATATATCTTTTATTTTATTAACCCCTTCGTGACAGATGACGTGCCAGGCACGTCACGGCAAATAGAGAACTTGCCGACAGGTGACGTGCCTGGCACGTCATGCACTTAACAGAGTAAAGAAAGCGACCAGCGGTCACTTTCTTTACTCTATCGGTGTTGCTACAATGCCTCTAGGTAGAGGCATTGTGCAACACCCCCATAAAGTGCAGGGGCGTGCTACGATCACTCCCCGGAGTGATCGTAGCAGCCATTTAAAAATGGCTGCGCCCGCTGCACACATGTGCTTAGGAAGCGAACGATCGTTCGCTTCCTAAGCACCTCTGGTGTAGCAGCACCTTCAGGCTCCCCAGAACCGATGGTGGTCGCTCTCCTGAGCGACCCCATCGGCTCAGTAGAAGGGAACAGGCAGCGCTTCCCTTCTAATGGCAAGAGCATCGGAAGTGAATGTATTTCACTTCCGATGCTCTAGGGGGAGCCAATCAATGCCGGCACAGCAGATCTGTGTGATCTGTGTGCAGGCATGTATGATAATCATACAGTCAAAGGCAATATTAGTAAATATTGCCTTTGACAAGTATTGATCTGCCTCCCTCACCTTACTAGTTTTAGTAAGGGAGAGAGACAGATCAGATAAAGTAAAAAATAAAATAATAAAATTAAAAATATTTAATAAAATTTTAGTAACCAAGGGCTTTTATAAAAGCCATTTCAAGTGTTTAACCCCTTCCCATTAGCTAATGTTGTGCCCCTTTACAAGAAAGGTAGTAGGGAGGAGGCGGGCAACTATAGACCAGTAAGTCTTACTTCAGTAGTGGGGAAAATAATGGAAACCTTGTTAAAGAATAGGATTGTTGAACATCTAAAGTCGTTTGGATTTCAAGATCAGAGACAGCATGGGTTTACTTCAAGGAGATCATGCCAAACTAATCTTATTGATTTTTTTGATTGGGTGACTAAAATAATAGATCAGGGTGGTGCAGTAGACATTGCTTACCTAGATTTCAGTAAGGCTTTTGACACTGTCGCACATGGAAGGCTTATTAATAAACTGAAATCTTTGAATTTGGATTTCAATATTGTTGAATGTATTAGACAATGGCTGAGTGACAGGCAACAGACGGTTGTAGTCAATGGGGTATATTCGATGCAAGGTCTTGTTACTAGTGGGGTACCTCAGGGATCTGTACTTGGACCCATTCTCTTTAATATATTTATTAGCGATATTGCAGAAGGTCTTGTTGGCAAAGTATGTCTTTTTGCTGATGATACAAAGATTTGCAGCAGGGTTGATATTCATGGAGGGATAAGCCAAATGGCAAATGATTTAGCTAAACTAGAAAAATGGTCAGAGCAGTGGCAACTGACATTTAATGTGGACAAGTGCAAGATTATGCACCTTGGGCGTAAAAACCCAAAAGCAGAATGCAGAATATAGACTTGGTACAGTCTTAACCTCAACATCTGAGGAAAGGGATTTAGGAGTAATAATTTCAGAGGACTTAAAGGTAGGTAGGCAATGCAATTGAGCACCAGGAAATGCTAGCAGAATACTTGGTTGCATAGGGAGAGGTATTAGCAGTAGGAAGAGGGAAGTGCTCATGCCATTGTACAGAGCACTGGCAGGGCCGGTGCAAGGATTTTTGCAGCCCTAGGCAAAATAAAATTTGCAGCCCCCCCCCCCATTATCATATTATTTTCCCATATCATGACATCACATGTTCCACCCCTTTCTCAGCATTTAAATTAAAAAAAAAACTTTACTGAATGCGCATTGGCTGGAGGGGAGCCCACAACGCTTCCCTCTCAGCCACAGGCGGCCCAGCACCGGAGACACAGCGACGCCGACGAGGTAAGTAAGGAGCAGGATTTTTTTTTTTTTGAAGCAGGGTTCCGGCGCCCCCAGCCAAGATGCGCCCTAGGCAGCTGCCTAGGTCGCCTTACTGGTGGCGCCGGCCCTGAGCACTGGTGAGACCTCACTTGGAGTATTGTACGCAGTACTGGAGACCGTATCTCCAGAAGGATATTGATACTTTGGAGAAAGTTCAGAGAAGGGCTACTAAACTGGTTCATGGGTTGAAGCATAAAACTTACCAGGAAAGGTTAAAGCATCTTAACATGTATAGCTTGGAGGAAAGACGTAACAGGGGGGATATGGTATAAACATTTAAATACATAAAGGGAATCAACACAGTAAAGGAAGAGAGTATATTTAAAAGAAGAAAAACTACCACAACTAGAGGACATAGTCTTAAATTAGAGGGGCAACGATTTAAAATTAATATCAGGAAGAATTACTTTACTGAGAGGGTAGTGGATGTATGGAATAGCCTGCCAGCAGAAGTGGTAGAGGTAAACACAGTCAAGGATTTTAAGCATGCGTGGAATAGACACAAGGCTATCCTAGCTATAAGACCGGGAACGGGGGACTAATAAAAGTACTAAAAAAAAAAAATTGGGGAGACTAGATGGACCGAATGGTTCTTATCTGCCGACACATTCTATGTTTCTATGTTTCTATGTTTCCCTGCCATTGATCGCTGTGAACGCAGTGATCATACACAGCAGCACATTTTTTGCTGTCTGTGCATTTTTTAGGGCTTAATTTTTTTACTGTAATTCATTACAGTATAAAAAAGGCTCTTTTAAGAGCGATTAACCCCTTGCTTGCTGTAGATAATTGCCTAAGCAGCGATCTGATGCAAATGCAGCAATCTTGCTGCAGTAGCATTTTTACTTTTTTTTTAAACTTTTTTATTAGACCCGTCACGGGTTAAGCTAGCTTTTTTTTAGCTGTCTGAGCGCATGTATAGCGATCAGTAACAGCTGATCAGTGGCAAAGGCGGGTTGGCGTTTGCTCAGATGAGCATCACCATTCGCCTGGTTAGATCAATATTTGTAAATATTTGATCTGACCCGTGTAGATCTGCCTCCCTCTCACTTGAGTATTAGTGAGGGAGACAGACAGAGCTGTATAATGTAAGTTTTTAATTATAATATATTTAATAAAATTGAGTCCCAAAGGCTTTTATAAAAGCCGTTTCCAGTATTTAACCCCTTCCCTGCAACTGATCGCTGTGTACGCCGTGATCTTACACAGCAGCACATTTTTTGCTGTCTGTGCATTTTTTTAGGGGGTAATTTTTTTTACTGTGATTTATTACAATATATCAAAGGCTCTTTTAAGAGCTATTAACCCCTTCCTTGCTGTATATCACTTCCTAAGCAGCACATATGGTCACTGCCTAAGCAGTGCATATGGTCACTGCCTAAGCAGCGCATATGGAGCAATCTGGATTTTTTTTTGCTATCAGCATTTTTTTTGTCAGACTCGCTAGGGGTTAATTATACCCACTAGGGGATTACGTGTATTCCTTTTGAAGCTGTCTGAACGTGTGTATATCGATCAGTAACAGCCGATCAGTGGCAAAGGTGGTTTGGTGATTTCTCAGATAAGCATCACCATTCGTCTGGTTAGATCAATATTGGTAAATATTGTTCTGACCCATATGGATCTCCCTCTCCTCACTTGAGTTTTAGTGAGGGAAAGAGACAGATCTGTATAATATAATTTTTTAAGTGTAATAAATTAAATAAAATGTAAAAAAATTGTGAGTCCCAAGGGCTTTTATAAAAGCCATACCCTTTGTATAGTGTAGCCTGTGTATTAACCCCTTCCCTGCCACTGATCACTGCACAGCAGAATTTTTTTTCTTGTCTGTGCATTTTTAGGGGTTAATTTTTTTGTACAGTACTACAAAGGCTCTTATAAGAGCTATTAACCCCTTCCTTGCTATACATGTCAAAATTCCAAGTTGGAAAATCAAAAAGCGCACCTCTCTAATGTAGCCTTTCAACCCCCAACAAAGCTGACAAAGCTATGCATGGGTGGTATCCCTGTGCTCGGGAGATGTTGCTGAACACATATTGTGGTATTGTTTGTCAGTGACACATACCGAAATATGTGAATTTGTGCCTAAAGTACAATGTATGTGGGAAAAAATACACAATAAAATTACTACCACAAACTTTGACAAAGGCTGGTGGTAGAATTGGTGCATGGAAAGTGTTAAAATACCACCATTTAAAATATCCTAGGGTGTCTACTTTTAAAAAATATATACTTTTTTGGGTAAAATACACTGTCCTACTTTAAAAAAAAAAGTCCCAAATGAAAGATGGGCTCAGGCTGACTACACGTCAAAATTCCAAGTTGAAAATGCGCACCTTCAAAATGTGTCCCTTTAGCCCCCAAACAACCCAACAAACCTATGCATGGGTGGTATCCCTGTACTCAGGATATGTTGTTGAACACATATTGGGTTATTGTTTGGCAGTGACACATACCAAAATCTGTGAATTTATGTCTGAAATACAATATTTGTGAAAAAAAACCCCACAAACATTACTACCACAAACTTTGACAAATGCTGGTGGTAGAATTAGTGCATGGAAAGTGTTAAAATACCACCATTTGAGATAGCCTAGGGTGTCTACTTTAAACAAATATATGGGTTGATGGGGTAAAATACACTGGCTGGTTTCAAATATGTCCCAAATGGGACATGGGTGCAGGCTGTCTGCATGTCAAAATTTCAAGTTGGAAAACCAAAAACTGCACCTCCCAAATTTGGCCATTTACCCCCCAAACAACCCAACAAACCTATGCATGGGTGGTATCCCTGTACTCTAGAGATGTTGCTGAACATATATTGGGATGTTATTTGGCAGTGACACATACCAAAATCTGTGAATTCATGTCTGAAGTACAAGGTTTGTGAAAACAAACCACAAAAAAATTACTACCACAAATTTTGACAAAGGCTGGTGGTAGAATTAGTGCATGGAAAGTGTTAAAATACCACCATTTGAGATAGCCTAGGGTGTCTTCTTTAAAAAAATATATGGGTTGATGGGGTAAAATACACTAGCTGGCTTCAAATATGTCCCAAATGGGACATGGGTGCAGGCTGTCTGCATGTAAAAATTTCAAGTTGGAAAACAAAAAACTGCACCTCACAAATTTGGCATTTTAGCCCCCAAACACCCCAACAGACCTATGCATGGGTGGTATCCCTGTACTCAGGAGAAATAGTAGAATCTATTTAGCAGTTTTTTTGTTCGCTTTTGTCGATGAAGAGAAGATGTTTCAAATAAAAGTAAGGAAATTTGTGTTTTGTTTTGTTTTTTTACCATATATATATATTTTTTAAATAATATTATAAGATATGATCAAAATGGTTGGCATCCAAAGAAAGCCCTTCTTGTCCCGATAAAAACAATATATAATATGTGTGGGTACAGCAAATGACAAAGAAGAAAATTACAACTAAACACAAACAGCACAGAAATGTTAAAATAGCCATTGTCCAGAATGGACAAAAATGTTTCAAAGGCTCTGTCCTTAAGGGGTTAATACTCAGGAAGATGTCCTCTTGTTGCACAGAAGGATCTAAAGGACAAGGATTTCCCTTGTCTTTTTTCATACATATTAAAACCTTACTGAAGTATCTAAACATGTACTTTGCAATTGTAGCCTTTGTAATGAACTTTTGAATACATCAATTTATATAGTTGACGTACCTGCTGTTGCTGGAAACATGAGGTTATAGAGCACCAGCTTATACTCCTTGAGATTGGATGGGGTTGATGTGGCACACCTGTCAGGGTTGTCTTTTTGATCTTCAGCACCTGACTCTTGATACCTGAGTACCTGTACTATGACAGTAGAGCATGATGTTATTCCGTGTCATAATAAACCACAGATTTGTATGTTCCCTGTCTATGGGATTATAAATGTACTAACCATTTTTTTGATCTTGGCTACTGAGCAGGTCACCTTGGTAACAGCGTAAACACTTGTGGCTATTTCATTCCATTGAGTTTTTCGGATACCCAGAAAAACTCTTGCTGTGGCTCCAATTACCTGATGATAAGATTGGGCTAATTCCCGGGTTATGTAGTGTTTTCATCATATGAGAATTTCCATGCTCGTTTGGACTTCATATTAGACAAACTTTAATGTCCACACAGAGATGCAGCTAAATTCCAAATGTGTGTATTCTTTGTTCTAAGTTGCATACTCAATTCCATTGGAATGTGGATATCTCAGACTATTTTCTGACAGTACAGTGAAACCTTGAAAAGTATCTTTTTTTTTTTTGTATGACTATCCGCATTTCTTCCGGTTACATTTTTAATATTTTCTGTAAATATGTGTGGTTCATTTTGTGCATGCGTGAATTGTTTGGTTTCACTTTACCGTGTGCATGAACCTTTTTTTTAACGCTGTTAGTGTCAGTGAAGGTATGGTTTACCTGGCATTAATTTATTGGGAATAATCTCCCCTTAATGTACCCGCGGTACACTGGTTATGCAGTGATTAACATGCGTTTCCAGTGTTTTTATGGTTTCCATAATGTGTACAGTAACAAGTATAGGGCGTTTTTGTAACAGTGTGCAGTAATTATTAGCGTGTGCTGCAGAGGACTAAAAAAAGTATACACATCAACTCTTTTATGTTGCAAAATATCATCTAGTTTACAAATCATTACATGGTCAGACAGAGTCATTTCTCCATTATTAAACTTGGTCATAAAAGAATTGTCTGATGGCACTTATTTAAACATAATTTCAGACTTACTTGATCTGTAGAGTTGATATACTCCAATGGATGTAATTAAAATTCTTAATAGACATATGTAGACAGGCTTTAGGGAGAGGAGAAAGAAAAGAATAATTATTCTTTCTTCTACTTATTTTTAAATTAAAGTCTTCTTTATTCAGTTTCATAATATTACATTTTTTAGTTAAAATAAATAGATTGAGGTATTACTTAGCTAGTGTGGGAAGTCCTGGTTTCTTGCACACTGCTATAATTTCACAATTTCATATAGCTGTAAGGATTTTATATTTTAAGCAATGCAAAATGTAAAACATGCATTTTAAATTACTTTGAAAGCACATTAATATGCATAAATATTTGGAAGGTGCATTTTGGGCAGTAGATAGTCACTTTAATGTTGACCTGTTATTTTTGTTTCTAAAATAGATAACTTCTAAAATAGATAACCAATGCTGCCTCTGCCCCCCCCCCCCCCGACTTGCCAATGTTGCCTCTGTCCCCCCTTCCTCCCCCCAGACTTGGCAATGCTGCCTCTGCCCCCCTCCCTCATCCCACAGACTTGTGGGGGCAGCCGGTATTGTGCAGACATCCTCCACCGCTGCCTGACACTTCCGTCTTATATGAAGGACCACCGTCATAGAAGTCCCGGCAGAAGTGCCAGGCAGCAGCAGAGGATATCTTCATGTATCGTGCAGACATACACCGGCTGCTCCAATATCCCTGGTGGCTAGTGGGGGCAGCCGGTGGATGTCTGCACAATACACGCAGACATCGTCTGCCTCTGCCCCCCTCCCTCATCCCACAGACTTGTGGGGGCAGCCGGTATTGTGCAGACATCCTCCACCGCTGCCTGACACTTCCGTCTTATATGACGGACCACCGTCATAGAAGTCCCAACGGACGTACAGGTCTAGTCAATAATTAGAGAACTGCACGGAATTGAGATGGGACTTTCAGAATTTAGGTCACAGTAGCGACTTGAAAAAGTTCTCTGCTACTTTGGCCTTAAGTTTGAAATTCCCATTTCAGTTCCCTGCAATTCTCTCTTTATTGAGTAGACCTTATAGTGTTTCTGCCCATTTTCGGGGAGAAATTTGCTGACATTTATGGCTATAATCAAAGTCAAAAAACACTGTAGAGATGGTGATCAGTTAAGGTCAAACTGAAAGGAGATGAGTGTATAATTAAAAAACGTTAACCCGTGAGGGCTTGAATATTGAGTTTATTTTTTTGTAAAATGCTTTGTGATATGTGTAGACTTTTACTTATTTTTTTCTTCTCTCCTTTTTTGCAGGTAATTTGGGGACTTTTTGGAACACTCTTTTATTGTCTTTATCTGTTTGTTTTTTTATTGGACGTCTGTACATGATGTTAACCTCCTAACATCATGAGGAACCTCGCATACAAGTCAACATGAATAAAAAAATTTTTTTTACATGAATACAGATTTTTTTAAATATATATATTTTTGGTTTAAAATAAATTATTAAAAGATTGTTTTTTTTTTTTTTTTAATAAATTGATTTCATTCTCTGTTAAATCAGTATGTACTGCAAGCTATTTACCTCACAGCTAGATTATCTAAATGATTTTTTATAGGCAGAATCATTTCCAAGTTATTATCAGAGACATAATATTGCCTTTAACATAAATTTAGGATTTACACACGTGAGTTTGGCTTATGTCTGAACTGGCTAATTGATAGCTGAAGTATAATTTGGTAACCATAATAATTCGTATTAATCTACTGATTATCCAAAATATTTCTGGTCTCAAGCATTTTGGATAAGGGATACTCAACCTGTATTTAGTAGTCAAGCACTTTGGAAGATTTGTACACCCCCGCCCATACCTGTTGTAGGAATATTTAAGTCAAATGTTTCCCCACCCTCCAGAGCACTGGTGTCCCAAGGGATGCAGACCGTACCAGGTGACACCCCCAACGGGGGTGACACCCGTGCTGGCGGATGAGCTGCTGAACTTTTTTGGGGGGCATAATAATGGTAAAATAATACTGGCATATTACTGGGCAAATTGGCTGTGGCTTATTAGTGGCAAAATAACACTGGCATATTAATGGGAAAATTGGCTTTTTAATGGCAAAATAATACTGGCATATTATTGGGGAAATTGGCTGTGGCTTATTAATTGGCAAGCTGACTATGGCATATTTATGGACAAACAGTGACATATTTTAAATGGCAAACTAGCTGTTGCATATGTTAATGACAACGTGACTGTGGTATGTTAATTGGTACCTTTACTTGGCAAAGCGATGCTGTGGCATGTTCTGTGGGGAAAAATAATATGTTCTGTGGGGCAAATTAACACTGTGGCATGCCAAATGGTGTGGGTGCAATATAGGTGTATGGCAAGTGCTGTGGGTATTGTATGGTGCTGTGTTAAGTCCTTTAGGTGCAATGTGGGTGCAGCGGAAGGGAATAAAAACAAGAAATTCAATTTTTCAATAACATTTTTTTAATAAATTAAATTAGTTAAAAATAATATTAAAAGGTTCATATAAGTATAAATGCAACGAGAGAGAGAGAGAGAGAGAGAGAGAGAGATATGTGTATAGATATTTATTGTTTTAGAATTGTACAATTGTCCCCTCACCGGGCTCTTGTGTGTGGCATAACCATGGGGCTCTTGTGTTTGGCATAACTATGGGGCTCTTGAGTGTGGCATAACTAATGGGGATTCTGTGTGAGGCATAATTAATGGGGCTCCTGTGTGAGACATAAGTAATGGGGCTCTTGTGTAAGACATAGTTATGGGGCTCCTGTGTGTGGCATTATTAATGGGGCTCCTGTGTGTGGCATAATTAATGCGACTCCTGTGTGTTGCATAATTTGTGGGGCTCCTGTATGCGGCATAATTTGTGGGGCTCCTGTATGTGGCATAATTTATGGAGCTCCTGTATTGCATATTTAATGAGTCATCTAAATGGCATTACTAAGGCATCTGTTTGGCATGGTATTGGAGGAAATCCAGGGGGGTGACACCAACCATAATGACGCCTCTGCTCCAGAGATTTATTTACGTACTTTTCAGTGACAAAAAAAAGATGATGACTATTGTATCTATTCGACCGCTGTGTATAATCACAGGTCATTCAAAGTGACCATAATTGCCATTGTGTCTTTTTGCCACACAGTGCTAACATACTAGCAATGTTATAGCAAAGTTGTGGAAAAAACATGCATTATGATAATTCTAGCAATCATGGGAAATACAGTATAGCCCTTAGTAACATTGCTGCTAGATAGTTGAGCGCAGTTAGCAATTTTATTTTTAAATTTAAGAGACACTTAACCAAAAAGAGGTATTAGTGAGCTTTATAATTCTACAGTGTCTTAGTAATATGAAATTAATTAACCACAAGGTTGCGGATAACATCTGTGTTTTTATTTATACAGTTTATTTTTTAATCAAAGGCAATAATCATTTTGGAGATGACTTTCAAATCTGTTTACTTTTGCAGTATGTTGACAATAAACATTTGCTTTAAATGTTACGTTTTTTGCAGACAAACCAATTTGGATTTCACAATAAATTGTATAATTTAGTATCAGCAACAGCTACACTGTTGATGAATGGTAGAAAAACGGATTGCTTTAGGTTCTATTATTAGACGGGTTGAAGAGACACTCAATCAGATGGATTGAAGAGACTACTATTCAATTTCTTTATTGGCACAACATTTTATATAAAGTAATATATTACTTTAATCAATTCTGCCAACATATACTGTCACAGGATAAAATTAGTCTTCCTAAAATCCCATCAACCAAGAGTCTAAGATTGGTACAGTGATGACAACCCTCAATGGTATTTCACATACTCAATTTTACTGTCCCTAATTTGATTTGCTTTATTGATATCATACTATAAAATCCCTCTCCCTCAGCATTTCACATGAAATGTAATGTCATTCTGAATTAATAAGAAGCATCACCATCCAGATCACTTAATAACTTTAGTTTTTTCTTATCCCATTAGCACTTATGTTAACTATTCATTCAGTTAATTTAATTTCAATTAAATTCAGTGTATTTGTTTATGACTAAAATGTACCAGGTAGATAGACACATATGATCCAGTTTGTCTCTTTAGAAGTATCCTCCGTAGTTTCTTCAAAGAGGTCATTGTAAAATAGCAGAGCAATTTTGAAAACACCAGCAAAGATTCTTATGTCCAGTCATTAGTAAATGGAGTTCAATGGCAGCAGTATGTTCACCATTATATATTGTTTTTTTATACCTCAAGAAGTTAGTCTATAGACATCATTTGTTATGGATGATAGGTGTACTTAAGAGTTTTCCCAGCTGAGCATCTTAGTTACTGAAGTCAATGGGTTCTACTCATAAAAATAGTTACTGTTGTGAACTGACAAGTTAATGGCATAAATCCAACCTTAATAGGGGAGTTGGAAAAGTTCTCCATTGATTTTAATTTTCTCCATTTACCTTTAATTTCAACACAGATTACTCTCTGGTGAATAGATCCCAGTGATTGGGACACCAAATGCATAGTTGCCAACAGTCCTGAATTTTATGGGTTGGTCTCTCTTTTTGGAGGGTGGAGGGTTTTCAGTCCTGATAAACCTGCCACTTTGGCTTCAGCCGTGCCATGTCCCATGACCTGGTTCACACCGAATGGCAAAAATTAGGTCTGATTCAGTAAGTTCGAAAAATGCGCCATTGATGTTTTTTTCCATTTACATGTCAGTTCACCACAGCTCACTCTCTAGTGAGTGGGCCCCAGTGGTGAGGACACCACATGCATATTTGCCAACAGTCATAGATTTAGCAAGATAGTCTAGGCTTTTTGGAGTTTTCCTGGCATGACTCCTACCTATGCACAGTGCTTCTACAGGGTAGGCTGGAGCTCAGGTGCACGCAACATCACATGACTTTATGTAACCTACGCCTACTGTGTCTTGGGCCCAAGTCCTGGAATGGAGAAACTGAAAAATGCCTAAACTCTTCATTTATCCAATAAAACCTCTTTTTTAACATTTAGAACACATCTAAATCGCAAACACTTGTGATCAAGCCATTGCATGTCATTTGTTCTATTGCAGTATATCCTACATTTAGGATTGCCACCTTTTCTTAAAAAAAAAAATATGAATCAGTTGGCGCCTGTCCGTGTCCCTCGGTGACGTCACTAGCTAGCTTGTAATCAGTCATCCTTTAAAGACACATAACGTGGGGGCGTGGCCAACTGCCGACATGGCTGGTCGCACATTAGAGAAGCTCCGAGTCTAAAGGCAAATTTAGACAGCCCTGCCCGACCTGTGTCTCCCAAAACACTCAGACATACGTCTGACGGACAGCGGTACCCCCCTGGAGCATCCATTAATGAAGAAAGCCCCCACCGGAGGTTTCACCCGCCTGTGACTCACCAACATCTACAAGCAGGAGCCGCCATGGATGGTGGGAAAGACTGAAGTAGTCGGAAGACGTCTCATCGACGGCAGTGGGGAATCAAGCCTGAACAGCTGCTCAATCTGCAATACCTACCGCTCTGTGGAGAAAGCTGACTGCGGAGACGGGGTAAGGTGATAGCTTCTTCCTCTGCATGGAGACAGATCGAGCGGGAAATTTTCCCGCGCAGTAGCCATCTTGGGGCAAGAACCCTCTCACGGCCTACTGACGCTCGAGTCCCCTGAACCCACATTTTGCTGACATTGTGCGGGGGTATATCTAAGCTGGACCCGCTTAGATACTGCTTTAAAGCTAAGAATCAAATCCCTCTTTCTCCTATTAGCCCAAGGAAAGATTGGGCGCGAGATTCATCACATCACACTAAATACACCTGAGCCTGGACCCCTATAATTCAGTGGGACAATACAAACAATCCGGGGCAAACCGGTGAGAAAACATCACCTCTGGATCCTCTGGCCTGCGGCCTTTAACCCAAGTGTTTTTTTTTTCTCCCTTTGTACATTACCCCCCGCGCTGCCGTGCTCCTCCTGGGGCGAAGCTAAAATTCTTCAGTGCCCCCTTCTCATCAGCCCGGTGGCCTCTTCGAAGGGACCTCTTTATGGATTATACCCATAGACATCCTGAAAAGAATCAGGGAAGGGAACCCTCACACCTCTGATGATGGTGAGATAGAACATTGCTTTTTGTGCAGCTGCCATTCTTTTGAACACCACCTTGGGAAAAATAAGAGATCACTACGGTCTGTGAGTACTGCTCCCCATCTACCCCATATACACTCGGGGTTAACTATTTAGAAGTAAACATTCCAATACCTAACCAGATAGAACCACTGGAAGCCCATAGTCCACCACATTGACTCATACTTAAGCTGTGTAGATAACCCTAGACTATACTGAAAGAATCTCCATCTTTCAATATTTAAGAAACATTAGGCAGCCATCCACAATTACAGTCTGGGCTGAATACTCCTACTGTATTCTACAATTGTGACAGAGCTCAACTTTTGTGAACTAGTGCATTGGACATTGTATATTTTACTGTTTTTTGTTATGTAAAATCCTGTATCCTGTATGACAGTTCTCTAACTAACAAATCGTGCAGTTTTAGTGGTGCACTCCTGTGTTGATTGTAGCACAGGGGTGATTACCACAACTTATGCCATTGTACAGTGTTTCATAATTCTGTTGTATAGGAAGGGGTGACTGGAGCTGATAGACATAACTCCTCCATGTTAGGGGTTGTGTCTGCCACCTCCAACACAAAACAAAGTCATATCACAGATTATATACAACATTTAACTTGTCTAAAGTGGCAGTACGGAATATAGGAGGCCAGTGAGGTGACCCCTCACCAAACCTACACACCCAACTTTTCTTTGATTACTAGATACCAAGTGGCAGACGTAATAGTACTCCCCTCGTTTGAGTTTATTAACAACAAAAACAAACAAAAATAAAATAAAATAATAATAAATAAATAAATGGACTGGTGAGCCTCCTTAACTGGATGACCTACTAACGTTTTCCTTATTATTGCCAACCGAGAAACCTCATTTCATCGCTTAACGGTTAAAGTATGTCATTGTTAATAAAAATCGTCCCCGGTGGTGCCCCCCTCCAGTCTGGTGGTGGCATGAGTCAAAGTATGGACAAATTTGTGGATGTCCACAAACGCACACAGAAATCAAAAGACAAGGAGAAAAATAAGTAAAAACCGACTAGAGACGCATCTCCAATTCGCAAACGTTTACCCCCATTTTCGGATGAAATGGACGCAACGACAGCGGGAACACCCCCTTCTCAAGCCACACTAACGGCATTGGAAGTGACCAAGATCTTGATGCCACTCATGGATGCAAGATTTGCGGAGCTTAAGGTTGCCATTGATGCAGCTTCTACGGCCACTGCGGCAAATACGGCCCGCATTGCAGCACTAGAACTCAGACAAGGTACCTCGGAAGAAAACACTCAACACTTGCAGAGAGAGATTCAGCATCAGAATTCCCTGATCCTTGCCTTGCAAGAAAAAGTTGATGACCTTGAAAACAGAGGGAGAAGGAACAACCTAAGGTTTCTGGGGATTCCAGAATCGGTCCCTCCGGCGGACCTTGCACATATGCTACAGCAATGGCTCCCCGAAGCTCTGAGATTGCCCCGATCTCACGACAAACCTGTGATTGAAAGGGCCCATCGCATCGGGCCGGAACCACAAGACAAGGTGACGCGCCCCAGACCAGTCATTGCGAGATTTCTAAACTTTGCAGACAAAGAAGCGATTTTTACAGGATGCCGCAAATGCAAAGAACTGGTATTCCGCAACAAACGAGTGCTGATCTTCCAGGATTATTCGGCGACAGTTTCGAACAAACGTAGAGAGTTCTCGCAGACTTGCAAACTACTCTTTGCACGCAAAATTCGCTTTGCATTACTATACCCAGCACGCCTACGGATCACTCTAAATGGCCACGACGAATTCTTTGACTCTCTACACAAAGCTACAGAATTTTTGAAAACTATCCCTGATGCGGGAGGCGGCCCACCTCTTCCTGTTGAAGAATGAGACCCCCAAAGCTACAAATCACCTGCCCTCTGGGCATCTTGACTGTTTTAAGTTTTTTATTCTTGTTGTTCCAAGTAAATCTCCAACTCATGCCTAAATATTCTCCCCATCCTTTCTATACCAGAGTAACGAGAAGTGATATCTTCGCTCGCTGGGACGAAGGGAGCTTCATACAACACGCTAACCTTCTCACGTTATCTTGGAAAAGACAAGGGATTGGCTGACACCAATTCCCAGAGCTATTCTACCTCTGACACCGCCACCCAGGCAGGACTTCGCATTTTATCATGGAACGTCAATGGACTAAATTCACCAGTAAAAAGAAGAAAAGTCACAGCCCATCTAAAACGTCTGCACCCTGATATCATATTCCTGCAGGAAACCCATTGGTCCCGCAAATGCCACACGGTACTGCGTGACACATGGATTGAAGACTGCATCTCATCTAATTACAAACGAAAAACGAGGGGAGTTGCTATTATGTTTAGCCGTAATGTTTCATATGTGATACATAAAAAAGTGATAGATAAACGGGGACGCTACTTAATCCTCGACACTACGGTAAATGGTGTAAAAATGCTATTGGTAAATATCTATGCCCCAAATTACCCCAACCAAAAGTTCTTTGTCTCACTAGTAAACAAACTCACAACCCTACCAGACATACCTATGGTAATGGGCGGGGACTTTAATACCCTAGCTGACCCACTACTTGATACCTCGGCTAACCAAAGACGCAACCAAACCCACGGACTGGAAGGCATCGACTTTTTGGTGGGACAATTAGGCCTAACAGACATATGGCGTATTCTCAACTCAACATCAAGGGAATACACACATACATCTAGAGTACATACAACGGAATCACGCATAGATTACTTTTTAGTATCAGCCCCCTTACTATCTCAAATCATAGACGCAACCATACATACCAGAGTAATTTCATATCACTCACCGATCTCTATCTCACTCACCCTGCGTCTGACAACTAGATTGCATAAACCCTGGACTTTTCCCACATACCTAACTCCGAATACGGGATTTAAGTCCTTTCTCTCATCAACATGGGCCAACTTTGTCGACGACAACTTGGCCCACGTGGATGATCCGCTCCTCCTCTGGAACACCTCGAAGGCTGTCCTCCGAGGACACATTATCAGCTATGTAGCAGGGGCAGCAAAAACATGGAGGAAAAAATATCAATCCCTTCTGAATGCCACAGCCACCTCCCAACGAACGTATAGCCTCACTAAAACCGAAACAGCCAAACAGGCATATGACTCAGCTAGACAGCTATTAGAAACGTTTCTGACTGAACGGGCCAACCGACAAATTGAACGAAGCAAGCAGAGACTTTTCCAATGGGGAGGGAAATCGGGTAGGCTACTCTCCAGGAGAGCAAAGCATAGACGCCCACGAACTTGGATCTTGAAATTACGAACAGGGTCCTCTAGCACCACCGATTTACCTACCATCCTTAAAGAATTCTCAAGCCACTATAAATCAGTCTTTCAAAAACAACAAGATGACATGGCCCTAGGCATCTCTATACTCCGCCAAGCTCAATTACAACGCCTTACTAATGACCAAAGAGAATGCCTTAACGCCCCAATTACAGAAAATGAAGTAATAAATACCATAAAATCCCTACAAAACCAAAAAGCCCCGGGTCCAGACGGCTTCCCAGCCGAATACTACAAGCTCCTTAACCCCGACATTGTAAACGTCATGACTTCCCTATTCAACAAAATTTACATAGACCAAACCCCAGCATTGTCCCTAACAGCAGCTCAAACTATTCTTGTAGCAAAGCCAGGAAAGGACAAAGAACTTATAGACTCCTATAGACCTATCACGCTCCTTAATTCAGACATAAAAATTCTCACAAAAATCATAGCAAATAGACTACAAAGCATGCTACCCTCATTAATACACTCCTCCCAGCTAGGATTCACTCACAACAGATCATCAACAGTAGGAATCAGACAGGCTATAGCAGTTATCACTCAAGCCCACGTTAGTGAACTTCCCCATCATAACACACTAATTCGACTTGATGCCTGTAAAGCATTCAATAGCATATCTTGGGCGCATTTAATTCGGTTATTCAAATTCAGATATTTTGGCCCCAATTTTTTAGGATTTTTTCGAAATTTATATCAGGATGCTACCACATCGTTATTAATCAACGGATTAACCTCAGAACCTATACCGCTGGAAAGAGGGGTACGTCAGGGCTGTCCCCTGTCACCTTTACTTTTCAACCTGGCCCTAGACCCCCTTCTCCTCATTATAAATCTTACCCCCAGAATGACAGGCATAAAAATTGGACAGACAAATCTGAAAACAGTAGCTTTTGCAGATGACGTGATGCTCTTTGTGAATAACCCAAATACGGAGTGGTCACAAATAGTGGACATTATTGACGATTTTGGTAAGGCCAGTGGATTTGCAATAAACTATCATAAATCTGAAGCACTATACTTACAAAAAGATCTAACCCCACCAAACATGCCACCTTCTCCATTACAGTGGGCCCAATCCTCAATACAATTCCTAGGTATAACTCTGCCAAAAATCCCATACAAATTATATTCGATAAACTATAACCCCATAATAACAAAAATCACTGAGGAATTAAAGGCCTGGAATCCACTATTGCTCTCATATGTAGGCAGAGTGGCATTACTGAAAATGATCAGCTTTCCTCGTCTCTTATATCCGCTACAGAACCTACCCTTGATACTGAAACAAAAAGACCTGAGACGCCTTGATTCTGCGCTCACCGCATTCATCTGGGCGGGGAAACGAGCGAGGATAAGCTTAACTAAACTCCAACAAACTACCTTCAACGGTGGCCTAAATATCCCTAATATCCGCACATACAATCTTGCCGCGTTACTAAGATACGTACTAGACTGGATAACCAGAAGCAACCATTACACAAGCACAGCCATAGACCAAGGATTATACCCGACAATTGACCTCAAGGCATCACTGCACACTCCTATGGGGTTATTACCATCGGAGGTTCGAAATAATGTACTACTCTTTGGCCCAATACGAGCCTGGCAACTGTCAAGGTCAGATCTCCACCTTCAATTTACACATTCTTTGTTTCTCCCCCTTCTACACAACCCCTCTTTCCAAGATGGAGCAGCTTCACACCCTTTTACCCAATGGGGGACAGCTAACATCACAACTATTCAGCCTTTAATATGCCCCAATAGTAAAGATATACTACCCTTGATGACCCTCAGGGAGAAATTCCCAAAACTCCTGATTACACCTTTCGCCTATGCTCAGGTTCGCAGTTTCATACACACCAGCATCTCACACCTCTCTGAAACAGATTGGGATAACCCATTAGATGACCTGGTAGATAGGGCAAAGACCAGACGGCTACACCTAAAATATATTCAGCAGTCCCTACGCACCACTATTGACTATTCAAAACTAGCATCGGGCCCACGAAATTGGTCCACTTTATTACCACAGCCCACTCCTAAAGATCTGCTGCTAGCGCACAACACTATGTCCCCCATCATAAAATCCACGTCATACAAGGACATGTTCCTAAAATTGCTCCACAGAGCATATATTTCTCCAGTTAGGAGTAGAAACATAAACAATACCTATTCAGACATGTGTCCGAAATGCAAAATGCCCCAAGCCAATCTTGACCACTGCCTATGGAACTGCAAAGTTATTTGCCAGTTCCGACAACGAGTCCAGACGTATGCTACCTCCGTTTTACGTATTCACATGCCTTTGACGCCCGATTTTGCATTGTTTGGTTTATCATCCAATCCTTTCCCAGGCATCAAATTAGCACGGATACTGTCAGCAGTGGCAAATAAAACGATAATGCAATTTTGGATCAAACCAGACGAACCCCCCCTCTCAGTTTTCCAAGAAAAACTTTTCTTCCTATTTCGAATGAGCTGGCTTACAGCTCAGACGGATACGCTTCATCGCACAAAACAGCTGTTCACGAATTGGAACCGCTATATAGACTCACTACCCATAGACACTAAGACACTCATCAAACAGACTTTCCAAAATTCCCCATGGTACATGAATCAACTCCTTCTAGGTAACGACCCAATATCTTTAAATAATTGAATGACCTGTATATATTTCTCTGCATATGTTCCAAATCAAAACTACAATTGCCTAAGATGTCTTCTCCCTTTAAAACTTTGACATGTCTCGTAAAGAGGTACTTGATAGGTCCATACTCTGGCCCAAATATATTCAAAAGGCATGAATTAAATAACATGATTCTTCGGAGAATAAACAAGGAACTGGTTTTAGATATGTTGAATATTGTAATGTTTATTGTATTATGAATAGTTGTTATGTCACATGGGCAACGTTAAAAAGCGCTGTTATATGCTTCTGGAAAATCTAAAATGCCATATAGACCAACCGATGCTTCCATTGAAAAGTGTTCATGCTGAAAAATGTAACCCCTAAATAAGAAACAAGGTACTGAGATTGTGCATGCTCCCGGGCCTATTGACACACGATACACCACAGAGGTTGATACGAGAATAACCAAAAAATTAACCATCACCAAATATCGGATTTGCTGACAGATTGTGAAACACTAAAATTTACGAATGACCTGATCAGTGTGTAACCATTTCGTGCTACCACTCAAGCCCCCTAAAACAACTGGTTTTCCCACCTGATAATACCAGTTTATCGCTTGAGAGACACACATCCCACGTGTGACAGTAAGACCCTGGAGCAACAATGTCATCCTACAGATGTTTTTTATAACAAACATATATGAACTGTAACTGCAACCCATGTACGGATAACTGAAATTTCACATACTATGTACAAACTTTTCAAAAATTGTCATACCTGGTTTTGTCTTTCCAGTGTTCTCAATAAAACGTTTTAAATAAAAAAAATAAAAGAAATAAAATATATACCGGCCTTGCTACTGATCTATAGACTTAACATTGGCCTGATGCCAATTTTTTACCAGCCTGCCGGTAAAATATCGGCCAGGTGGCAACCCTACATACATTTGTGTCTGTTCTGCAGTATTGCCGTTTGCACACCATAGATAAGTGTTAATTGGAATTGCATTTTTGCGGATTATTCTTATTTATGAAAGAGTGATCTCTAATCTAAAACCTCTCTTCGGTTAATAGGTTAAATCAATAATAGGAACCCTGCAACAAATATACACTTTGAAATAAATCACATTCTTTTAGCTTGTTGTTACTCAGGACTGACCCTTAACCCATTAAGACATGTCATTAGATCATATTGGTCTCTTGAACATTTAACTCTTTATTACCCTCTCTTTGGGTTTCTTTACTCCTACGTCTGGATGAGCATTGATCTATAAAAGCAGCTGTCAGTACAAGATCTATATTTAAATCCTACAATGTCGAGGAGGGAGGAGATACAGACTTTATGTATGATGAGAAGTTGGTAGGGAGCATAGGAATCTGGAAGTGAACTCCACAAGCGAGATAGGGTTACAGCTTTGAAGGTTTTTTAAAGGGCGTTGGGTAAGATTGAGACAGGAGACTGCAGATCATTAGGGAAAATCTTTGCAATTGGCACAGTAGGGCAGACAAAGTAAAATCAGACATTTGATTATGGTGTTCATCTATAGGAGTGGCATGCAACAGTGGATGAAATAAAAACACAGAAAAAGACTCATTCACTTTCAATGTGTCTGCTGAGAATGACTGTTAACAAGTATTGTAAACAATGGCATTAATGTACAAGTCCGTCGGGATGAACACATATTCTCTTCTGAACAACATGATGTTGTTTGCAGCTTCAAGAAACCTCCTCTGCTAGCACATTTCTCAATCACTGCTCGTTTACAGTGCTGTGCATACTAATTAGTCAAAGCTAGGGTATCACTGCTTCTCTACAATGCTCTGCATCCTTATGAATCAGAGCAGGTGTGTCACTGCTTCTGTACATTGGTGTGCAACATAAGCTGTCACAACAAGAATCATGTGTATACTAATAAGTCATAGTGAAGGCATCACTGATTTTGTATAGTCTTGTGCATTCTAATGAGTCAGAGTGAGGGTAATGTCATGTTATCTGGCACTTTGACTCATTCAGAAGCATGGAATCATAAGAGATCCATGCAGGTTGATAAGGTAATTTGTTACCTGCACTGGACCAACAGGAATTAGTAGGCAAAAGAAAGGCAAGTGGGAAGACGTAAAACGGAAAAATTAGTGTAGGAGATCACTCTTATAAGTACATAATAAGCACTGTAAGGATGCATATAATATAGAACAGCCCCTGGGCCTAAATAGCACACCATACAAAGACACTGCTGCACATCCATTATTGCAAAATTGGTACAAATATACACAGATACATCTCAATGAATCATGAATTTGGTGCCAAAAGTGTTCTGCCTTAGTTTTCATTGTTAATTATTGTTTAGTGAATTAAAAGGAAGATAGCTAGGTTAATCTGTTGGTGTGACCCTGAGTATGTTGTGTCCCAGGTGCAAGGATGGACATCTTGCGTGACTGGAGATAACCCAACATACTTCTTATACATGATATAATTGATCTAAGGGCTGATTTGGTGGATGGGTTCTTAAAAATGATTTTAGGGCAGGATGGTTAGTTGAGGGGGGTGGAGCGATGACGTAACACGCTGGTTACCCTCGCGTTGTAGGGAACTGGGGAGGCGAGGAATCCATTGAAGGTGCAAGCAACATCGACATCCTGGGAGGCTAGATGGCCGAAACCGAGGAGAAAGCAGGAAACGCTAACCCCTAGTCGGCACATGTGACGGCAACCTCTCGGCGATTAACACCGAATGAAGTAGACAGCAGGTCTGGAAGGACCAACTATCCGACAAGGAGCAGCCGACAGCGTGAGTTTAGAAAAAGCATTGCGGGGAGAGCCCGAGAAATCTGGAGGCCCAGGAAAACCTCGGAACTCAGATAAGTTAATCTTTACTTTTATATGTCCGTTGTGGGTGCTGCGCTCATCACGGGAGCTCCTATTTCACTATTTAAGGTCAGTGAGCCATTGAAAATATAGGGGAAAAGCTGTATTTCGTATGTGTTATGTTCTAAAGCCCCTGGAAAAATTGAATACTTTGTGTAACAAGGTCTCTCCTATTTGGTGGGTTCATGTTACCAAAACCACAGGGGGGAAAGTGATCACGGTATACATAAGTTGTCCCCTCTGATGGAACCTGGATCTAAATGCTCAAGTTATTGGATATGTGAATATTGTACATAGACTGTGTTGGTGTGTGAGTCCCGGCTCCAATATCCAAGAGACGGGGAAAGCGGCCTCCTGTGCAGGATATGACCCAGCACCCAACAGTTAATGGGGAAAAGTGTATACACTGCATGCTGTGTAAAGACTGGTACCCCTACAAATTGTGATCGTTACTGGTGCAAGGATATAAACTATATACAAGCTAGCATTTTCATGGGAAATAAAACTATAAAAGCTACATGGCAATTGATCACCCAGGTTTGAAGCTATTTCTCGGAAGAAAAAAGAATACACCGTATAAACTGTTCTCCGCATAAATACGGACATAGCGGTAAAAGTAACGGGGTAAGCTAATGTACTGTATAAAAGCTGCCCTCCCCACATACCCCGAAGTGAAAACATCAGGCACAAGGGGGCCTTCCTGTGCAACTCAATCCAGTGGTAAAAGTTTTTGGGACCCCGAATATACCGGGTAAGAGTTGCATTGCTAGCGAGTCCTGACCTAGTAATAAAATTACCTGAGAAAGGGAATTAATATTTAAACGCTAGCTGTAACAGAGGGTAACAGAGGAAGGGGAGTATAGTTCATACAAGCAGTTGGGTGCTGCCCTTAATTCAGTCGCTAACATTTTCGGGAAAGTGGAGTTTTACCTATTACGAACCCATACGAATTAGCCCTTAAAGTCTCTAGGATAGAGATTATATGCTGCACAGTGGCTCCCTTGGAAGGTTCTGAACTGTCAAACCTCAGGGGAAAAGCGAATATATTGAATATAAGCCTGTTGCCGAGGACTAATTAAACACACAGCGCAGAAGCTGTTCTTTGCACTGGTACTCTGACTCAGTTGCTAAAAGCTAAAGGAAAAGCAAATATAAATTGCACAAGCTGCCCTCCCTGCTGCTTTGTCCTAACCATCTAAACCGATAAGGGAGGTACCCTGTAAAGAATATAAACAGAGGAGACAGAAGCTAACTCTAAAAATCCAGTTCATTCTTTAATACCAGAAAAGTGACTAATCGGTCCTAATAGCCGGCAGAAATGGCAGGGAGAAGGAATCCAGAACAGAAAGTTACAGCTAAAAAAGAAAAAAGGGATGGTAAAGGCGAAAAAAAACAAAAACGCCTGTCCTTCTTCTCCCCTCATGCAGTTAGGGGAGAAACTGAGAAGGCAAATATAAGCGAGTCTGACCCCCCGCAAAACAACGACGAGGAGGAGTTTCAGACAGGCACATCTCCTTCTCTAATAGCGCAAACAGTCACCCAAGAACAGCTGATGTCAGCATTTGACTTACAATCCGAGAAGATTAAGGAACTAATCAGCATTAGTTCCCAGGAATTGAAAATGGATGTCAAAGCGCTAGGAAGCACATTCAAAACATATGAGGAGAAGACAGAAAATCTTGCATTCCAAATTGAAGCACAAAAGGAGGCAAATAATTTTTTTTTTTGTATATATTAGTCCCCGGCCTGTCTCTCTTCCATGCCCAGAAAGGAAAGTCTGACGTAGAGGCCGAGATGCCTGTCAGTACATAACTAGCAAATCAAAACAAAATACCTACCTCTAAGGGGGAAAGTAGGGACGTAGGAAAGCACCAAGGGCACAAATTAGGGTACGGCACACACAGATATAAAGCTATAAGAGGGATTTCCAAAGGGATATCAGGACAAGAAACCAAGCACGACTCACTAATGGGAAGGAAGGATAGAAGAAAGATAAAACGCAAGGAACACGACCCCACATTTAAATATATACCCACGAGGGGGAAATTAATACAAAGGTTATTAAATCCGAAACAAAGCGACATGGAAGCTAAACAACCAATACGGTGGAACGAAAATACAGGGGGGTGGGCACTAAAAGGGGGAACGGGAAGATAATGGGCCAGAGAAAAGAAAGTAACAAATGGGATAAAGGACCCAATTTAGGGTCCCCAATCACTTAGAAATTTAAGGAGGGAATCCCCCCCAAAGAGGATGAAAAAAAAAAGGGGGGAAAGGGAAAGGGAAAGGAAGAAGAGAAGAAAAAGAAAGGAAAAGAAAACACTTAGACAAGAAGAAAGAACAAGAAAAGCAAAGAATAATTTAGCACTCACACTATAGTAGACACCCAGTTAGAAGCATACAAATTGGGAAGAGGTAGGGAGGTCCCGGGGCATGGAAGGGTTAAAAAGTAGAGAACTAGCCTGCCAGCAGTAGTGGTAGAGGTAAACACAGTCAAGGATTTTAAGCATGCGTGGGATAGACACAAGGCTATCCTAGCTATAAGACCGGGAACGGGGGACTAATAAAAGTACTCAAAAAAAAAATTGGGCAGACTAGATGGACCAAATGGTTCTTATCTGCCGACACATTCTATGTTTCTATGTTTCTATGTTTCTATAACTTAAGGGGAATAATAAAGATTGTAAATTAAAAGAGAGAGAGTAGGACAGCTTTGAGGAGGATAAGGAATGCAATGGGGTTTACTTTTTTTCTTTGTTTTTGGTTCTTCTTTCTTTTTCGCTTATAATCCAACCCCCCCCCCCCCCCCCCCACATAGTATAGATATTTAATTCAGGACACGCACATGGGAGATATGTTAGAACACAGAAGGAGGCTGGCACAAAATATTACGTACCGACGATCCCCCACAGTTCCCAGTTACTATGCCAGGGGTAAATAAAGTATTTGTATACTTCTGGCAAGGTCATTTCCCATGCACCTATATAGCCAGGGAGGCGGTGCACGGGGTGACTCCCCGAAACGGGTTCGGGAAGTTCACCAAATATTTCCGGCGTGGTTATTCACACAATTGTGTTTATGTTTATGTATGTCTTTGTGTGGGTTGGACTTGGTGCTCGGGCGGCTGGCAATGGGGGGAAAATAAATGTATGCAGACCAGGGTAAATGTCTAGATTCTGTTCAATAAACGCACAGGCAGGGGCGTTGCTAGTTCTTCGGATGATCTGGGGCTAGAGCCCAGATGAGCTTGGTCACACACAGGGGCGTACCTAGAGCATTTGGCACCCAGGGCGGACCCTGAGTGTTGCACCCCCCCCCCACCCCCATAATAAAAATGTAAGAAAACACCCACAATTTTTTCAGTGTTTGAAAATTGTACAATTATAAATACCAGGAATATTGTGCCACTCAGAACCCAGTAATATTGTGCCAGTCAGATACCAGTAATATTGTGCCTTTCAGATACCAGTAATATTGTGCCACTCAGAGCCCAGTAATATTGTGCCAGTCAGATACCAGGAATAGTGTGCCATTCAGAGCCCAGTAATATTGTGCCAGTAAGATATCAGTAATATTGTGCCAGTTAGAGCCCAGTAATAGTGTGCCAGTCAGAGCCCAGTAATAGTGTGCCACTCAGAGCCCAGTAATATTATGCCAGTCAGACACCAGAAATATTGTGCCAGTCTGAGCCCAGTAATATTGTGCCAGTCAGATACCAGTAGTATTGTGCCAGTCTGAGCCCAGTAATATTGTGCAAGTCAGAGCCCAGGAATATTGTGCCAGTCAGAGACCAAGAATAGTGTGCCACTCAGAGCCCAGTAATAGTGTGCTAGTCAGAGCCCAGGAATATTGTGCCAGTCAGAACCCAGTAATAGTGTGCCACTCAGAGCCCAGTAATATTGTGCCAGTCAGAGCCCAGGAATATTGTGCCAGTCAGAGCCCAGGAATATTGTGCCAGTCAGGGACCAGTAATATTGTGCCACTCAGAACCCAGTAATATTGTGCCAGTCAGATACCAGTAATATTGTGCCTTTCAGATACCAGTAATATTGTGCCACTCAGAGCCCAGTAATATTGTGCCAGTCAGATACCAGGAATAGTGTGCCATTCAGAGCCCAGTAATATTGTGCCAGTAAGATATCAGTAATATTGTGCCAGTCAGATACCCGTAATATTGTGCCACTCAGAGCCCAGTAATATTGTGCCAGTCAGATACCAGGAATATTGTGTCATTCAGAGCCCAGTAATATTGTGCCAGTCAGATACCAGTAATATTGTGCCACTCAGAGCCCAGTAATATTGTGCTAGATACCAGTAATATTGTGCCAGTCAGAGCCCAGTAATAGTGTGCCATTCAGAGCCCAGTAATAGTGTGCCACTCAGAGCCCAGTAATATTATGCCAGTCAGAGCCCAGGAATATTGTGCCAGTCAGACACCAGAAATATTGTGCCAGTCTGAACCCAGTAATATTGTGCCAGTCAGATACCAGTAGTATTGTGCCAGTCAGAGCCCAGTAATATTGTGCCAGTCAGAGCCCAGGAATATTGTGCCAGTCAGAGACCAAGAAAAGTGTGCCACTCAGAGCCCAGTAATAGTGTGCCAGTCAGAGCCCAGGAATATTGTGCCAGTCAGAACCCAGTAATAGTGTGTCACTCAGAGCCCAGTAATAGTGTGTCAGTCAGAGCCCAGGAATATTGTGCAAGTCAGAGCCCAGGAATATTGTGCCAGTCAGAGCCCAGGAATATTGTGCCAGTCAGGGACCAGTAATAGTGTGCCACTCAGAGCCCAGTAATAGTGTGCCACTCAGAACCCAGTAATATTGTGCCAGTCAGAGCCCAGGAATATTGTGCCAGTCAGAGCCCAAAAATATTGTGCCAGTCAGAGCCCAGGAATATTGTGCCAGTCAGAGCCCAGGAATATTGTGCCAGTCAGAGCCCAGTAATAGTGTGCCAGTCAGAGCCCAGTAATAGTGTGCCAGTCAGAGCCCAGTAATCGTGTGCCACTCAGAACCCAGTAATATTGTGCCACTCAGAACCCAGTAATATTGTGCCAGTCAGAGCCCAGGAATATTGTGCCAGTCAGAGCCCAGGAATATTGTGCTAGTCAGAGCCCAGGAATATTGTGCTAGTCAGAGCCCAGTAATAGTGTGCAAGTCAGAGCCCAGTAATATTGTGCCACTCAGAACCCAGTAATATTGTGCCAGTCAGAACCCAGTAATAGTGTGCCAGTCAGAACCCAGTAATAGTGTGCCAGTCAGAGCCCAAGAATATTGTGCCACTCAGAGCCCAGTAATACCCAGACACACACACACACACACACACCTAGACACCCATACACAGTCGCACTTTTTATTTTTTACTTACCTTACACTTGTTACACTCCGTCCACCTGACATCCGGCAAGCAGCTGACACAGCGCGACGGGGGCGGAGCTTGTACCCGTCGCGCTGTGATCTCTTTGGCCAGGAGGAGAGGCTAGGGAGCGAGCTCCCTATAGCAGCCTCTCCTCCCGATCGGCCCTCATCCCCGCGTGAGGTTAATCCTCCGATTCTGTGACTATGTCCCAGACGGAGGAAAGCTCACTGGGGGATTTAAAAAAAAATATATATTTAAAGCCCTGGAGTCTCCATTCGGGGCTATGAAGGGGGGACTCGGGGCTATAGCCCCAGTAGCCCACCCCTAGCGACGCCTCTGCGCACAGGGCTTAAATTCTCCACAAAAAAGGGTTATTATGCAGGAATTCCTTCGTAAACATAAAATTGAAGTCTGCTTCATCCAGGAAACCCATTGAAAATGAATGATAAACAATCACACAAAAACCCAGAATTTACCCTTTTAATTGAGGCCTCATTGGAGGCTCAAAAGAAATGTGGTGTGGCAATATTGTTTGCAAATAACCTTACGGTACACATCAAATATACGGAATGTGATGTAGAGGGGAGGTTTATCATAGTTGTATGGTAAATAAACAAGAAATTGATGACATTAGTTAACATTTATGCCCCAAATTCGACCCCAACCTGATTTATTGCTAAAGTAATGGCAAAAACAGAAAAGATCAAACAGGGGACTTTGATCTGGATGGGAGATTTCAACTGCATATTAGACCCTACACTAGATAGGAAATCCCACTCTGGCGAGAATAGAGATAAAATAGTGAAGGGACAGGCCAGAAGAATGCAGGCTTTGCTAGATAAATACGCCCTCCTGTATATTTGGAGAATCTACAACGTGTATGAGAAAAACTATACATGTTTCTCCAAGGCTCATCTCTCATACTCCAGAATTGACCTGGCTTTGGGAAATGTAGGCACTGTACACCAAACGCAAAAAATTATAATTCAGGACCTGTCCTGGTCTGATCACAACACAATAATAATGGACTTTAAAACTAAATTTGCTAAACTCTCGTCTGACTGGACACTTAATAAATACTTATTGAGAAGCAAACAGAACATAGAATATATTAAAAAAGAAACAGACCTATATTTCCAGGAGAATACCACGGAAAACAGCTCTCAGGGCAACATCTGGTGTGCCTACAAATGTGTAATGCGGGGTCTTTTCATGAAATTGGGGGCTCAGGCAAAGAAGCAGAGAGATCTTGACCTATCAGAATTATATATCCAGAAGTCAAATCTTTCTCGAAGCAACAAAATAAGTCCCTCACATATCTATACAGCCCAGATTGAGGATCTAAATAGAAGGATAAACTTACAACTACAAGATAAAGCTAGCAAGACTATTGAAAACTTGAAAATTCTGCGGTACAATAAAGGAAACAAGGCCCATAAAATGCTAACAAACAAACTAAAATCTAAAAGGAAAGCTAAAACCATATCCAATATAGGATATAATGGAATTTCAGCACGAACCCCGGAGGCAATAGGAAAGGCATTCAATTCATATTATTATTCATTATATAATATGCCTGATAACCAGAAAACCTGGGAAATTAATGAATACTTTGAAAAAAACAGTACCAGTTTCCCAAAAATATCACAGGAAATCCAAGAAATAGTCAATAGACCCTTTGAAATGGATGAGGTCCTTAATTCGATCAAAAGATTAAAGAGTGGGAAAGCACCAGGCCCAGACGGCTTTGACGCAACCTTCTATAAAACATTCGCAGACAAACTTGCCCCACACTTGACAAAGGCCTTTATTGAGTTTAACCTACGGGGGGGGGGGCGGGGGGGGCGGCCCGCCCCGGGTGCCACTGACTAGGGGGGTGCCACCGGTGCTGCCGGCACCCCCCGCGCTGCTTACCTTTTTTTTTTTTTTTTTCAGGCGGCCGAATCCTCTGGACGCGGCCGCCGGGTGGGGGAAAAAAAAAAAAATCCCAGCGAACGGATGTGACGATACGTCACATCCAGCGACTGTGTTTCCCTCCTCCGTGCAGGATGGAAGACTGCACGGAGGAGTCGTCCGTCCGGGAGAAGCAGCGATTTGGTAAGTGATGGGGGGGGGGGGGTGGGGGGGGGGGGCAGCAGTGGCACAATATTACTGGGCTCTGACTGGCATAATATTCCTGGTATCTGACTGGCACAATATTACAGGGCTCTGACTGGCACAATATTACTGGGCTCTGACTGGCACAATATTACTGGGTTCTGACTGGCACACTATAACTGGGCTCTGACTGGCACTATATTCCTGTATCTGACTGGCACTATATTCCTGTATCTGACTGGCACTATATTACTGGGTTCTGACTTGCACTATATTACTGAGCTCTGAGTGGCACTATATTACTGGGCTCTGAGTGGCACTATATTACTGGGCTCTGGCTGGCACAATATTACTGGGTTCTGACTGGCACTATATTACTGGGCATCTGACTGGCACAATATTACTGGGTTCTGACTGGCACTATATTACTGGGCTCTGACTGGCACTATATTACTGGGCTCTGAGTGGCACTATATTACTGGGTTCTGACTGGCACTATATTACTGGGCATCTGGCTGGCACTATATTACTGGGCATCTGGCTGGCACTATATTACTGGGTTCTGACTGACACTATATTACTGGGCATCTGGCTGGCACTATATTACTGGGCATCTGGCTGGCACTATATTACTGGGCTCTGACTGGCACACTATTACTGGGCTCTGACTGGCACAATATTACTGGTATCTGACTGGCACAATATTACTGGTATCTGACTGGCACACTATTCCTGGTATCTATAATTGTACATTGAAAAAATTGTGGGTGTTTTCTTGCATTTTTATTATGGGGGTGGGGGGGGTGTGCCACACTCAGGGTCCGCCCCGGGTGCCAAATGCTCTAGGTACGCCCCTGGTCTATCCCACGCATGCTTAAAATCCTTGACTGTGTTTACCTCTACCACTTCTGCTGGCAGGCTATTCCATACATCCACTACCCTCTCAGTAAAGTAATACTTCCTGATATTAATTTTAAATCGTTGCCCCTCTAATTTAAGACTATGTCCTCTAGTTGTGGTAGTTTTTCTTCTTTTAAATATACTCTCTTCCTTTACTGTGTTGATTCCCTTTATGTATTTAAATGTTACTATCATATCCCCCCTGTTACGTCTTTCCTCCAAGCTATACATGTTAAGATGCTTTAACCTTTCCTGGTAAGTTTTATCCTTCAACCCATGAACCAGTTTAGTAGCCCTTCTCTGAACTCTCTCCAAAGTATCAATATCCTTCTGGAGATACGGTCTCCAGTACTGCGTAGAATACTCCAAGTGAGGTTTCACCAGTGCTCTGTACAATGGCATGAGCACTTCCCTCTTCCTACTGCTAATACCTTTCCCTATGCAACCAAGCATTCTGCTAGCATTTCCTGCTGCTCTATTGCATTGCCTACCTACCTTCAAGTCCTCTGAAATTATTACTCCTAAATCCCTTTCCTCAGATGTTAAGGTTAGGACTGTACCAAATAGTCTATATTCTGCTTTTGGGTTTTTACACCCAAGGTGCATAATCTTGCACTTGTCCACATTAGATGTCAGTTGCCACTGCTCTGACCATTTTTCTAGTTTAGCTAAATCATTTGCCATTTGGCTTATCCCTCCATGAATATCAACCCTGCTGCAAATCTTTGTATCATCAGCAAAAAGACATACTTTGCCAACAAGACCTTCTGCAATACCGCTAATAAAAATATTAAAGAGAATGGGTCCAAGAACAGATCCCTGAGGTACCCCACTAGTAACAAGACCTTGCATTGAATATACCCCATTGACTACAACCCTCTGTTGCCTGTCACTCAGCCATTGTCTAATCCATTCAACAATATTGAAATACAAACTCAAAGATTTCAGTTTATTGATAAGCCTTCTATGTGCGACAGTGTCAAAAGCCTTACTGAAATCTAGGTAAGCAATGTCTACTGCACCACCCTGATCTATTATTTTAGTTACCCAATCAAAAAAATCAATAAGATTAGTTTGGCATGATCTCCCTGAAGTAAACCCATGCTGTCTCTGATCTTGAAATCCAAGCGACATTAGATGTTCAACAATCCTATTCTTTAACAAGGTTTCCATTATTTCCCCCACTACTGAAGTAAGACTTACTGGTCTATAGTTGCCCGCCTCCTCCCTACTACCTTTCTTGTGAATGGGCACAACATTAGCTAATTTCCAATCTTCTGGAACTACTCCCGTTAACAATGATTGGTTAAATAAATCTGTTAACGGTTTTGCTAGTACACCACTAAGTTCTTTTAATAACTTTGGATGTATCCCATCAGGTCCCATCGACTTATTTGTCTTTACTTTAGACAGCTGAAGTAAAACCTCTTCCTCTGTAAACTTACATGCATCAAAAGACTTATTAGTCTTTTTCCCTAAATGAGGTCCCTTACCCTCATTTTCATTTGTAAAAACTGAACAAAAATATTCATTAAGGCAGTCTGCTAAGCCTTTATCCTCTTCTACATAGCATCCTTCTTTTGTTTTTAATCTAACTAATCCTTGTTTTACTTTCCTTTTCTCATTTATGTATCTAAAAAATGTTTTATCCCCTTTTTCACTGACTGGGCTATAGTCTCTTCTGTGTGTGCTTTGGAAGCTCTTATAGCTTGCTTTGCCTCTTTCTGCCTACTCTTATAGATCTTTCTATCTTCCTCACTCTGAGTATTTTTATAATTACTAAATGCTAGCTTTTTATTTTTTACTATTTTAGCCACCTCTGCAGAGTACCACAGTGGTTTCTTCAATTTTTTTGCTCTTACTGACAAGCCTTATGCAATTTTCTGTTGCCTTCAGTAGTGCAACTTTTAGATAATCCCATTTCTCCTGGACTCCATTTAAATTGCTCCAGTCTGATAATGACTCCTTTACACCTAATCTAATTTTAGAAAAGTCTGTTTTTCTAAAATCTAAAACTTTTGTTTTTGTGTGGTGTGACTGCGTCACTGTTCTTATATTAAACCACACTGTCTGGTGATCACTAGATCCTAAACTTTCACCTACAGTAATATCTGATAACAAATCTCCATTTGTGAACACTAAGTCTAGTATGGCCTGCTTTCGAGTTGGCTCCTCCACTACTTGTTTTAGAGATAATCCCAGTAGGGAGTTTAGGATATGCGTACTCCTGGCGCAAGTAGCTGTTTTGTATTTCCAGTTCACATCAGGAAGATTAAAGTCACCCATGATGATCACTTCTCCCTTCATTGTCATTTTAGCTATTTCCTCAACTAGTAGATTATCTAACTCCTCTATTTGTCCAGGGGGCCTATAAATCACACCTATCCGAGTTACCATATGATTACCAAATTCTAATGTAGCCCAAACTGACTCTATGTTCGCCTCACTAACTTGTATTACGTTACATTTTAAGCTATCCCTCACATACAGGGCCACCCCTCCCCCTTTTTTACCTTCTCTGTCTTTTCTATATAAAGAGTACCCTGGTATTGATATGTCCCAGTCATGTTTTTCATTATACCATGTCTCAGTAACAGCCACTAAATGTACATTCTCAGTTGCCAATATTGCCACAAGTTCATGGATCTTATTCCCTAAACTGCGAGCATTTGTAGACATGACCCTAAGCTTATCATTTTTCAGCACACTGACTACAGGTAACTTCTGTCCCTTTAGCATAATACCAATCCTCAAACCAGGAAAGGATCCTGAGGACGTGATAAATTACAGACCTATATCACTCCTAAATACAGATTATGAGATATTCTGACTGAAAGGTTAAAGATAGGAATTAATGAAATAATCCATAAAGATCAGGTGGGATTTATCCCAGGGCGCTCTTCATCAAACCATAGACGAAATCTGGTAAACCTGTTTGAGAGGGTGAGAAAGAACAGAGAACCCCTGCTGACCCTGTCATTGGACGTGGAGAAAGCCTTCGACAGGGTCAGCTGGATATATATGGGTCGGGCCCTAAGGGCGTTCGGGATAAAGGGGAACGTGCGATTATGGCACTGTACTCATCTCCTTCAGGAAGAATTGTTGGCACAGGTATAAATGCTGATTGGTTCAAGATAAGAAACGGCACTAGACAAGGGTGCCCTTTGTCACCCTTGCTATACTTGATCACTTTGGAACCATTGGCACAGGAAATAAGGAAATGTGGGGAAATAAGGGGACATGGAGGGCTGGTAGAACAAAAGGTAAAACTGTATGCTGATAACATACTACTCACTATGGAGGACCCCATGAGCTTGATGCCCGAATTGATGAAAATTATTAAGGAGTATAGTGCCCTTTCCAATTATAAACTTAATGAAACTAAAACACTGGCAATGTATATGAACATGGAACGGTCGGACATCGAGCACATACAGGAAAAGTATGGGTTTTCTAGGGTTAGAAAACACTTTACATATTTGGGGATCAATATTTCAAAGAATCCCCAGAGATGGATGGAGATTAATATTCTGCCCCTAATCAAACAAATGAATAGAACGTTGGGCCAATGGAAGAAGATGCAAATATCCTGGTGGGGCAGGATCAACACCATTAAGGCATACATTCTGCCAAAATACATTTTTAGGATGATACCTCTGGTAGTCCCCGACCCTTGGCTAAAAATTATACAGACAGCATTTCAGCATTACATCTGGTCAGGGAAAAGACCAAGACTAAGTTTACAACTACTTGCTAAAAAAAAAACTCAGTGAGGCTTAGGAATGCCAGTTATACAGGAGTATTCGAAAGCGGCCCTTCTGGCACACGCTTTCAATACACAGAGAAAGGATGCGATCGGTGAGGGATGGTATGACCTGGAAAAGAACTCTATGAACAAAGTCGGAGAACTGGTAACAGTATTCTGGCCCCAAAATAGGGAGAGACTGAGGCAAATATGGGATAGTGGCCAGTGTCTGACTATACAGCAGATCTTTAAAACTTGGCAAATGGTCAATAAACGGTTGGGCATGGAGTACGTTATAATTCCATGTCTGCCTATTGAATGTATAATGAGAAACATGAGTAATAATCAACCTCCACCAGTGGAAACAGAGTGTAATAGAGAAGTTCACAGATTTATATGAGCAAAAATACAAATTGCCATGATCAGAATTGTTTAATTATCTGAGAGTTAAAGCCTTTCTAGCCCAAAATATCAAGTGGGGAATGAAAGGAAAATGCATGGAGCTTTTCAACGATATTCTATCCCAAAAAGTATATAGGAAAATGATAACAAACTGCCATTCCCTGATAAGATTATTAAACAAACAGATATATTCCTCAGCCATTGATAAGTGGGAGAGGGACATGAAGTACAAAATTGATCCTACAGCATGGAATAAAACCTTGGCTTCCGAATATAAAATGATCCACTGTTTGAATTTGAATGAGACTTTTTTTAAATTAATGAACAGATGGTACTTGGTGTCCACTAATCTGAATAAAATGTACAACGAACATATCCCAATCTGCTGGAGGTGCCACCAATGTGAGGATGATTACCTCCATATATGGTGGCACTGTCCCGGAAATAAGACCCATATGGGATAAACTAGATAATTTTAAGGCCAATATAATCGGCTGTGACTGGGAGCTCACTCCTGTTAGAGCCCTACTCCACCTGGACTTCCCAAAGATGCTACCAGAACAAAAGGCTATTTTAGTCCATCTTCTGACAACAGTCAAATTAAACATCGCAAAAAATTGGAAGACAAGCAAACTTTTTGTATGGACAAAAATAATGGCCCAACTTAGTCAACAATGTAAAATGGAGAGAGGGGTGGCATATTTACAGAAGCATAAAATATACACCCCGAACTACTGGAACACCTGGGCTATCAAGATGGGGAACAACATATAAATCAAAAAGGATCAATTTGCGAGCCCGTCGGAGAGGAGTGGTCATCCTCACAGAGCGCAAAATGCACCACGGGAAAGGATTAAAATTGAGTAGGAGATTAAGGGTGGGAAAAAGGAACACGAGAGGATAGTCAAGGGTAATACCCCGTGAAGGATTGCCCCCGGTACTTTGATAAAGTTGCACTTAAACATTTAGTTAAATATTTTATACAAGTTATTAATAGTAGAATGACACAAGGATGACTACAAACCCATACGAAAGAGGTTACGATACAATCTTACAATTCTAATCTCCTCGATGTCTGAGTGTCTGGGAAAAAAAATAAAAAATTTAGGGCACCAGGTTACAAGCATAATGGGAGGATTTACAAGGTAATATTACCGATACAATTTGCCACACCATAGAGATTGTGAGCACTAAAGGGAGTTTAATGCTTGGCTGAGACACTAATGGAGTTTTTGGAGATATGGGCAGACATTGCTGTACGGTGGGAAATGGGCTTCACCTCATGAGGGGGAAAAATGGGTCCTAAGTAAGGACAAGTGGCAACCTGGGGTGAAAATTAAGTGGCACCTAGAGTACATGATTTTTTTAGCCTTGGGTAAAGTGCATACAGAAAACAATGGACTTACCATAGGTGATCTGTTTATTGTCAAGTGAAGAGCAAAAGATTGATAGTAATTTTAAATGAATGAGATATCAATTGCATCTTCTGTCCCTTACATCATGGAACACAGGAAAGGCTCACAAGGAAGCAAATTCTGAAGTTGCCTATTAAATTAGAGGAGTAAGCCATGTAGTGTGGTGAGGGCATATAACTTTGTTTCTGTTTTATTCTATATATATAATAGGAGGCCCCAGGATGTTTAAGAATTATCTTAGCCAAATATTTTCAATGACTGCTTTGCAAAGGTTCAAGGTAATGTTCCAAGCAATTGTCAGCAACAAAGATCCTAACACAATAGATCTACAAATGCAGTGCTGTATTTACCGCGGCGGATGCCTAGGGCGGCAAATTTTGGGGGGCGCTGAAAAAAAAAATTAAGAAAAAAGAAAAATCAAAAAAATAATCTTGCCCTTTAAAAAAAATAAATAACGCGCTTGCAGGCAGAGACAGAGGTGAGAAGGGATCGGAAGAGCCCCCCTCACCTTCCCTCTGCCAGCCGAACAGGCAGCATGGAGGAGACCATGCTGCCTGCCACTAGCCACCAGGGAAAAAGGTAAGTGCTGGGGAAATGGGGGGAAATTGTCTGGGGCATATTAATGGGACATAACACTGGCATATTATTGGCAAATTTACTGGGGCATACTAAATGGCAAATAACACTGGCATATTATTGGGCAAATTGGCAGGGGCATATTAATGGGACATAACACTGGCATATTATTGGGAAAATTGGCTGTGGGATATTAAATGGCAAATATCACTGGCATATTATTGGAAAATTTACTGGGGCATACTAAATGGCAATTAACACTGGCATATTATTGGGCTCATTTACTGGGGCATACTAAATGGCAAATAACACTGGCATATTATTGGGCAAATTTACTGGGGGATACTAAATGGCAAATAACACTGGCATATTATTGGGTAAATTGGCTGTGGGATATTAAATGGAAAATAACACTGGCATATTATTGGGCAAATTAGCAGGGGCATATTAAATGGCAAATAACACTGGCATATTATTGGGCAAATTAGCAGGTGCATATTAGATGGCAAATAACACTGGCATATTATTGGGCAAATTAGCTGGGGCATATTAAATGGCAAATAACACTGGCATATTATTTGCAAATTTACTGCGGCATACTAAATGGCAAATACTGGCATATTAAATGGCAAATAATACTACCTTAATATTGGGCAAATTGGCTGGGGCATATTAAATGGCAGAATAACACCGGCATATTATTGGGCAAATTGACTGGGGAATATTAATGGCAAATTGGCAGGGGCATATTCAGTGGCAAATACTGGCATATTATTGGGGAAATTGGCTGTGACTTATTAATGGCAAATAATACTGGCATATTATTGGGCAAATTGGCACTGGCATATTAATAGAAAATGATTCTGGCATATTATTGAGCAAGTTAGCTGGGGAATATTAATGGCAAATAATATTGGCAAAGTGTATGTAATGGGGTGATGAGGCAAGTCCTTGGTGTGCAACGTGGGTTATGGGTCATGTCGTGGGTGTGCATCGTGGGTAGGGGGGTGCCCAAAATGTGTCTGCCTAGGGCAGCACAAAACCAAGGTACACCACTGTACAAATGTACAATGAGGTGTTGAAAGAATTTATCATAAAGCCTCATAAAGTCTTATAAACCCCACTCAGTATTAAAGTCTGAAAATGTGGGTCTTTGTTATCTGAAATGGGTGAGTCAGTGGAGACAGAGAGAAAGCAGATATTGTGTTATTGTGTTAAAACAATTGTCACAAAGTGAATCATGACAGTCTGCGTGACTGGGGTTCTTGGAGGGTTCTGAAGGCCAAACACCTTCCTGTGGACTATGGACCCTGTATTTGGATGTGCTATATTTGGGGGTGCATACTTTGGGGGGCATCAGTGCTTCAATGGAGCTGGTCTTCAACACAGGCTCACTCAGGATGTGTACGTGGAGATCCAAACCTTTGCTCTATTCATTGTGTTTTCCCCAGGTTAAAAAATGTTATTATATGTTAGTGTTGAAATGTGTACTTATCCAATCAGTAAGTGTTTACTGTCCTGTGAGCTATCTATTGTCCCTTTTAGTCTGGATGTCTGGATCTACAGAGGGCATGTTTATTTTATATAAAGTTATAATGTGCTTAATTCCCTGTTTCAGATAAGGTTTTCTATTGTTTGATGCTTAAATGTTAAAATTCGTACCCCTGTGCCTCCCCTCTAGTTGATGTCATATTTGTGTGTATGTATTACTGTGTATAATAAAAGTTGTTCATTCTTGCTGTACCTAACTGCTAGTGGTCCTGTCTGCTATTTGGGTACAAAGAGCAAGGTTCCAGGAAAGACTTGCTAGGTGAGCCATAATTTGGGGCTAAGGAGGGGGTTTCCTACAATGAACAGAGGTGCTACCGGCCTTGGGTAGCTGTTCTGTTACAATAATTAAATGGTGTTAAGGCCAGAAGATATACACCAAGGGGGACTTAAAGAGCTAAGCCACGTCCTGGCCAGACCGTTATTTTTGTGTCTTTTCTTAAAATTGCAGGCATGGTGCCCACAGATTAAAAGGGAAATTAAAAAGGAATCAAAATCCCAGCAATTACAGACGTGTAAGCTTGATGGGGAAACTGTTTGAAGGGTTAACAGAATATATTCAAGATTTCATATTGAACAGGAATTTCATTAGACAACATTGCATTGTGAAAGACAGATTTTCTCAAACTAACTTAATTGCATTCTATAAAGAAGTGAGTAAAAATATAGAAATGGTTGCTGCAGTGGATGTGATAAATTTAGAGTTTGCTAAAGCATTTGATACAGTTTCACAAAAAAAGTTACTGTACAAATTTACTGAAATAGGCTTAGGTTCAAATGTTTGTTTGTCAATTGGTAACTGGTTGAAAGATAGAATGGGAAGTTCTCAAATTGGACAGATGTGATAAGTGGAAAACCTCAGGGATCTGTCCTGGGTCCTCTTCCTTTTAATTTGTTTATTAATTATCTTCCAGAGAGTATAGGGAGCCATGTGTAAGTGTTTACCGATGACACACAATTAAGAAGGGTAGTACAGGTATTGACTCATGGGAGAAAGATATTATTCTGCCCCTTTACAGGTCCATGACAAGACCCCACTTTGAATATGCAGTTCTTTAAAAAAAAAAAAAAAAATGGAACTAGAAAAAGTGCAGTTGAGGGCTATAAAACTAATAAGGGGAATGGAAAGTTGTAGTTATGAAGAAAGGCTGGAAAAGTTACATTTGTAAATGCTAGCGAAATGACGGTTTAAAGAGGATATGGTAATGTTCTATAAAAATGCACAGGCTTTGTAAAGACCTGTTCATTACAGAACAGGACAAAGGACAAGAGGTCACCCGCTAAGACTTTGAGTGGGAGATTTAGTCTACGACAGCGGAAGGGATTTTTTACAGTATGGACAGTAAAGGTATGGAATTCACTGCCTGAAGAGGTGGTTCCAGCAAATACGTTAGCTGCCCTTAAACGGGCCTGGATACTTTTTTTTTAATGAGCCAGAGGATAGAGGTCTATGCATGTTAGTATGGGCATTAATATTTTTAGTGCTTGCTGATCCAAGGAGAAATCTGATTGCCATATGGAGTCAAGAAGGATTTTTTTTCCCCACTGAAAGCAGAATTCGAAATTGCTGAAATAAGGGGTTTTTATTTGCCTTCTTTTTAATCAACAGTGGTAAACAAGGAATAAGAAAAGGGTTGAACTTGATAGACACACTTCTTTTTTCAACCTAAAATACTATAACTATGTATTTGGAAAATCCACCCAAGAAAATCTTAATAATTTTTTTATCCGCTTATTACTTCCCATGGTCCATCATTAACACACATTAATTATCTTCCTTTAGAAGAATATACATTCATTGATTATGCCATTCTGTTGATAGTTAAATCCAGAGGGGGTTTATGGCAGAATTTTACTTTTTTATTTACATGGTATTATGTGGAATACATTTGCAGACACACAAACTCCTAGATACAGAACGACAGACACACACACACGCACACACACACACACACACACAAAAATACCATCTGATGGTGTTTATAGGGAAATATAAGAAAATAAAAAGTGGTATGGTTAGCCCACTCCAAATATCCACCTTTCCTGGCTTAGGAGGGAGGCCCTGATGGTCCAGTCCGGGGCACCAAGGTGTCTGTGCCCGCTAAGGTGACAAAGACTTCAAACTCTTTACCAATGTGGACATGCAATCTAGAATGAGTCTGGTCGAGATGCACTATGACATCTGGCACTCAAGGAAGCTCAAGTGAGTGAAGAGACATAGCAGGAAATCTGTTCAACAATTGTGGACAGAGATTTCTTCCTTGTGCTTCACACATAGCCAGGGGGGGACACCCATGGTGCCGGCATCCCTCTTGCATGGAATTGTGCTGCTGAACTTTTTTGGGGGGTTCAAAAAAAAATATTCACTGCCGCCGGATATGACAGTACGTCATATGCGGTGACTGTGTTTCCCTCTTCCATGCAGGAGGGAAGACTGCATGGAGGAGATGACCGAGGACACGGAGAGGCCGGGAGGTGAGTACTGGGTAGGGGAGGTAGGATGGTGGCATATTATTGGGCAAATCGGCTGGGGCTTATTAATGGCAAAATAACACTGGAATATTATTAAGCAAATTGGCTTGGGCTTATTAATGTGTAAAATAATACTGGCATATTATTGGGCAAATTGACTGGGGCATGTTAAATGGCAAAATAATACTGGCATATTGTTGGGCAAATTGGCTGTGGCATACTAATGGCAAAATAATACTGGAATATAATTGGGCAAATTGGCTGTGGCATATTAAATGGCAAAATAATACTGGCATTATTGGGCAAATTGAGAACAAAAGTTGGGGGAGCACACCATACAAAATAGATAAACAAGTAGAGGGTATAGTGCCAAAAATATTTTAATTAATTTTAAATATGTAATAAATAACAGACAAATTAATGTAAGACAAGATAAATAGAGAAATGACACACTATAAAACACAGAAAAATAAATTACAAATATATACACCAAAATAAGCAAATAAAATAAATTGAAAAAAGAAAATGATAAATAAATACCCACATAATATAAAAAAATGCAGAGAAAAATGCAGACAGGAATGGAACAAGGGAGGACACACAGCGCAAAAAATGGAGGACACCAACGTTTCGGCTAGAGGCCTTTATCAAGGTGTCCACACACAAAAATGAAAATAGAACAATATATATACCTAAATGCTGCAGAGAAAACTAATCTGGTTGGACAGACACTTAAGTGCCAGCCAACCAGAAAAAGCGCGATGGCGGCCGCCATCTTGACGCACAGCGTGACGTGATGACGTCACGCGTCGCGTCAAGTAACTTTATTGAATGAGAAACACAGGACACACTGCACAAAAACAGTGCTGTGTGTCTGGAACAGATAGGATAACTCGAAAAAAGAAAAACGGAAGGACATATCTCACAATGAATAATACCATATAGAAGGAGAATGCATAATAAAAAAGAAACAAAAACGGAAGTATAAAAAGACATTATCTGAAAAACATAAAGACAAAAAGAGCCTCACATTACTGCAAATTCCCATAGAAAATTTTTTGTAAGAGAAAATAAGAAAAAATAAAGAAGTAATGACAATAAGCAAAAAATATACCTAATGACAATAAAAATAAAGATAATGAAAAGAATACAGTATAAACACTAAGATAACAAAAAGCATAAACGTTACAAAAATATAAAAATAAGAAAAAATAATGTCAAAATATACTGTGTATATAAAAATACACCAACGCAAAAAACACATGTAAATATTAATAACTAATAGCCAAAAATGATAGTTATAATTATAAGCACCAAAAAATAAAAAGACATAGGTAAAATAACCACACAAAAAATGGAAAAAACAAACATAATGAAAAAAAGGCAATAACACAAAAACAAGAGATAACCAAACTAGTATACACTAGATAAATAGATTGCATGTGTCTGCAAAACATCATTCTTCACGGGAAGTTGAGTGCAGTAGGCATAGCCGGACGGCCATCCACATCATGAACTACAATAAACAGGAAAAAATAAAAATATGTTTTGTAAAAAAAGAGAAAACATTTCTTCCTGGGGGCCCAAGGCAGCTGCCCCATGGGCCCACGCTCTGCCCCCAGGCCCCAGCAATTCCACTTACTTTTCTGTGTGTGCGCGTCTTACTATGCGATGCACTTGTATGAATCGCATAGTAATTTGATGCTCCTCCCCTGTGTTTGCGTGACGTCTTCACGTCACACTAGGAGAAACACGCGATAGAGGAAAGACTGCATTGGCAGTCTCCTCCTCCCCTGCGTGCAGTGTACGGAGGAAAGAGTGACACTCACAGTGCCAGTCTCCTCCTATTCAGCCGACAGCGGTGCGGTTCCAGAGGCTGCTCCCATGTACGTTTTTAAAGTTTAAAGGCCAAAAATCCAGAAATAAAGCCAGCACTCCCCCCCCCCCCCCCAAGCCCCAGACATACCCATAAAGTGTCCTGCTCCAGGCCCTGGCCCCAACCAGCTATAATGTACCTATACCAGAAGCCCACAACCCACCCCTCCACAACCCCCCAAGACCCAGCCACATATTATATGTATATGTAGCTGCTTTATATCATATTTATATTATATATAGATATATATATGTATGATATAAATCAGACATACATATATATATAATAATGAAGCCATATATATTATAAAATATATATTATATATATGTGTATATTGTGTATGTGTATATATATATAAATATAAATATATATTATTTTTTTTATAAATATATATATAAATGTTATATAAACCAGCCATATATATTCGAAAAACAGCTATAGATACTATATAAATATTATCTAAACCAGCCACATATATACTATATATATTATATATTCCGGTCATATATATTATATATAAATATTATATACACAAGCTATATATATATATATATATATATATATATATATATATATATATATATAATATACAGTATATACACACACACTATATAAATATTCTGTATACTATTTGCCCTGTGTAATATCAGTGTTATATATCATTATTGTAACATAGATGTGTTTTAATTGCTTCCTACCATATAAAAGTACTCTCTAAAATCCGTGTATACTTTTGTAATATAGGCACTGTGTAATTTTATTGCAGTGTTGCATAATAAGAAGGTATAGATTTTGTGCCACCAAATTATGTCTTATGTAATGTTATATGTATGTCAGTGGTGTATACCATTAAAACCCATTATATAACAGCAGTGCTAAATAATAAACTAATTTATTGTACCAGTAATGTTGTAAAATATCACTTTCTATAGAAGAGACCAGTCACCCACAGGCAGCTCACACAAGCCTAGTCCTCATCCTGTTTTGGCTGCGTGATCTCCTCTACCCTTTACTGCTTTCAAGGTAAGGAATACTGCGGGGTTTAGGGAGTGTCTGTAGACTATTTAGGAGACTGTGAAGATCAATATTTAGATTATGGGATTAAATAATTCATTGATTATTTAATCTGATTTGGGGGTCACCCTGCTACACTCATGTCAAACAGCCCAGGATATGTCTTGGTGAAGGTGTATAATGAACTAGATAAAAAAAATGTACATTAATATGCCACTAGCTGTATCAAAATACTAATCCTATATAAACATATTCTTTTTTTCTCTCCTAATAAATATTTGCTGCATTTAAAAAAATGTTTTAATGTGCATTGCATTGCTGTGGATCTCTGTGCTAAACTCCATACCACACATTACTGTGAGATGTATTGCTGTGGTGCTCTGTGATACACCCACTTCCATACTACACATTAAAGTGAATTGTACTGTTGTGGAGTTATGTGATCCACTGATAGCTGCACATTATTGTGAGTTTATTGCTGTGGAGATCTGTTATATACTGACACACTGCACGTTCCTGTGCGTTGTATTGTTGAGGTGATGTGTGGTACACTTACACACCGCAATTCACTGTGAGTTATATTGCTGAGGTGATGTGTGGTACATTTGCACACCGCAATTCATTGTGAGTTATATTGCTGTAGATCTTGGTGATATGCTGCAGGTTACTGTGAATTGTATTGGTATGGAGCTCTGTGATACACTGGCATGCTGCACATTCCTTCAAGTTGTATTGCTGCGGAGCTCTGTGATATATTCCCACACCACACATTACTGTGTGTTGTATTGCTGGTGATACACTCACACACCCAACATTACACATTAGTAATTTTTAGATTTTAAAAGGTGGAGCTAACGCAAAGCTTGCAAGCTGCTTCAGCCCAGTAATATCTTTTTTTTTTTTTATTAGACATATTGTAGTCCAAATTAAATAGCATATTGTCTTTCTTTTAGATTCAACAAGTTATTCCTGCACCTTAAAGGTAAGAGACGACAAGAGGAAGAATAGGTGACTATTAAAGGCTAGCAAGCTAGTTCTATGCATCAACAGTATGTATAAATTGCAGAGCTTGCAATCTTTTTTAAATCCTGTAGACTGCATTAAGAAGCTTTACCATATAAGACACAAGCTCCTTTGATAGCTGTTTTGTTTTTAACATCTGTTTCTGTATTTCATATGTATTACTTTCATTTTATTACACATAAATACTGTATGGTATTCATACATTGCCATGTGATATTTTGTATTGTTGTATTATTTCTATATTACAGTGACTTGTCACACATGTTTGCTAAAGACATGTACATTTGTTAATTAACATTTTATTGGTTTAGAGTAAAGTGTTTGTTACACTATTCTGACAGTTTCTACCCATGTGCTACCAATGTGCTAATACTATTCTGCAGTACAGTCAAGTAACTGCTCCATAATGTTGGACTAACAGACAGAACCGTTTTATGAAAGTTGCGTCATTGTCCATTTCCCCACTATGTCATTTTGCTGTTGGCTGCCTTGCGTTACTACCTCTGTGTAGTCCAAGAAAGTGGTGTCTAGAATGTGTCCAGGCGTGCACGTTTACACATGCGTGTATACACGCATCCACAGGAGTCTTTACTCGTCAGAGAGAAGATCCATGCAAGAGTCACGAGCACAGCTACAGAAGGGAAGAGCAGACGGTGTGGAAGAACAGCGGGAGGAGGAAGGGTATTTGTGTGGCACAAGCTCTTGTTAGATGTCTTCTGGGAAAAATTTGCATCTATAGTAAGGTAAACAGCATACTTTGCTGCAACATACTAAATATACAAATATCATATTAAAATGTATGCATTTTTCACTCGGTTGACATTATTTATTTATTTAATGCAGGTGTCAATCACGACTATTTCTTCAAGAGTCTGACTGCCCTCAAAATGTCCAAACCTTTGAGTGGTGCCCAGAAGAGGAAGAAGAAGCAGGAGATAGAGGAAAAAATATGTAGAATTCCAAAAATAACTGGTTTTCTTGTACCTACAAGTGGATCTTCTGCACAGCCTGCTGCGTGTGGATCTTCTGCACAGCCTGCTGCGTGTGGATCTTCAGAACAACATGCCAGTACATCTTCTCAGGAACTGATTCCTGCTCAAATTATATCCGAATATGGCTCTGAAGCTGACAAAGTGGAGTCTTCTGATCAACCCATGCCACTAGAAACAACTTTAGTGCCCATGGAAGTGGAGACACCAGGCATATCCAGAAATATTGGTATCCATACTGTGGAAGAGCAAGAGCCTACCGGTGAAGCAGCTGATATATCTGTGGAAAAGTCAGGCTTTATGACTGACATTGGATTGTGGCCCAGCTCATCGACTCTGGAAATGCGGGAGTACTGGTCTAAAAATGGAAATTCGTCAGTAAGAAAACCTCTTGAACAACTGCGAAATGAAGCATTTCCAAAATCATTTAAAGATGGACGTTGCTGTACGACAGACATGTTTATCCGTAACTGCCCCAATGGGGACAAGGTGGAACGGAAGTGGCTTTGCTACTCAAATAACAGAGGCCGAATATACTGTTTTGACTGCAAATTATTTCGTTCATCAAAAAATGCATTTTCAAATGATGGCTTCAGCGACTGGAAACATGCTAGTGAACGAATTGCATCCCATATTCGTGCTGTGATTTGTACAGCCAAATATTCAAAACTGGAGGGTCGGATTGATTATAAAATGCAACAACAGATTGAAGAACTGACAAACTATGGGCAAAACCTAGTAAAACGTTTGCTGAGTGTTATCACTTTTCTTGCTGAGAGAGGATTGGCTTTTAGAGGTGATGATCAAACGATTGGATCGCCACATAATGGTAACTACCTTGGTATTCTGGAATTGTTGTCAGAGTATGATGCTTTCCTAGCACAATACATCCAGACAAAGGCGAACAAAGGAAAAGGTTGCACACGTTATTTATCAGCAAATGTCTGTGAGGAACTCATACAAATTACTGGGGAAAAGATTTTAGAAGTGATCATCAACCGTGTTAAAATGGCCAAGTACTACTCAGTTTCTGTGGATTCATCTGAAGATTCTTCCCATACTGATCAGCTCACAGTGATTTTAAGATACATAGAAGGAAATCAACCTGTAGAGCGTTTTGTAACCTTCTTACCGTCAACAGGGCATAAAGGAGAAGAAATGGCAAATGCACTCCTAACATTTCTTAATGGTGTTGGACTTGCTATAAAAGAATGCCGTGGGCAAAGTTATGATATCAACATGTCTGGCCACTACAAGGGTATGCAGGCAAGAATTGTAAACCACAATAAATATGCTAAGTACATACCTTGTTTTGGACACTCATTAAACCTTGTTGGAAAAGATGCTGCAAACTCATGTACTGAGGCGGTAAGGTTTTTTGATTTTGTACAAGCTATTTATGCATTCTTTAGTGGCTCAACTCGGCACTATAAGAAGCTCAAAGACAAGCTTGATGAGAAAGGACTCTCTGTGTCCATGCCGAAAAAGCTAAGTGACACACGTTGGTCATGTCGTGCAGATGCTTGCCAGGCACTAGTCCACGGCTATGAAAATATAATGGACATGTTGTTTGAATTTTCAGCTGACTGTGAAGAAAAGTCAGAGTGCCGTAACACCGCGAAAGGACTATTTGATCAAATGAATAAACTTGAGACTGGGATATTTGCAGAGTTCTGGAACACTGTTTTGCAGCGCTTCAACAGCAGCAGCAAAACTCTGCAGTCTGTTCAGCTCAACCTAAATTCTGGAGTTGGAGTTTTGAAATCATTAAAAGATTTTATTAATGAGCAACGTACTAAATTTGATGTATTTGAAGAAGCTGGAAGGCGTCTCTCAGATACTGACGAGTACATTGTGGAACACCGTCGTCTTCAACGCCGGAATGTCCGTCAGCAGCCACTTGACTATGGACACAGTGAAGAAGCACAATTAACACCAAAGGAGGCGTTTTACACTAAGGCCTTTCTCCCGTGTGTCGACAAACTTTTAGTGTGTCTGGAACATCGCCTAGGAGCCTACAGTGAAGTATGCAATTTATTTGGGTTCTTTATAAACTTTACAGTGATGGACTCTAATTCCATTAAAATCGCAGCAGAAAATTTGTCCGCATTCTACAAGCATGATCTGGACACAACATTTGATGACGAGCTAATTCAGTTTCAGTCATTCATTACTCTGTTTCTGGATGAAAAAACAGATGACTGCAGCATAGAGCAATTCATGTTCAATACAATTCATAATAAGGATGTAAGAGATACTTTTCCCAACACCGAAATTGCTTTAAAAATTTACCTCACTTTAATGATCACTAACTGTTCAGGTGAACGATCTTTCTCAAAAATGAAGCTAATAAAAAACCTGCTACGCACAACCATGAGCCAGAGTCGTCTCACCAAACTGTCTATAATGTCTGCTGAATCAGACATACTTCGTGGTCTTGATTTTACCAACATCACAAACACCTTTGCTGCTCAAAAAGCACGTAGACTCATTGTTTAAATTGCATTAAATTATTTCTTTACTTTTTATGTAAATGTCATTTGCACTTTACATGAATGGTTGACAAACTATTCTTTTATTGTAGTCTGCTACTGCAGCAACTGGTGCCTACTGGGAATTTTAATAACAAAGTAGACCATGTAAGACTGGTACCTGATTCCTTATTCTCCATATTGAAGTGAGGTATGTGCACTTTATGTTTAATGTTTGATTTTGGATTCTACAAATTGTAAGGTTTAATATTGTTTATTTGATTGCTATGTGCTGTTGTTTTATGGTTGTATTTTATTTATTAATATTTATTTTTGTAAGGTTTAATATTGTTTGATTGCTGTGTGTTTTTTTATGGTTGTATTTTATTAATAATATTTATTTTGTGTTATTACAAGTCAACATAACTATTTGTTTCACACTTGCACTTTGTTACGGAAAGTTGTTATTAAGATGATTGTGCTACCAACAACATGTAAGTGTTAATAAAATACAAATATACTGTGAGACAGAGGTTAAAAGAGGCTACAGATTGCATGTAGGTACTGTTGCAGGTCAAGCCAAGGACTTGTTAACCAGTTCTTTATGTTTACATTATTAAAGTTTTTCAAGGCATGTCTATAATCTATGTGTTTGTGTTTTTTTGGGTGGGCGGGGTTGTAGTTTAGGGTGTGTTAACATGCTACGGAGTGGGTGGGAGGGGGTAATGGTCCGGGGGGCCCAAGCAGATTCTTGCCCAAGGTCCAATCAATATTAAAGACGGCACTGTGGATGGTAGAGTTATCCACCCCAGCTGTACAGAGTCCCATAGTATCCTGTTTGCTGGATATTTTTTTAACATTATGTTTATGTTGTCACATATACTATTTCATTTATTTGTAATAGTATCTCCCACTTAAAATGACATTAAAAGGCAATCCATACAGCTATATGCATTAATAATAATTTAAATCTGTTCACCAGCTGCTGACTGAAATATCATCTGTTTAAGTTTTATTTTACCTGCTGCCCTAAAGTTGACAACTGTATATCAATACATGCACTTTCATTTCAATTTGCAATATCTATATACTGTATATTTTCTTGGTTTCCAAAGTCATGCTTATTCAAACCATAATATTTAATTTATATCTACTAATTGAACCTAATCAAGGTTTCTTCTTTTACATTCCTTTTAACTTTCAAAAATAAATTATTGACAAGCAACACATGAGACCCTGATTAATTAACCACACATGCTTATAATCTACTACCCCTTTGGACTCCCCAAGATGTGTGGCACTTATCTGAGAAATCAAGACAGAGGGGAGACAAAATGGTCTCCTGAGTCAATGGGAGGACATTGGTTATAGCCCAAATAGCCAGAAATCAAATTAAGATGTTTTTATTAAAATTTTAAAATTCTTACATTAATGTAAATATACTATAAGAAACTCTCAACTAGCCAATAAATGGTATAATTTTAACTGTACCTTATCCAATATATAAGAAAGCAGAGTGCACAGGGCTATAATTGTTATAATGTTGACAATAATAATTTGATTGCCATTAGCATTCAAAACCTTTTGTACATATATAATTTCCAAAGCTTTAAGGAGCAGAGAAATATCAAAATATCAAGTTTTATGTAAAAAAAAAAAAAAACTAGTACCTATTTACTTACTTAGTGTTGTGAATATGTAAGATTCTGGTTTGGAGTGTAAGGAAGGGAGGCACTAAGGCACTGGAGTACACAGAAGGCCAGTGAATAAATATCAAAGCTGGTGGATGAGACAACAGTCTGGGTCAGAAACTGTCATTAGGGTCAAGGCATGTAGCTGAGTAGCACAAGTCTAGTAAAACAGTCCAGGATCATGACAGGAGAGAGGTTGGAGTATTCAGAGGATAAGCCAAAAGTTGAAAGCCGAGAGATTCAATAAAAGAACGGGAAAAGGCATTATGGAAATAGGTACCTTTTGCCCCACAATTTTTCCAACAGAGGGAATTGGAAATGGCATGCATTTTGGCCAGTTTCGAAGGGGTAACGTACCATCTCATGAGGGTTTTATATGCTTGTTCTTTATGAGCAGTACATATAGAAATTTTAGAAGTTGCCACCCAGTCTTCCCTCTCTAGTATAGGTCCCAAGTCTCTTTCCCATGCTGTAATGTAAGATAAAGGGGGGCCCGAGGCAAACAAAGAATAAAGTTGCGAGATCAGGCTTTTCTGTCTGGAAGCGTCCACAAAGTTTCTTGAACCAGGAGGGCTTAGTTGAGGCTGCCAAAATTACGTCCCGTAACTGGACCTAAAAGAGTCAAAAGGGGTACGTTTTATAGTCTGGGCTAGGTCTTAAAAGGTTTTCAGTTTTCCATTGTGGAATAGGTCATAAACTCGCGAAATATCCGCCTGGTCAAATGTTTTGAAAAGCGAGGGGGTCATACCTGGGGAGAAACTCCTGTTCCTGTAAATGGGGATAAGTGGAGAGTGAACGGTAATCAGGGACTTAATTTAATTGTATTGCAGTCCCAAATAGAGAGGGAGTGGGGAATCGTGGGGCATAGGGTGCCATAGGTGCCATAGGTTTTCCAGGTCCACCCAGCGGATCTGTGAGATAGGGACGTGCCATGCAGAGATTTGGGCCATTTGGGCTGCTATGCAGTCCGCCTACCCATTGGGTTTATACATCATACATCGGCTAAACCTTGCTTTCTTGCCTTGCCAGATAAACTTGTCGATTAACCTTTGTAGAGATTTAAAATCTGCGTGTTGGATTGGAATTGGCAGGGATTGTAATGGATACAGTAATTGGGTAGAACATTCATACTGATAGTTGTGGCCCAGCCGGGACACATTTATGTGTTGCCATCGTTGTAGATCAGTTTTGAGACGTTGAGGTAGGGGTCGTATACTAGCGAGTATGTTGCCAATAACCAAAGCCCTAAATTGGTAAGGGGTTTGTCCTCAATCACAATTTTCAAAATTGATTTGGATAAGTTTAATCATTTGTTGTTGACAGGGAGTGCTTCAGATTTTCCAGTCTTGACTTTAAAATCTGCTAAATCCACAAAGGTTTGTAGTTCTTGGAAAAGTTGTGGTAGTTAGGTCAATGGTTTGGAGAGTGAAAGCATGATGTCATCTGCATAGGCTGCAACTTTATGGTGGTTGGCTGCCATGGTGAAGTTGTTTATATCTGGGTGATCCCTGATTGTTTGCAGGAGTAGTTCAATGGATAAAGTGAACAGTTGGGGGGGTAGGGGGCATCCCTGTCTCGTACATTATATTTGTAAGATTTAAGGGGCATGACTCCAGGAATGCAGATTCTAGATGTTTTCCATTGTCAGACGTAAAAAGGACTTATTGGTAGTGGTGCCCTTTGTAGTGCGTATACTTAAGATCAGTCTGAAAACAGCTTGTGATTTTAACTTTGATGCCAAGAGGTGGACAGCCTTGTTAGCTTTTTCATAGTAGGTCCGTTTTGTGCATTTTAGGGATTTTGCAGTGTCGGATAGTATAAGATGTCTAAGTTCTGAGTGTACTTGGGTCAGTTTGTTCGAGGTGGTGCATGTTGGATTCACTTTGTTCTGAGCTTTGAGTATAAAAAGTTTGGTTTGGAGGTGCAGGGAGTCTTCTGCTTTTGCTTTTTTAAGTCTTGAACTTACACTTATCAAAAATCCTCGGAGTACCGATTTGTGGGCTGCCCAAAGCATAGCTTGGTCCTCCACCAAGACCATGTTGAGAGTGAAATAATCTGCTATCTGTGTTTTCAGTGAGGAGACCACTTAAGGATTGTGGAGTAGAGAGTCATTCAGTTTCCATGACCATGGTATGGAGAGTAAGTGCCAAGTAATGGCATTTATGGCTGTCTCCTCCTAAAATAGAAACATAGAACATGGAAACATAGAATGTGTCGGCAGATAAGAACCATTCGGTCCATCTAGTCTGGCCAATTTTTTTTAGTCCCCCGTTCCCGGTCTTATAGCTAGGATAGCCTTGTGTCTATCCCACGCATGCTTAAAATCCTTGACTGTGTTTACCTCTACCACTTCTGCTGGAAGGCTATTCCATACATCCACTACCCTCTCAGTAAAGTAATACTTCCTGATATTACTTTTAAATCATTGCCCCTCTAATTTAAGACTATGTCATCTAGTTGTGGTAGTTTTTCTTCTTTTAACTATACTCTCTTCCTTTACTGTGTTGATTCCCTTTATGTATTTAAATGTTTCTATCATATCCCCCCTGTTACGTCATTCCTCCAAGCTATACATGTTAAGATGCTTTAACCTTTCCTGGTAAGTTTTATCCTTCAACCCATGAACCAGTTTAGTAGCCCTTCTCTGAACTCTCTCCAAAGTATCAATATCCTTCTGGAGATACGGTCTCCAGTACTGCGTACAATACTCCAAGTGAGGTCTCACCAGTGCGCTGTACAATGGCATGAGCACTTCCCTCTTCCTACTGCTAATATCTCTCCCTATGCAACCAAGAATTCTGCTAGCATTTCCTGCTGCTCTATTGCATTGCCTACCTACCTTTAAGTCCTCTGAAATGATTAATCCTAAATCCCTTTCCTCAGATGTTGAGGTTAGGACTGTACCAAATAGTCTATATTCTGCTTTTGGGTTTTTACGCCCAAGGTGCATAATCTTGCACTTGTCCACATTAAATGTCAGTTGCCACTGCTCTGACCAGTTTTCTAGTTTAACTAAATCATTTGCCGTTTGGCTTATCTCTCCAGGAATATCAACCCTGCTGCAAATCTTTGTATCATCAGTAAAAATACATACTTTGCCAACAAGACCTTCTGCAATATCGCTAATAAAAATATTAAAGAGGTCTGGATTTCGGTGGTATTCCTGTGTTAACCCCCCATGTTACAAAACCAGCCAGATCACCTTTTATAGTTCCTTTGTCTGCTTCACCTAGTGTTAAGAGCAGAGCATCAGCCACCCTGCAGACTGCTAAAATCCTACAGCAGCAGGATAGAGTTAAAGTGGTGAAACAACTAGTGAAGTTAAGACCCCTCTTTCCCCAATACGACTGCAAGATAGATGTGATCTCAAACATGTCTAACTTTGAATCAGCAGTAAAACAGTATATGCTCTCTCCTAAAGAGGCATGTATTATACTTAAAATGTGGGCACCAAGCAGCATTGCTTGTAGGCTAAATTCACCAATAAATGGGCCCATTAACCGAGACCAAGATTGGTTTAAAGATGATAAATGGGGGACAGAGGGAGACAGGCTTAGAGCTATCTCCAAATTCGAGCAAGTGTACCGGTTGACCCACCGCATACCACCCGATCAAACCCCTACTGATCTTCTGCAATACTTGGTAAAACATTTTTTACGTACTTAGACCCCAGTGTTCAGATGCTTGCTGAAGAAAAAAACACATTGGAAGGAGTTTTAACTATCATAGGAAAGGCCAGGCAAAATTTAATGCGAAAAGGTGTAACATTACAGCGCAAGGTTGCAATTATTGCTACCAAAGAAGGGAAGCAAGCTCTCCCAGAGATTCCCTTCAGAGGTACTTGTTATTATTGCAATAAAAGTGGTCATAGACAGACAGAGTGTAGAAAGTCTAGGAGAGACCAAAGGGTGTCTGAGGGATTTCATGTTAATCCCTCTCCCTCTGGGACTTTCAAAGAAAGACTGGATCAGAAAGCATATGTAAGGCCTGACCGAAATAAACCCCCAGACAAGACAGGTCAGGGATACCATTCTCACCCCCTGCCCAAGACCAATCTGTATGGTCCGGCGCGGGGGGCTCTGAGAATGATGACTGTAGAGGGAGCAGTGAATAGTGATCCCAAAATGAATCTGAAGGATGAAGATCCTCTGATCTCATTTTTGGATTGACTATCACTGGATGACATAGTTCCTGTGTGTAATACATATAGGAACCATGCAGGAAGCCCTATGTTAACAGAACTATTGCAGGACATCACAATAAGATTATTATCGATACAGGAAAACCTTTGTTACACATTCAATCCCTGGGGAAATTGGTTGAATGGGGATTAAAGCACCCCCTCCAGGCAGCAGTGGTAAAGGTAAAAGCCCATTCAAATGCCACAGATGAGCATTCAAAGGGTAATGCACATGTAGATTTATTAGCAAAGGCTGCCTTAGATGGGGATGCATGGCATTTAAATGAAAAAGACAAAGACACAACAAGCATGGGAGGAGCATTTCAAGTGAAAAGAGGTAATTCCCCTCAGACGAGACTCATCAATTGCTACAGCCAAATCATTATGGGAACATGTCTTTCCATGCTGGGGCTTTCCCAAAATAAGTAATGTTTACAGATTTTAGGTGATAGGATCAGTCTATCCACCCTTGTCCATAGATGGAATGTACTGTGTAATTTTTATAATGTTTCTAGTTTTTCAACAGGTAAAGCAGCTGTTTCTTGTGGTACTGGGTGCAGTCCCAGCCTCAAGAAGTCCTGCTTGCAATTTTTATTTTTGTTTAAACCTTGTCTGACAGGTTTAATTGCTTTCAGTGGGACTAGGGGGGTCCTGGTCTCAAAACATTTGTGTTTGTTGTTGTTTTGTTATTTTACAGTAGGTCTGATGTATATCAGAACAAGTTATGCAAGCTCATGTAATGGTAATAAAACCTATAGAACTATGTCAAATGTCCACTCCCATGAGAGAACTTGTGTTATGTGACCAAGATCTCAACCAAATTTAGGAGCAGATGAGCTCACTGCTATCTTTTGCTGCATCAATTCTTCCCCACATCGGCTGTAAACTTTCGTCTAAAACTTAATTGTTTTAGAAGGGGGGATTGGGATTGATAGGCAATGTGATCAAGTGATCAAACATTTTCATGCAAATTGTCCCTGGAAAGCAACTTTGGGAATTTGGATTTTACATTTGGGATTTTTCAGGTACCGTAGTACCTAGATAGATATTTTATTGTAAGTAGGCCAGAATGCAGCCTGGTCTAATGTAGGGTCCATGCGGCCCAATGTTTTGTTTTTGAGGACTATTGTCCAAGATGTATCTGCTAAGAATTGATACTGCTCTTGATATTTTACAGATTTTGCCATGAGAAATGGGAAGAAGACCAGAGCCAGCTATCTGCCACCGGATTAAGAAAGCAGAAAGTTTTTTTTGCAGCAATAAGCAATCGATTGGAAACAGAAATAGGTTTTAATAAAAAGATCATACTTTGTTGATTCATTTTGGGACATTTCACAGATTCATTGGACTTTGATTGAAACTTTCACAGAGCAACAAGTCAAGTTGTGAAAAAGGCAATATGTGTTCCAGTTTATCAGAACTACAGCTTAGTAGTTAATTTTTGGGGACACAAGAATGTTTTGTTTGTTTTTATGGACTTATTGCTCTCATCAAGACCAAGAAAGAAGAGTCACCGATCAGTTAAAGTGGGGTCCCAGTAAATAAAGTTCAGCTATTTTCTTGGCCCTAGTAGCGATGCAAGCTATGAATCTGCATTAGAAATGTGTCCATTGTGTTACTATGTTTCTAATGTTGCTGCTGTTTATTGTCAGTTTATTATGTGTTTTATTTATGTAGGTTTTATGTTGTACTTGTTTGCACGTATTATTTGTTGTTTCGTTTTAGCTTCTTTCCCATCCACTCACAGTTCCTTAGCATAATCCCTTACACATACATTCACATGCTAGTCTAACAGCCATAAAATGTAAGGCTGTGTGAGAATGCAGCATTCTCTTGTATGTAGTGTGATTCATGTTATTTGTGGAGTATGAATGCAATGCTAGTTAAGATATGTGTGTTTCACCTTGAGGACTAGTATCATATACAAAAGCAGCATGGATAGGTAGCATGTGTATTTGTCATACTTGTGTTGTGGCTTGGTGTGTGGAAGTATTAGATGTGTGTGCGCATGTGTGTGGAGTGAACATCTGTGGGATACACTCTGCAGCACCGTGCAGCGTAGTGAATGTACCAACACCTAGAGTGCTTGTGTGATGTCCTAGTACTGATATTCATTTAACCTTTGGTATGCCAGTATCACTACATACCCTAGTATTTTCCCATACTACATAATCATATGCAAAGGGTTATATTACAGAGGGTACATTGTGGTAGAAATGGGTTATGTGATTACTATCAAACTATCAATGGGCCAAACATCTACAAGACTTTGGGAAATGTGTTTGTGATAATTGTATTTTGTATTTCTGTAGTTTGTATTGTTATTCAGGTTGGTGTATGCTGTTGCAGTTAGTCATTGGTTGGGCGAGTATATTCATTTCGAGTATACAATGGAAGTCTCTAATGATATGGTGGGCTAAGCGCGCACATAGTTGATACATTGCAGTATACTCTTTCCTTCTCCTATCTCTTATCTTTTGGTGGGATCCAAAGAGCTCACGTGTCTTATCCACTTTATTGTCAATAGGAGGGATGTAAAAACGGAGGTAGGATTGGCAACCTAATCTGCTGTGTGGCAATTAAGTGTTCTAATACAGTGTTCTGCAATCTAGCCTCAGGCATTAATGGAGTCTACACTCTCCAGGCACATGGAAAGTAACCAGTTGTCACCTCCAGTCCCTAACTCTACAAGCCCCTCCCCCAGTCAATATGGTTTCTGGAAATACTACTAGAAGACTGGCTGTGGGGGAGGGAGTGTACAACAAAGAAGGTGGGCTCTCTCTTGAAGAAAGACTTGGCCAACCTTCTTGCAAGCTCCTCTTACACACGGTGTCCCTTGGGGACAACATCTCTCTCTCTCTCTCTCTCTCTGCGGCGGCCTGGTAACACGTGATTCCAAGGAGTGGTAAATGTATCACATGTGTGAATGCTTGACTTATTGTTTCAGCTAGTTGATTCCATTCAGTCAATGAATAATTAGTGAAAGCATATAACAACCTAGTACCAGTTTTCATATGTATCTGTAGTATTTGTATGTATTGTTTATTTGTATGTGTGTAGCCTCTATTAATTAACCCCTTGGTGACAAGACATTTTCACCTTGACTTTCCCTTGGTGACAATGGCTGTTTTGACATTTCTAGGGTGTTTGTGTTTAGCTGTAATTTTTTTCTTTCTCACATACAGTACCCACACAAATTATATGTTGTTTTTATCGTCATAAGAAGGGCTTTCATTAGATACCATTATGTTCATCATATCTTATAATTTACTACAAAAAAATCATAAAATATGATGAAAAATTTAAAAAAAAAAACACTTTTTCTAACTTTGACCTAAAATATAATTTTCACAAATAAAATCATTAAAAAAGACCCCGTCTAAATAGTTTCTAAATGTTTTCCCGAGTTCAAAAATATGCATGTTTCCATATTTTTCGGTATTTTTTTGCGAGTTATGGGGAAAAAACCAAAAATAGTGTTTTTTGTTTTTTTCCTATATTGATCTTTTGACCCCTACCCGAGCCCAAAATTTAACCCTAACACTAAATTTAACCCCAACTCTAATCCTTATTATATCCATTAATATTTTTTAACTTTAATTTAATTTTAACCCTAGTTCTTATGCTAAAAAATATTTAATTTTAACCCTATAGGCTAATATAGCTAAATAACCTGTTTTTAATTAATTAAATATGTATTTTAAATATTTTCCATTGCAATGCTACTAAACTACCACTAGGGGCAGTCAAGTAGAATATTCAGAGTGACGGAAGTGAAGTTACCGCTTCATTCACTGCAGGACGTGCCAGGCACGTCCTTTGTCGTTAAGGGAATTTACACTCAGTAGTTAAGAGTTATCAATAGCATAACTAGATATATTGGTGAAGATTTATATCTTTATCAGTAAAAATAATATTAATTTATTTCAGCATGCGAAATTGTGTGGGTTCAATATGAGTGCAAGCCATGTGCTGTTGGTGCAATTTAGGTGCATGACAAGTGCTGTGGGTGCAAGACAAGTGCTGTGGGTGCAATATAGGTGCATGACAAGTGCTGTGGCTACTCTATGGGGCTGTGTTAAGTCCTTTAGGCGCAATGGGTGCAGAAAAAGGGAATAAAAACAAGAAATGCAACTCTTCAATAACATTTTTATTACATTTTTATTACATTTAAATAGTTGAATATAATATTAAGAAGTCCATATAAGTATAAATGCAACTAGTGAGAGAGAGTGAGATGTGTATAGATATTTATAAATATATTTGAACATATGTAAGTGCTCTCTAATATCTGTGTATGCTTTTGTCATTTAGGTAATGAGTAGTTGTAGTGCAGTGTTGCATAGTAAGATGGTATACATATTGCAGCCATATATACACACTTTGTATCCAAATATACAGTTTATACACTGCAATTATACACGTAATATACACATTTTATTCAATGCAATAAAACTACTCACTGCAAGAAAAGTCCAATTGTGTGTGTGCTTATTTTTATGGTTTTTTGTGTGTATGTGTGTGTGGGGGAGGTAACATTGCGATGGATGGAGTGGTTGCATGCAGGGGAGTTGGCAGGGTCCAGGGGGCCCAAGCAAATGCTTGCCCAGAGTCCAATCACTTTTAAAGACGGCCCTGCTGGTCTATAGTTGCCCGCCTCCTCCCTACTACCTTTCTTGTGAATGGGCACAACATTAACTAATTTCCAATCTTCTGGAACTACTCCCGTTAACATTGATTGGTTAAATAAATCTGTTAACGGTTTTGCTAGTACACCACTAAGTTCTTTTAATAACTTTGGATGTATCCCATCAGGTCCCATCGACTTATTTGTCTTTACTTTAGACAGCTGAAGTAAAACCTCTTCCTCTGTAAACTTACATGCATCAAAAGACTCATTAGTTTTTTTCCCTAAATTAGGTCACTTACCCTCATTTTCATTTGTAAAAACTGAACAAAAATATTCATTAAGGCAGTCTGCTAAGCCTTTATCCTCTTCTACATAGAATCCTTCTTTTGTTTTTAATCTAACTAATCCTTGTTTTACTTTCCTTTTCTCATTTATGTATCTAAAAAATGTTTTATCTCCCATTTTCACTGACTGGGCTATAGTCTCTTCTGTGTGTGCTTTGGAAGCTCTTATAGCTTGTTTTGCCTCTTTCTGCCTACTCTTATAGATCTTTCTATCTTCCTTACTCTGAGTATTTTTATAATTGCTAAATGCTAGCTTTTTATTTTTTTACTATTTTGGCCACCTCTGCAGAGTACCACAGTGGTTTCTTCAATTTTTTGCTCTTACTGACAAGCCTAATGCAATTTTCTGTTGCCTTCAGTAGTGCAACTTTTAGATAATCCCATTTCTCCTGGATTCCATTTAAATTGCTCCAGTCTGATAATGACTCCTTTACACATAATCTAATTTTAGAAAAGTCTGTTTTTCTAAACTCTAAAACTTTTGTTTTTGTGTGGTGTGATTGTGTCACTGTTCTTATATTAAACCACACTGTCTGGTGATCACTAGATCCTAAACTTTCACCTACAGTAATATCTGATAACAAATCTCCATTTGTGAACACTAAATCTAGTTTTCGAGTTGGCTCCTCCACTACTTGCTTTAGAGATAATCCCAGTAGGGAGTTTAGGCTTTGCGTACTCCTGGTGCAAATAGCTATTTTTGTATTTCCAGTTCACATCAGGAAGATTAAAGTCACCCATGATGATTACTTCCCCCTTCATTGTCATTTTAGCTATTTCCTCAACTAGTAGATTATCTAACTCCTCTATTTGTCCAGGGGGCCTATAAATCACACCTACCCGAGTTACCATATGATTACCAAATTCTAATGTAACCCAAACTGACTCTATGTTCACCTCACTAACTTGTATTACGTTACATTTTAAGCTATCCCTCACATACAGGGCCACCCCTCCCCCTTTTTTACCTTCTCTGTCTTTTCTATATAAAGAGTACCCTGGTATTGATATGTCCCAGTCATGTTTTTCATTATACCATGTCTCAGTAACAGCCACTAAATCTACATTCTCAGTTGCCAATATTGCCACAAGTTCATTTCATTCCCTAAACTGCAAGCATTTGTAGACATGACCCTAAGCTTATCATTTTTCAGCACACTGACTACAGGCACCTTCTGTCCCTGTTTTGGGGGGCAATTGGATTGATGTTTTATCGCCATTTTAGTTTAAAAACCTCCTAGCAAAACCTCTGAACTGCTCACTGAGAACATTCGTTCCCTTTTGAGAAACATGCAAACCATCTTTTTTGTACAGTTCCTTTCTATCCCATAGTGAACTTCCATGAGAAACAAAGCCAAATCCTTGCTCCCGACACCATTCCCCAAGCCACAAGTTAAAGTCCCTAGTACGCATCCGTCTTTCATTCTGAATGTTATGCACAGGAATAACTTCAGAAAATGACAGTGTGGACACAACCTGCCGTATACCATTGGCAAGAACACGAAAAGCTTCCTTCATCTCTGAAACTTCATTGCAAGCCAAATCATTTGTCCCTAGATGAACCAGTACATCCAATTCTCCTTCGTGATTTGCTTGCTTAACGATATTAGAAATACGCCTCCTGTCTCTACGAGCAGTAGCTCCAGGAAGACATCTCACTAAGCCAATACTGTCCAACTCCGCACTAGACATGTGCAAAACTAAAATTTTCGTTTCGTTTTCGTCCATTCGGACGAAAATGTTATTTATTTCGTCTAAAACGAATTTCGTTCATTAGTGCATTCGTTTCAGACGAAATTCGTTCATTATTTTCGTTTCGTTAATTTTTTTCGTTCGTTTTATAGAATACAATGTAATACTATTGGCTTTCTATAAACCGAACGAGAGCCCCATTCATAAGAAATTCTTATGAATGGGGCTCTCGTTCGGTTCATAGAAAGGCAATAGTATTAATTGTATTCTATAAGCCGAAAGTCTATAAACCGAACGACTTTCGGTTTATAGACTTTCGGCTTATGGAATACATGTAATCCTATTGCTATTCTATAAACCGAACGACTTTCGGTTTATAGAATAGCCATAGGTTTACATGTATTACATAAGCCGAAAGTCTATAAACCGAAAGTCGTTCGGTTTATAGGCTGTCGGCATTTAACTAATAAGAGACAGAGTCTCCATTCATAAAATTATGAATGGAGACTTTGTCTCCGTGTAGTAAAATGCCGACAGCCTATAAACCGAACGTTCGGTTTATAGGCTGTGGGCATTTTACTACACGGAGACAAAGTCTCCATTCATAATTTTATGAATGGAGACTCTGTCTCCGTGTAGTAAAATGCCGACAGCCTATAAACCGAACGTTCGGTTTATAGGCTGTCGGCTTATGGAATACATGTATTCCTATTGCTATTCTATAAACCGAAAGTCGTTCGGTTTATAGAATAGCAATAGGATTACATGTATTCCATAAGCCGAAAGTCTATAAACAGGTGAGGGGGGGACAGAATAACAAGGGGGGGGGCAGAGAGAAACAAGGGTAGGGAAGGGGGGAAGAGACAGACACAAGGGGAGCGAGGGGGGAGCCAAAGGGAGGGTGAGAGAGAGACAACACTAAGGGGGGGAGAGCGACAAATCTGGGGGCAAGGGAAAGAGAGAGGCAGCTTTGTCACATAAAAGGAAATAAAAACAAGATTTTTTTATATCATAATTTTTTATTTAAAAAGCAATTTACATGTGAATATATACTAGACATGTGCATTCGTTTTCGGACGAATGCATTTTCGTCCGAAAATTGCATTTTCGTCCATTCGCCCGAAAAACGAAGAACGAAAATGCTAAGCTAACTAAAGCCGGATGAACGAATGGTTAATAAAGGAAAATCATTCGTTCATTCGTCCATTCGTAGTACTATTGCATTCTATAAGCCGAAATAGAGTCGGTTTATAGAATACAATAGCATTTAACTATACGGAGACAGAGTCTCCATTCATAAAATTATGAATGGAGACTTTGTCTCCGTATAGTTAAATGCCCACAGCCTATAAACCGAACGTTCGGTTTATAGGCTGTCGGCATTTAACTATACGGAGACAGAGTCTCCATTCATAAAATTATAAATGGAGACTTTGTCTCCGTATAGTTAAAAGCCGGCATTTAACTATACAGAGACAGAGTCTCCATTCATAAAATTATGAATGGAGACTTTGTCTCCGTGTAGTAAAATGCCCACAGCCTTTAAACCGAACGTTCGGTTTATAGGCTGTCGGCTTATGGAATACATGTATTCCTATGGCTATTCTATAAACCGAACTTTCGGTTTATAGAATAGCCATAGGATTACATGTATTACATAAGCCGAAAGTCTATAAACCGATCGTTCGGTTTATAGACTTTCGGCATTTTACTACACGGAGACAAAGTCTCCATTCATAATTTTATGAATGGAGACTCTGTCTCTGTATAGTTAAATGCCGACAGCCTATAAACCGAACGACTTTCGGTTTATAGACTTTCGGCTTATGTACTACATGTAATCCTATGGCTATTCTATAAACCGAAAGTCGTTCGGTTTATAGTTTAGCAATAGCATTACATGTATTCTATAAACCGAACGTCGTTCGTTTTAAAGACTTTCGGCTTATAGAATACTATTGGCTTTCTATAAACCGAACTAGAGTCGAGTCCCCATTCATAAGAAATTCTTATGAATGAGGAGGGACTCTAGTTAGGTTTATAGAATGCCAATAGTATTCTATAAGCCGAAAGTCTTTAAAACGAACGACGTTCGGTTTATAGAATGCATGTAATGCTATTGCTGTTCTATAAGCCGAATGTCTTTCGGCTTATAGAACAGCAATAGCATTACATGTATTCTATAAACCGAACGTCGTTTGTTTTAAAGACTTTCGGCTTATAGAATACATGCTGCTATTGGCTTTCTATAAACCGAAAGAGTCCCCATTCATACGAATAGGTCAATTGACCTATTCGTATGAATGGGAACTCAATTTCGGTTTATAGGAAGCTAATAGCATTACATGCATTCCATAAACCGAAAGTCATTCATGTCGGTTTATGGAATGTAGTACAATGCTATTGGTATTGTAAACCGACTCTATTTCGGTTTAGAATGCCAATAGCACGAATGGACGAATGGACGAATGAACGAATGATTTTCGTTTATTAACCATTCGTTCATTCGGATTTTGTTAGTTAAAATTTTCGTTATTCGTTTTTCGGACGAATGGACGAAAATGCTATTTTCGTCCGAAAATGCATTCGTCCGAAAACGAATGCACATGTCTACTCCGCACCTCTTATGTTCGCCCAACAACAACTGCTTTCTACCAGGCCTCACCTTCTCCTTGCACACCTCAGCCATAGAGGAGGGTGGTTCCTCAAATTCCATGTCTGAGCCTGCCTCCACAACACCACTGCACTCTGAAAGTGCTGAAAATGAATTCTGGACAGCCACAGACTGCGGGACATGCCAAACTTCCTGGCTGTGAGGGAAGTGTTGTGTGCTCCCCTCCAGCCGATGCGGATTCAATAAAGTTTGTTTAAACTTTTTTTTTTAAAGAAACTTTATTGAATGCGCATAATCCTGGCATATTGAGGGGCATAATCCTGGCATATTGAGAGGCATAATCCTGGCATATTGTGTGGGAAAATCCCGGCATATTGAGTGGCATAATAATCCTGGCACATTGAGAGGCATAATACTGGCATATTGAGGGGCATAATCCTGGCATATTGAGGGGCATAATCCTACAGCGATTATTCAAATTACAGTGATTATTTTAGTGGGTGCTATACTACATATTTGTACCCTGCCCTGAGCCCAGTGCCACAGAGAGTGCAGTGCACTTGCAACTGCATGTGTGCCAGGCACATGACTTTAATCCTGTTCTGTTAGCTCAGTGGGCAACATCTAGGCATTTTTAAATACTGCAATTTGTTGGTGTTAAATATTACATTTGCGTCCTGCATTTCATATCTGAGAGTCAAATACTGTGCTTACAGCGCACTTTGAAAAATTCTAATAGTTTTGGGTGGTAAATAGTACATTTGCGTTTTGCGGTGCACTTCATATCTGAGAGTCAAATAGAACAGTCCAATACTGTGCTTACAGCGCACTTTGAAAAATTCTAATTGTTTTGGGTGCTCAATAGTACATTTGCGTCTTGCAGTGCACTTCATATCTGAGAGTCAAATAGAACAGTCCAATACTGTGCTTACAGCGCACTTTAAAAAATTCTGGCTACCTCCTCTTCCTCCTCCAGCGCCGCTTCCACCTACACCGCCACGGTCACCGCCTCCTCAACCTATGGGTCACTTAGCATAAACTGAAAGAGAATACCCTGCACTCCAACCCTCTCTCAAATGGATAATTCTGTTGATCCTCCTGGCAGCCATGCTTTAGATTTAGATGTATGTTCTTCCAAAGCTAAAATCAAAGATTCCATCTAGTGCTATTTTATGGCTCAGCTGTATTTGTAATTTGTATGTATTTTATGTTATTTTAAGTTATTTCCCAATCGACATTTGCTTGCAGGGCACTTGTCCTACTCTTACCCACATTTTACTTCATTTTGCAGCCCTCTAGCCCTTTCCAGGACTTTTTTAGAGGCATTTTAGTGGCCAAAAGTTTGTGTCCCCACTGGCTTACCCAACTTGTAAATAGATGTTTATTAATTTTCAAAGAGCAACACGTACAAAATAAAAGAGGGGGGGGGGGACACGTGGGAATGGGGTACATCAAGGGGGGGGGGGGGTTTCATCAAGTATCATTGAGAGACCTGACCCAGCAGGCTCAATATTTAAAATCTACATATTCCCTTTATACCGTGCATTATAATACTATACAGAGCAATAAAATACAATATCATACAATGCCTTATTGCACGACACACTCACCGGTCAGCCCACTTATACCTTTCTGAGAGCAGTCAACCTATATCAGATTCAATCAAATGAAAATAGGGCAGAAGTCTGGCTAGGCGTCCAACCAGGCCCTGATCCCAGGATCCTGGATGTACTCCAGCCAGTGAAACCACATATTCAGATATTTAGTATATCTGTTTTCAGAGTGTGAAATCACCTCCTCTAATTTACGCGTCATTTTCGACTCTAAAAATCCAATCACGGAAAGATGGGGGGGTAGGGTCCTTCCAGTGGAGGGGGATCAGTACGTTGGCCGCATTTATTAGGTGGCACACCACTGATTTCTTGTAACTAGATATCGATTGTGTGGTGTAATGTAGTGGATACGGGCCAGGGAGGAATAGAGGGGGTGATCTGTAAATTTAGGCAGCACCTTGTGTATCTGTTTCCAAAATGGGACAATTTTCGGGCACTCCCACCAAATATGTAGGAGGGTTCCCACATCTCCATATGTGTAGAAGCATTCCCACATCTCCAGCAAAGGTCCGGGACATCTGGGAATGCTCTGTTGAGGAATACTGGGGTCCGATACCAAAAGGTCAGTAATTTGTAAAAAGTTTCCTGCACTTTGGTCTGCAAGGAACATTTGTGTATAAGAGTGAGGATTTTGTCCCAACCTGGTTGGTCGATTTCCACTTGCAGCGCCATTTCCCATTGCCCCTGAAATGGTAGTGGGGTGTGGTCTAGCTCTGATATGAACATTCTGTACAGTAAAGAAACCCCATGGGTAGGAAAACTGGATTTGGTGCAGAGGATTTCGAAATACGTACGATCACGTGTCAAATTGTGCTTCATAGGGAGTTTGTGGAAATAGCTTTGAAGTTGCAGGTAGTGGAAATGATCCAAGCCAGTTGGATGAACCTCCCCAAAAATTTCTGCCAAACATTTCAATTTAGCCCTATCAATATAATGTGAGATCGGAACCCTGTCAATCGGGGAAGACAGTAAAAAGACACCTGGGTTTTGGCCTGGAGGGAAATCAGGATTATTACGAACCGGCAAAAGAGGAGATGGGTGGGTAGTAAGTGAGTGTTTAGTAGATAAGGTATGGAGGATATGTATGGAGGCTTTCATGAGCGGCTGGTTCGCCAGGGCCAACACTCTGCAAATTCTATAGAGAGATTCCAGTACCTGCTTAAGTTCTCAGTAAGGCCTTGGTTATCCTTAACTTCAGGCTCAACCTAAGGGAACAGGAACAACAACTTTCAGGTATTCTCTGATGTTGGCAAATGTGAAAATATAGAGCTTATCAAACAATAAAACACTGTACACACAATATAAACACAAGAGTTTAAGTAAAAATGGGGGTGATCTGTTGTGTTAATCCACTAGACACACATAGAATGTATCAGCAGATAAGAACAATTTAGCCCATCTAGTCTGCCCAATTTTCTAAATACTTTTAATAGTCCCTGGCCTTATCTTATATCTAGGATAGCCTTGTGCCTATTCCACGCATGCTGAAACTCCTTCACTATGTTTACCTCTACAACCTTCGTTTGAAGGCTATTCCATACATCCACTACCCTCTCAGTAAAGTAATACTTCCTGATACACTTTCAAATCTTTTCCTAGCTAAGATATATATCAGAGAGGCAAAACAACAATTGTAGCGAACTGGCAACCAATTTTCAAGTTGTGAATCAAAAACGTCAAGTTGGAAAAAGAGCCATTCACCAAGAGTGCTGAGATGGTGGGGGAAAATTATGTGCAGGCTTAAAGACTGGAAAGGTGAATCAAAATGTCTCCCTTATGCAGCTTGTCAGGGCACAGGTAGAGCGAGGATAGCAGGAGGTATGTGCTTCTGTTGCACAGAGCTTATTATAGGATCTTCTTACTATTTAATAAGTCAGAGCATCTACCATGGCAGACCTACCAGGAACAGACCACCAGGGGTGATGCTCCCTAAAGACTCACATAGGAAACATATAGAAATATAGGAAGGGGCCGTGTCCGGACACTGGTGCAGGTGGTTGCATATAACCAGAGCTCCCTGATATCTGGGCAATTACCAGCATTACCACGAACTTCTCTCGTCAATGTATCGCCTGGTATGGGCGGTACATTGACAACCTGTTGTTCGTCTGGAAAGGCTCTGTTGTACAATTGGAAAGTTTTTTCAATTTATGAACAATAACTCCCTTAATTTGAAGTTCACCATGAACTACTCCAAAGATAAAATTTATTTTTTCGACCTTACCCTTAAAGGGGGATCGGAAAACAACCAACACTTAGTGGACACTTTGTCCTTTAGAAAACCCACCTCAGGATACTCGGTCCTCCATGCAAACAGTTGCCATAACAAATCGGTGATCAAAAATATCGTGGTGGGTCTTTTTATCACCCTTAGACGAAACTGCTCTAACATACACACTTTCAATATGAAATGCACAGAACTCAGTTAGAGACTCTTACAGAGAGGGTATAAAAAATGGATGATCAAAAGAGCCATTGAAATAGCTAAAGCATGGGACAGAAATTCCTTATTACAAACTAATACATCCAAGAGTCAAAGTGACAATACACAACCTTTTTTTACAACACCATATAGTCTTGAATTCTCACAGATAAAAACATAATGAAACAGAATCTTCCTATTTTGGCAGCCAATGATACTTATAATAACATACTATCAACTTGGGTAAGATTTTCAGCCCAGAGATCTAATACTCTAAGAGACCTCTTATCTCCAAGTCTCTTCTGTCAAGACACGTCTAATACAGGTTATATCAACAGAGGTACATGGCTTGATGCGGTTGGCACATTTCCATGTGGTAATAGGATCTGTAGAACCTGCAGACATGTTACCAAAAAACAGGACATTATTTCCCACGCAAATGGAATAACTTTTCCTAATCAAAATGACAGCAATTGTAACACAAAAAATGTAATTTACGTGTTGTCCTGTACTTCTTGCAACAAACAATACGTTGGCAGAACCAGTAGGGCATTCAAATGTCGTATTAGAGAACATCTTAACGATATCGATAATCGATCGAATACTACAGTAGCATGACATTTTTCCTTCTGTAACCATAACAACACACAACATCTTAAAGTTTCAGTAATTGATGTTATTACTAAAGGCCCAAGAGGAGGGGATACGCACAGACGTCTGTGCCGCCAAGAAGTATATTGGATATTCCATTTAGGAACCAGACAACCCTTGGGCATGAATGCGGAGTTTGACATGTCCTGTTTTTTCTAAAATATTTTTTTTAATTTTTTTTATTTTTTTTATTTTATCCTATAAATATATCTTGGGTTACAGGACCTGTCGCTCCAATTTCATGCATACCTTACTCTCAATTACTCATTCATTTGGTCAGAGTTTTGGTTTTCTCCCTCCTTATCAGATTGTTATATTTATTATACTTTTTCATTTTTTAATATATCCCTAAAAATATTTTGGTTAAATTCTCTGTTTGCTTGTCTTTTTTACATATGTATTAGGTAGGATTCCATATAAACAATTGTATATGGGTATTTGTATGGAATTATATAAACACTGATACACAGATATGTGTACCCAATTAATATGTAAAACTCCTTCTTCTCATTTCCTTTTACCTTCTAGACTATTAAGAAGTTTCTCAGAATTCTCATCTAGTTCAATATTTTATCTGCATATGGATGTTGCCAGGTGTAAAGCTGTCTCAGAGTGGAAGAAGCAAGAGCTCACAATCCATTGATGTTTTATTATTAAAAGTATATTATCTTTCTTTTTTTATATTTGCCTTTATGAGTTTCCCTTCCAGCTTCCATTTCACTAGTGTATGCTTAAGATATGCTTCTATTATATTATGTTGTTTTATTACACCTCACTTTTAACAATTATTGTACACACTTTCTATACGATTTTTAAGAATATTTTTTGTTACCGTGTTTAAATATATTAACTTCACTATTGATGTGCATATGAAGCACCTTATTACCTCCAATACACACAAATGTATGCACTGTTTGTTCACACAGTTGTTTTTTCGTTGTATGTAATCACTTTTGACCTTTTAAATGATTGGTGTTACTTTCTATATAAATCAGCTGTACGCATTACCACATTAGCCTATGATTAAGTGCCGAAAGCCACGAAACGCGTAAGGCAAGTCCTCTGCTTCCCCACGTTTGATGTAATCACATTCATCCTGTTTGATACATTGGAAATATCACTTCATCATTAAACTCACCTTTTTTACCTCATTTGGAATGGTGAGTGCCTATGTCTATTCGCTTGTCTATTTTCTGTTAATCGCTGCTTTCACAGCACAGACGGAGCACAACACAGCCTGAGGTATTATTGGAGAACTTTTCTAAATATCCTCATGTGGAGCCGGCAGCTCCCTAACGGGAACCCTTTTCTCTTGCATATAACCAGAGCTCCCTGATATCTGGGCAATTACCAGCAGTTACCAAGCAAGACCTGTCATGAATTGCCAAAACAGGACTAATGATCCCCCCAAACCTAAGAAGAACAAACCTGGAGTTGAACCTCCAACTTAAATGCCTTCTTTGTCTGACCACAAAGGTTGAAGACTCAAGCGGGCATAAAGAAAATGGCTGCCAAGTCAGAGTCAGTGTACAAGACACAGGTCCAATGGCCAGGTAGCTCACGATTCCCCCAGATTACTGGAAAGAAGCACTTCAACACTTACCTTCAAAGGCAAACAAGGCCAATAATGTCTACAGGTCCATTCAGCCCCTCTGGGCTAAGGCCGCAGAACTCTGCCAAGACCTCAAACAAATGAATGACAGGCTGACAAATGAAGAAAATGCCGTCATGAATTGAACATGCATATACAGAAGCAGAAATATAAAATATACTCTCTACAACAGCAAGTGGAATATTAACAGGATTAATCAAAGATGGCAGATATCAGATCGGGCAAAAGACGAATACCGGAGCATCAAACAATAGGACAAGGCAATAGAATAGTCGGGTCACTTGCAGAGTTCAGGGTAGACAGCAAACAGGAACAGAGTCAATAAAGAAGCAAGAGTCAATATCAGGAGTCAATAGAATAAACGCTTAGAAAGACTCAGAAACACTATCATAGGCAACTTGCTAGATGAGCTACTGACGTTTAAGTAACCCTCCAAATAAGATAGAAGCTCCCTGTCATGGTACCCACCGTGACACTTACCCCTGGTGGGCATAGGTGGCCAGCCTCTTGCTTAGAGACTACGGACCATGTCCATGTCAGAAGCCGAACACTCCTAGAAGAGTTGTAATCACTGGCCCCTTAACAGACTTCCCTTAACAGACAGATATTATGGTACCACATTCAGTTATGTTTTCTATTGTGTTTGAGTTAAATTGTTTACATGTCATTGTTCAATCTATTTTTATCTGATCTTGTAATGTATAAATACTATATGTGTGTTACTAAATAAAGTGTGCTCTTTTTGTTTAACCTATCAAGATCGGTCTCGTCTGTTATGTTGGGGGAATACTGAGCGGGCTGAGAGTGATTATAGCCCATTTGACAGACTTTTTGCTGACTGGGACCTGAGGAGGAATCTTGTGGACCCTACAATGGGCAAGAGACATTATAGCTCTTGGCATCCCATTACACTCCCCCTTACCAAATAAATTCATAAATGGCCCTTTAACTGGGCATGCACATTAAATGCAAAAGACCGTCCGCAATTCAGGGAGCATGCCTGGAAGTACGGTGTGCACTGAGAGGGCCCAAAAGAGCCGGCGGACAAAAGACAGGGACCCAATGGCGGCATGCGACCAGGGATCAGGTGAGAGGTCCACACTTCTCATCGGGTGCCCGCAGAAAGCCAGTACATACTATGACACCGCTCAAAGCACAAGACAACAAATAGCAGTGTATGCTGATTCGTAGCGTACGACATTGCAAACCCGACAAGCCTTACGACCAGTAACAATGGAACATAGAACAACAGAGCACATATACTCTGCCACCCATGAGACCTGCCATAACTTTTTTTTTATTTTTTTTTTATCACTCAGACTGTAAGACACATGTGTTATAGGATTACTCAATACTCCTTTTAATGTGCTTTCCATCATCCTTGTGTTTAACGTTATGTTTGTGTATATAAAAAGAAGTTGAAGAATAACTGAGCTTTCTATTTATCTCTCTCTGCCCCCTATCCCTCTGGGGGGTCCAAACACATACAAAAAATATTACCCGACAATACACAACACAAGACATAACAGGACTGCACGGACGAAAATTACCATCATGCAGAGTGCAGAAAGCAGGGCATCCATGAGCCAAGCTTCTATTTATGATGTTCTATCCATGGGGACCAGATGTCCTGGTACCTCTCCATTATTGAGTGTGCATGAAAAAATCCCTTCTCCAGCATACCAAATTCTTGAATTTGTTTTTCTATTTCTGGCCATAATATTTGAGACTTAGTCTTCCAATTACGAGCTATAATCAATTTCATTGCTAAAAAGAAATAGATCAGTAAGGCTCTTTTATTCTTAGTAAAGCTTTCAATTCCCATATGTAGCAGGGCAAGCTATGGGAGAGGGGTTACCTGCACATTAAGTATTTTAGAGGCTTCTCCAAAGACTTTACCCCAAGTATCTTTCAACATTACACAGTCCCACCAAATATGTCTAGAGGTTCCCTGAGCAATACCACACCTCCAGCACAAAGGTGAGGTTAAGGGATCAAATTTATTAATTACATATGGGGTTAAATGCCATCTGAACATGACCTTGAACTGGAGCTCTTGTAAATTCAAACAATGTGACGCTTCTTTAACCATACTCCAGACCTGCCATAATTTTTGAGCTGAGTAGGATTATCCAATATGCCAGTCCCCGAGTGGTCTCAGTCTCCTACTGCTTCGGCCCCAAGAGGTTGAACCGATGAATTCAATCAGAATCAAATTTTTGTTCGGCATGTGCATAATCGAACTTGGGACTGATTAGCCTGTTGCTGGTACCCTGGACGTAGTTTGCCTAGAGAGTCAACATTGGACTTCACTCCAATCGCTAGGTTTAACCCTGTATAATGCATAGATAAATCAGTGAGATGAATTGTTCATATCAATTCAAATCATCTGCAACTTACTGAATAGACCCACTAGACTGCAATGGAAAATGTTGAGATAAAAAACAACTAAATGTGATGACTCAGTCAGGCCATTGAATAGAGCCCATTGTGTCTTTAATAGTGATTTATATTTATCTTCCATTAGTTAACAAATGTAAATATGTTATGTTTATTTTACCTTTAATTCTTTCATGCAACTGTCCCCAAGGCCTGTGCACCATACTCTATGGCCTACTAGAAAATGTGGCTCTGGTCACCCAATGGCTGCAGTTTACCATGAACATGCATTGGTACTAATGAGCATGTATATTAGTAGATTATATATATATATATATTCACTTTTACTTATGTTTAGCAGGGTGGCTGGTAACATATGTGTCTAATAACAGTGTTTATTGGAAATGTATTTAAGGTAATTTCTTTTACCAATGAATGTGAAGCTTTTTATATACTTACATAAAACAATAAAGTGTTACTGCAATATATATATATTGAAATATGTGCATTATATTTATATAACCATAGATTTTTTTTTTGTGCAAACATAGTGATAAACACAGAATGAGTTTTTACTTTTGTTATTTGTTTATCTGTTTAAAGTTGGGAAGTTTTTTAAGTTAAAATGTTTTATGAAGCAATTAAGCTGTTCAATTCCTAATCTACAATACGTGTCAAAGCCACACGCAGACTATTTGTGGGGGATATTTGTTTTACTGCAAGGCTATTCTTGGACATTGAAAGTGCTTGCAATTTAAGTGTGTGTCAGTGGCAGGGAAGGCAGGGCAAGGAAGACAGAGTTAAGAGAAGTCTATTTTTGAAAATCTGACATCATGACAGATATCACTTACAGTAGACAAGGAAAGTTTTAAGCATAAGGAGATTACAAAGCAAAACAGGTGATGGAGACTTTTAAGATTTAGGATTACAAATGTGTTATGATGTAAAATAAATGAAAAAATCCTAAAAAAGACCTTTGACCAAACTCACAAGCAATCTCAACTCATAGGACAGATTTGCAAGGAGGAGTCATACAAGACCACCCACTGACCATTTATGGGTGATGTCTGACCACATGGTACCCAGCTGATGGTACTTATGGGGTATAGATCACGTGTATCATTTTTGACCAGGGGCAGCAAGCTGGAAGGAGGAAGCTTGAAGCTTTAAGAGGGATTCCTGGTTAAATTTCCCAGCTACACAATAATACAACAGCTACGTTTTAAGAAGTTATCATCACCTGCTGGCCAGGGGCTGCAGGAAGTCTAAAAGGTGTTAAGACAAAACCCTCAAAGTTCAATAAAGTTAAAGAGAGAAAAAAAGAAGAGATTGGCGTGAAGGAAACAGAGCGTCAAGATGACTACCATAGAAACACATATGCAGTATACCAACTCGTACAATTTGTCAGAAGAAGACTATATGCATCAGGAAGACGACTGGGATAGAGACCTACTTCTGGACCCTGCATGGGAGAAACAACAGAGAAAGGTAAACTTAATAGGGGGTTTAAATAGAGTATTACATTATTTAGTTTGTGGAGAGGGTGAGCATTAAAAGATGCTTTTGATGTGTTTGGTTTAAAATAAGAAATATAATTTATAATTAAATGTTCATGTTAAAAATTACAATATGTGAATGTCCAGTCGTGTTAATACCTCAGAAAACATAAAGACTAAACAATCTAAGTTTATTAGCCTCACTCAGCCAGAAGAAAGTATCCATTTGAAACAGCCCAGTGTATTTAAAAAGTCACATCATCTGGTAAGGGAACAGGTGCCTTGAGCACAGACCCAGGACTCTCAGACTCTCCCTCCCCTGTCCTCAGCCTGGCTTAAGATGTCCAGCAGGAGCTTTTTTTGGAAGAAGTTGGTTCAGCAAGAATGATGGATTGTTTTTCATACTCAAACCACCCCCTTCTTTTTCGTTAGAGGGGGCTGCAAGGTGATCCTTGCTAGGGAGGGGGTAGCGAGAGGGAGTTCTGCATCTGTGGTTTTGGGAGCAGCTGGTCCCTTGTAATAACTCTGGGAGGGTTGATGCCTTATAGGTTGGTGACATTTTAGGATGAAGGTGTCATCATTAGGTGGAATGTATGAGACGAAAGATCAGGTGGCATAGTTGAGATGAAGACTTTATAGTAGGCTATGACTTCAACTGACATATATAGAGGCAAGGATGGTTATTAGATCTCTGGTGACATCAACCAAGTCACTTTATCTGTGTGTGTCACACACTTTGGAACACTGCAGGCATCATATCCAATATAGGGGTGACCTCCCCTCTGCATTTGTTCAGAGAAAGATTTGAACAATTCATATGAGGGATACTTAGCTTGTTAACAGACTGGCTATTTACTGAAGTATTAGAGGATGAAAGCAGCTGCATCTATAGTGTAAAAGGAATCCTTGGAATTTTGTTTTGTGTTCTGCACCTTTAAATGGATGGCAGTGAAATTTAGTGCAACTTTTTTTGTACATGTGGCAGCTTTGTTTATCTTCTATGTTTGTAACTCTGAAGATCCAGAAAATAATGATTCATTTTCTTAAAATAAGTGGGTTTCAGTCTGATTTTAGGATAATATCCCACTTTGAGATATAAGTTGCATAGTGTGGCTGATTTTAATAAATAAAATTCTATATTTGACCTCTGTTTTTCAGAAATAACGTTTTACATATGCACTTCATATACCATCAGCCACCTCCTACCCATTGTTATGAAGGCTTCATTTATAGGGTAACAAATAATGGCAGTTCAGAAGGAGCCAACATGTAGTTACCCGGCTTTTTGAACTACTGTCCTATAATCCTAAGACATCATTTTACATGTAATGGCTAATGATAGTGGGAGTTGTAGTTAAAATCCCCCCACAGGCTGTTAACTATTTATCATGTATGTTTAGATTGTGTAAGCCTCAAAATGACAAAATGATCTATAGTTGTGATACAATACTGCAGCACCACAGTAAGGTGCAATTTCGGGGGGGGGGGGGGGGGGGTATTTAACTTTACACTAAATTAGCACTATATACAGATTTGCCACAAGTAACTTGGGTGCTAAAACTAATAAACTGTGTCACATAGAAACTTGGTTCTTGAAAGCCAGCAGTCGAAACATCAGAATAGTATACACCATATTGCAAAATACTGTACACAAAAACCTGGTACTCAAAGCATTAATGTAATGTTAAATACATGACTTTAAATGCAAATATTCACATTTAAAGTTTGTTGCAGATAATGGATATGGAATATCTGCAATTTGTTTTGTTACACAATTATTGTGGCAGTTTAGGCTCACTACAGATTAATGCCAAAGAGTCAAACTATTCTCATGCTCCCAATAATGCTGAGATTCTGGCTAATCATCATGACATGAAGCATTCTCCACATTGCATACATAGTTCACTGATAATAAAGGGACTCTGTAACCTACACGTTATCTATACTGTGAATGTAAAGGAAAAAAAATACAACATCTATACATTGTATTAACAGAGTTGCAAAAAGATGTCTAAATTGATAGACAAATGTGTCTAAAAAGTGTCTGTGGTGCCTCCTGCTTTTTAAAAAATATTATTCTCTAGTTTAACAGTAGAAACAGTTTCTACTGCATTCTCTTTAGCATTTTTTTTGATGTGCTTTAGTTAGGGCTACTCAAATTGTATATTACCAGTGTTCTGACAGGCGCAGTAGAATTCACTCACCGTGCATGCGCACAAACTTACAGCTGATCATTCAGCTGTAACATTGCCAGGACCGCGCATGCACGAGCGACAGAAACAACCTCCGGCCTCCTTCACGCCCCCTTCTGATCAGCTGCAGTGAGAAGCAGGTTAACAGCGCATGCACACTGCGGTTGATCGATTTGTCACCCGTTTTGGCATGCGCACTTCGCCTGAGATATTTGATCGAAAATAAATTTTTACAAAACATATTTATTAAAAAGACATGTCTGTAAAAACAGCAGCGTTTTCGATCAAATATCTCCAGCGAAGTGCGCATGCCAAAACAGTGACAAATCGCTCAACTGAAGTGCGCATGCGCTGTTAACTTACCTCTCACCGCAGCTAATTAGAAGGGGGCGTGAAGGGGGCAGGAGGTGGTGTGCGTCCCTCACGCATGAGCTGTCCTGGCAAAGTTACAGCTGAGTGGTCAGCTGTAACTTTGTGCGCATGCGCGGTGAGTGAATTCTACTGCGCCTGTGCAGTAGAATTTGCTCGAGAAATTTGTCAGAACACCAGCAGGCAGTAAGAAAATTGGCTTCAGGCCATTGTTAAGTCCAAGGAGGCAATAGCATGGCCATTTTTCTTTGTTTGTAAAGAAAAGGTGACAACCCTAGCTGTAGACAGATGATAAGCCTGTGATATACTCATATGGTCTGGCTTTAATCAGCAACTTGACCTTTAAATTTATAAAGTGCATAAGTGCACACTTAGTATACAGAATTATATTTAAAAAAAAAACACATTTGTTAACCCGTGAAATAGATATCCCAGCATACCTTCAGAACCTGAAGTAAAAAATAAAAAAAAAATAGATGAAGAATTCATATCTCTAAAAAAGTTTTGGTTTTCACACTGGAGTTTTTTTTTTTAGCTACTATGCTTATTAAAAAAAACAAATTACACTTGAAATCAATAATGAAGAGTTTATTTCAATACTATCCTATGTGACTACCAAAATAGAGAAGCTATTAATATTTTTTTTCTGGGAAACAGTATACAAAAGTATAGAATATAATGTTCAAAGTCAATGTTTTGCAGAACATTTTTTATTGAAAAGTATAGGATAAAAAGTATTAACAGATAGTTTTTAAGGCTAATCCTCTGTCATAGAATTATATATAGTCTTAGTATCCCTCCTTTGAATACAGTATAGTATACCATCTTCATGATTCTCTATTGTAGCCCTGGTAAATAAAATTGCCGAAATGGCTATGACTAGTTCATATGATTACTGAAGCATTCTCTGTGGAGCCCAACTCCAAACCACACCCTCTAACATGACCCAGTCATTGGATGCCGAAAAAGCATTTGACAAGGTCAGCTGGGGCTACCCTTCTAGGGCCCTAAGAGCATTTGACATAGAGGGAAGAATCCATCAGGCAATTATGGCCCTGTACTCGGCTCCCACGGGAAGAGTAGTAGGCCCGGGTGTAAAATCAAATTGGTACTTGGCAGGGTTTTCCCCTCTCGCCTCTTCTCTACTTCCTTGCATTAGAGACACTGGCAAGAGAAATTAGATCATTTCCTGAGATTGTAGGTTGTGGAGAAGATCCTGCTATATGCGGATGATGTGCTGCTTACTACCCAGGATCCAGTAAACTCTTTGCCGCACATCATGACTCTGATCAATCAATATAGCTGTTTATCAAATTACAAATTAAACATATCTAAATCCACCACGTTATCGATCTCTATAGACCAACAGCAAAAAAGAATTGGAGAAGTTTGGTTTTGTATGGGCCAGAAATATGGGGACAGATTAATATCTTGACTCTAATTAGAGAAAGGAATGCCTCATTCAAAAAATGGAAAGGACTGTATAAATCATGGTTGGGATGGATTAATACAGTCAAAGCATATATCCTCCCCAAATTTCTGTACATATTTAGGATGATTCCTTTCATATTCCCCAAAAGCTGGTTGGATCTAATCCAAGCCGCTTTTAACAGATTCATTTGGGCGGCAAAAAGACCTAGGCTAAATCTTCAATTATTGGCAAGGAGGAGACGATGTTGGGGTCTAGGGGTACCCATCATTCATGAGAGTGCCCAGGCAGCCCTATTAGCACAAGTGTTCATAACCCAAAGTACTAAAGCAAAACAAGAACAATGGCATACGTTAGAACTCTCAAGAAAAGGAGTTTACAGAGATCTATTAACTTGTTTCTGGAGACGAGAGACTTATGGTGCAGATGGATTTGAAGATGTAGATTGTCTGGTATTAAAGCACCTTCTCAAAAACTGGAGGCAGACACAAAATAGAATAGGATTAAAAGATTGACTGCCACCCTGCTTAGCACTGTCTATCCTAGATAACCTTAATGAAAATGTCGATCTAAAAAAATGGAGAGAGAAGGGTATATATATTTAGTGGGTTTGACGGAAGCAAATAATATCAAAGCATTTGCTAACTTACAGTTGAAATATGCCCTCCCAATAGGGGAATGCTTCAGATATTTGAGAGTTAAAAGCTTCCTCTCAAAAGCACTCATTCAAGGTCAGCTCTCTAAATCACAAAGGCCACTATCAGAAATAACTGAACGTGGAGATTATAAGAAATTAGTTTCCAGTACACTTGACCTAATAAGATCAGTTAAAAAAGAACAAACTCCAAGTGCTATAAAAAAATGGGAGAAAGATTTGAAGATAGATATTAATGTGAATGAGTGGAATAGAGCCTTGAATGTTATATATAAATGTGTTCATTGCCTGAATCTTAACAAGCTTTAATATAAACTAATGTGTATGTGGTACCTGGTGCCTACAATGCTTGCAAAGTTTTCTAAAAACAATCTCCCCAGTTGCTAGAGATGGAGGGCAGAAAGAGGAGACACATTACATATCTGGTGGGGATGTCCTTTAATTAACAAAATGTGGAATAGTATATCTCAAAAGTTGATTGAGAAATGCGGAGATGACTGGAAACTAACACAAGAAAAAGCACTACTCCACTTAAATCTACCAAGAAATGGAGGAAAAGATATATACTTTCTTCTACATTTTTTGACAGCAATTAAGCTGGAGATTGCAAGAAATTTGAAGGTACCAGGTCCTATCCTATGGCAAAGGATACAGACACAACTAACATTTCAGTTTAGCATGGAAAAGTGAATTATAGGGCAGCTTAATTGAAATGAGAAATTGTACCATTTTGGGGACAGTAAGGTGCATATTGACCTATGTGAGGCATTGTGGGACCGTTAGTGTCAATATAGGAAATATCAAGGCCAATATTGGTGTACTGCTCCCTTCCCTACACACAAACCCTACTTGGCTCATAACAAAGCTTGAATGAAAAAATAATTTAATAGGAGAATCAGTGTTTGTTATATTTGTGTCTTATGTCTTTATATTGTTATGTTTTATATGAATTTCATGAAATAGCCACAACAATCTATTTTATTGTAATTTATATTTTTGTAATTTGTTAATCAATAAAAATGTTTTGGTTTTCACACTGGAGTTTTTCTTTTTTAGCTACTATGCTTATTGAAAAAAAAATTACACTTGAAATCGATAATTAAGAGTTTATTTCAATATTACTAGGACTATGTGACTACCAAAATAGAGAGGCTATTAATAATTTGTTTATGGGAAACTGTATACAGAAGTATAGAATAATGTTCAAAGTTAATGTTTTGCTAACAATTTTATATTGAAAAGTATAGTATAAAAAGGATTTACAGATAGTTTTTAAGGCTAATCCTCTGTCATAGAATTATATATATTCTTAGTATCCCTCCTTTGAATACAGTATAGTATACCATCTTCAAGATTCTCTATTGTAGCCCTGTTAAATAAAATTGCCTAAATGGTTGTGATGTTCAAATGATTACCGTAGCATTCTCTGTGGAGCCCAACTCCAAACCACTCCCTCTAACAAGAAGAAGGTGCTCTATTTCTGATATTTTAATTGTTGGAAATTTTTAAACTGATCATGAAATTAAGTGTGAAATAAAAAAAGGATGGCAGCAAGAACTTACTAGAAACTTCATTGTTTATAAAACAAATTATAAATGGTGAATTCTCATCTGTAGATTATACAGGTTAAAATAATGATGGGTTTCTGTCTAAAATAATATGGTCTATAGACTTAATTTGATCAGTGTAGGTCAGAGGCGTCGCTAGGGGGGGGGCTACTGGGGCTGAAGCCCCGGATTTCCCCTCCATAGCCCCGAATGGAGACTCTGACCACGCCCCCTAGTGTTCGGCTCCGCCCCCTCGCGGTCGACCACGCCTCCTGCATGCTGCAATCTGCATGCTGAACAGCACCAGACTCCGCCCCTCATGATAGGCTCCGCCCCTCGTGCATAACTCCGCCACCTAAAGCTTTGCACGTGAGTGTTTGGCAGAGTGTGAGTGGCAGAGTTATGAGTGTGCATGTGTATGTATGTGAGTGGCAGAGTGTAAGTGGGTGTGAGTAGCAGAGTTATTAGTGTGCATGTGTATGTATGTAAGTAGCAGAGTGTGAGTGGCAGAGTTATGAGTGTGCATGTGTATGTATGTAAGTAGCAGAGTGTGAGTGGCAGAGTTATGAGTGTGCATGTGTATGTATGTAAGAAGCAGAGTGTGAGTGGCAGAGTTATTAGTTTGTATGTATATGTATGTGAGTGACAGAGTGTAAGTGGGTGTGAGTGGCAGAGTGTGAGTAAGTGTATGTGTGTGAGTGTGGCAGAGTGTGTTTGGAAGAGAGTGTGTGTGAGTGAGTGAGTGCAAGCAGGGGCGTACCTAGAGCATTTGGCACCCGGGGCGGACCCTGAGTGTGGCACCCCCCCCCCATAATAAAAATGTAAGAAAACACCCACAATTTTTTCAATGTTTGAAAATTGTACAATTATAGATACCAGGAATAGTGTGCCATTCAGAGTCCAATAATAGTGTGCCAGTCAGATACCAGTAATATTGTGCCAGTCAGATACCAGTAATATTGTGCCACACAGAGCCCAGTAATATTGTGCCAGTCAAATGCCTGTAATATTGTTCCAGCCTGAGCCCAGTAATATAGTGCCAGCCAGATGCCCAGTAATATTGTGCCAGTCAGATGCCTGTAATATTGTGCCAGCCAGAGCTCAGTAATATAGTGCCAGCCAGATGCCCAGTAATATAGTGCCAGCCAGATGCCCAGTAATATAGTGCCAGCCAGATGCCCAGTAATATAGTGCCAGTCAGATGCCTGTAATATTGTGCCAGCCAGAGCCCAGTAATATCGTGCCAGCCAGATGCCCAGTAATATAGTGCCAGCCAGATGCCCAGTAATATAGTGCCAGCCAGATGGCCAGTAATATAGTGCCAGTCAGAGCCCAGTAATATAGTGCCAGTCAGAGCCCAGTAATATAGTGCCAGCCAGATGCCCAGTAATATAGTGCCAGCCAGAGCCCAGTAATATAGTGCCAGCCAGATGCCTGTCATATTGTGCCAACCAGAGCCCAGTAAAATAGTGCCAGCCAGATGCCCAGTAATATAGTGCCAGCCAGAGCCCAGTAATATAGTGCCAGTCAGATGCCTGTAATATTATGCCAGCCAGAGCCCAGTAATATAGTGCCAGTCAGATGCCTGTAATATTATGCCAGCCAGAGCCCATTAATATAGTGCCAGCCAGAGCACAGTAATATAGTGCCAGCCAGATGCCCAGTAATATAGTGCCAGCCAGAGCCCAGTAATACAGTGCCAGTCAGATGCCTGTAATATTATGCCAGCCAGATGCCCAGTAATATAGTACCAGTCAGATGCCTGTAATATTATGCCAGCCAGAGCCCAGTAATATAGTGCCAGCCAGATGCCTGTAATATTGTGCCAGCCAGAGCCCAGTAATATAGTGCCAGTCAGAGCCCAGTAATATAGTGCCAGTCAGAGCCCAGTAAAATAGTGCCAGTCAGAGCCCTGCTCGTTTTAATCCACCCTCCTCCCCCTTCCCCATCACTTACCTAAAGGCTGCTCTCTGCTCCCGGACGGACGCCTCCTCCGTGCAGTCTTCCCTCTTGCACGGAGGAGGGAAACACAGTCACCAGATGTGACGTAACGTCACATCTGGTTGCTGTGTTTTTTATTTTTTTTACTTTTTTTTGCTAGAAAAAAAGTTAAGCAGCGCGATGCGGGGGGGGGGGGGGGGGGGATGGGGTGCCGACAGCACGGGTGTCATCCCCGCTGGAGGTGTCACCCGGTGCGATCCGCCTCCCCTCGTGACGCCACTTAGTGCAAGCATGAGTGGAAGAGTTATGTGAGTGTGTGTGTGTGAGTGAGTGGCAGAATGTAAGTATGTGTAAGAGGCAGAGGGTTAGTGTATGAGTGAGTGTGGCAGAGTGTGAGTGTTTGGAAGAGTGTGAGTTATGAGTGTGCGTGTATGTGTGTGGCAGAGTGTAAGTGTGTGTGAGTGGTAGAGTATTGGAGAGTATAAGTGTGAGCAGCAGAGATATGAGTGTGCGTGTGAGTGAGTGTAAGCATGAGTGGCAGAGTTATGAGTGTACGTGTGTATGTGTGTGAGTGGCAGAGTGTAAGTGTGTGAGAGTGAAAGTGTGAGTGGCAGAGTTATAAGTGTGTGTGAGAGGCAGTGAGATTAATAGGAGAAAATGTGATTAATTACTATTATTCATATTGAATGTGATAATTAAGTGTGAAACAGTGCTCATACCATTTTTATTTTCACACCTGATTATCACATTCAATATGAATAATAGTGATTCATCTTTATATATAGTCTTTATATTGCTGGCAATAAAAGTCCATACACATGGCATTACACATCCCATGTACCTGGTTATAGTATTAAACCCGTACATTATGAATGAATGAGCTGCTCATTATATTATGGGCTTTACTCATGAAAGAGAGAATTGCAGGGAAGTGAGATGGGAATTTAAAACTGAAGGCTAAAGTAGCATAGTTGGAGAAATTCTCCCATTCAGTTGAATTCCAACTCTCAGTTCCCTGCACTTCTCTCTTTTATGAGGTTGGTAGAAGGAGCACACCTTCATACCTCAGCCTATTCTCCCCAGGGTAGAAGGAGCATACCTTCATACCTCAGCCTATTCTCCCCAGGGTAGAAGGAGCACACCTTCATACCTCAGCCTATTCTCCCCAGGGTAGAACGAGCACACCTTCATACCTCAGCCTATTCTCCCCAGGGTAGAAGGAGCACACCTTCATACCTTAGCCTATTCTCCCCAGGGTAGAAGGAGCATACCTTCATACCTCAGCCTATTCTCCCCAGGGTAGAATGAGCACACCTTCATACCTCAGCCTATTCTCCCCAGGGTAGAAGGAGCATACTTTCATACCTCAGCCTATTCTCCCCGGGGTAGAATGAGCACACCTTCATACATCAGCCTATTCTCCCCGGGGTAGAAGGAGCACACCTTCATACCTCAGCCTATTCTCCCCGGGGTAGAAGGAGCACACCTTCATACCTCAGCCTATTCTCCCCAGGGTAGAATGAGCACACCTTCATACCTCAGCCTATTCTCTCCAGGGTAGAAGGAGCATACCTTCATACCTCAGCCTATTCTCCCCAGGGTAGAAGGAGCATACCTTCATACCTCAGCCTATTCTCCCAGGGGTAGAAGGAGCATACTTTCATACCTCAGCCTATTCTCCCCGGGGTAGAATGAGCACACCTTCATACATCAGCCTATTCTCCCCGGGGTAGAAGGAGCACACCTTCATACCTCAGCCTATTCTCCCCGGGGTAGAAGGAGCACACCTTCATACCTCAGCCTATTCTCTCCAGGGTAGAATGAGCACACCTTCATACCTCAGCCTATTCTCCCCAGGGTAGAAGGAGCATACCTTCATACCTCAGCCTATTCTCCCCAGGGTAGAAGGAGCATACCTTCATACCTCAGCCTATTCTCCCCAGGGTAGAAGGAGCATACCTTCATACCTCAGCCTAATCTCCCCAGGGTAGAAGGAGCATACCTTCATACCTCAGCCTAATCTCCCCAGGGTAGAAGGAGCATACCTTCATACCTCAGCCTATTCTCCCCAGGGTAGAAGAAGCATACCTTCATACCTCAGCCTATTCTCCCCAGGGTAGAAGGAGCATACCTTCATACCTCAGCCTATTCTCCCCAGGGTAGAAGGAGCATACCTTCATACCTCAGCCTATTCTCCCCAGGGTAGAAGAAGCATACCTTCATACCTCAGCCTATTCTCCCCAGGTTTTTTACCCCTTTTTATTAAACAATAAAAAAAAAAATATTTGTGATGTGCGTGTGAGAGTTGCAGGTTTACACACTTGTCTGCGTGGCAGAATATCTGTGTGGGAAAGGCCATCTGTATGTATGTGTGATATGAACCCCTATATTATGGCATATTATGAGACTGGTAAATGTTGTATGCAACATACACAAATTTTTGTATGCTCAGTTATTTTGAAATCATGGGAATTTGCTCACATACAGAGTGTGTGTGTGTGTGATGTAAGTTGGTGTGTGTAAGTGGGATTGTGTGTCTCTGTGTGTAAGGGTGTGTGTATGTATGTGTGACTGTGCAAGTGTGAATTTGTGTGTATTTGTGGCTGTGTATCAGTGTAACTTTGAGTAATGTGAGTTTTTTGTGTGCTGCGAGCCTTATTGTGTATTGTGGTACAGTAATGTGCAGCATGAGTGTGTGATACACTCACACACTGCACATTACTGTGAGTTTTATTGCTGTGGAGTCTGTGTTATATTCACACATTGCACATTTCTGTAACTTTTATTGCTGTGGAGGTAGACACATACACACACACATACAGACAGATACACACATACAGTCAGTCACACACACACACACAGTCAGTCACAGACAGACACACACACACACATATAGTCAGTAACAGACAGACACACACATACATATAGTCAGTCACAGACAGACACACACATACAGTCAGTCACAGACAGACACACACATACATTTGGTCACAGTCAGACATACAGTCAGTCACACACACATACAGTGGGTCACATAAACACACAGTCATACACACACACACACACACACACTCTGTCAGTCACATACACTTACACACAAGTCAGCAACTTTTTTGTTGTTTACGATAAAAAAAGTGCATCTATCAATATGTTCCCCTCCTGGCTACTATACCTCATTCTAGCCTGGTCTGTGCCCTGCTGTTGTTTCTAGCCCTGCTGAGCACACTCAGTGCTCGGACACTATAGTATGGTGCATGTGGGGATGGAGCAGGAAGACTGTGCAGCCGGTGCACACACTGCTCCCCGCGCTCCACTGGATAAATAAAACGATCCCATCATGCAGGGACAACAATAACTGGGTGCCAGGTATAATTTCCTGGTGCTCAGGATTTGTTGCGCCCCGATATATACCCATATATACCTATTATTCATTGGCGTCAATTATATCAGTCTGTATGCTGCCTAAGCATGTGATCTTATTTACTCCACTTCTATCAAATCTATCATGGGCTCCAGCCCCGGATCTTTTGGAGACCTAGCAACGCCCCTGGTATAGGTTCACATACTGAATATTTATTTTATCTATTGGATCTCCTGCTGTCATACCATCAAGATTTTAGTGAACTAAATACTAGTTTGTAAATAAAAAAAGTGAGAGAATCTGGTTCTACAGCAACTGATGTTTTTGTAAACTATGGCTTGATTCTTGCTTGATAAGCAGCCATTTCTAAATAATTTAAGGATGATTATATTCAATAAACATCAAGTTTGTGTGGCTAATGATGTGATTACTAAAAAGGGTTTCATTCCAGAATTGCACAGCTAAAAATAAATCGGTCCTGTTTTGCACGTTAGTTAATTTTCATTTATTATATTTTGTTTAAAAGATATTGGTGATTAAAGAGATATTAAACAGGGGTGTATTGTGCCCGAGTGACAGGTGTGCACCAGACTGGCAGCACACCTGCTCAAACTATATCCGAGAGGCTAACAGCAGCAAATAAGTATACTTTTCGTGCTGGTTGAATTGGCAACAGAGTGATTGACTCTGATGTCAAATTTGCTGCTACCGTCATCCTCTCGGCTCTATTTCGTGTATTTCCGGGGTTTGTGTGCTGTCTGTTAGGGGCATATAAACCCCCCGGAAATATATCATGCTAGGTGTGCGGCACACACTGAGCATCCACGCTTCGTATTAAACCCACCATGGTAGACAGAGTGGCCCTCTTTGTCTTATTATTTGGGCAGGCATATAATAGATATTTATGATGCCATTGAGCAACATATATATATATTAAGCAATAAATACATATAAAGGATGTATATGATGCCGATAAGGTATACATTTAAATGCACGGTTTTAATTCAATAGAAATATCTAAATTATGTATATGTCAATGAGCAGTAAATGCATAAATTAAATTAATCAATACATTTTGTATGTGATGCCAATGAGCAGTAAATACATAAACTTTGTATATGATGCCAAAGAATAGTTAATTAGAAGTAAATGCATAAACGGTGTCTATCATGTTAATGAGCAGTAAATGCATACACTTTCTATATCATGTCAATGAGCAGTAAATGCATAACCGTTTGCAAATATAGTAGGCCTATTTTCAGACACATTTCCCAAAAGATGGCAATTAAATTGTAAAGGTGCACAGAGAGAAGAACAGTCGCCTAGCAGTCCATAAAATAATATTTATGCACAATAATATAAAATTAAAGTACTAAATGTGTTCAATACAACCAATGCTCCAATATTCAACCCCTGAGGGTATATATATTAATGCAAACATCAAACAGCTGTTTTGCTATAAGATTACTTAAAGGGACACTACCACTTACATCAGGGCTCGACAAACCCGGGTATTGGCATTACCAATGCGCCACTCACTGCTGGGAAATACACTTTTTTTATTTTTATTTAAGAGGAGCGCAGCGCGATGGACCGGTCTGTGCAGCTGCAGACTGTCAGCTCCGCCCGTTGCTTATCGCTCTTTAGTGTTTGAATCCGACATTCAAACACTAAAGAGCGAAGTGCGAGGGGGCGGAGCTGACAGTCTGCAGCTGCACAGACCACCCTTTTGAGCTGCGCTCCTCTTAAATAATTTTTTTTTTTTAAATATGTCACGTGACATAGCGGCACCCGAAGGTGATCTCTGGCTAGCACACCAGGCTGTAATGGACGTGACCCCCTACCCTGCAATGAGCTAAAGCAAGGGGGGGGGATTGGGGGCTGGGGCACATGGATTGATGCACTTTTTTTCCCCTGTAAATTAACGGCTGGCTTGTGACTAGCTGTATATTTGAGTGTCTCTCTAACTCTGTTAGTGTCTCTGTCAGTAGCTGTCTGTCTGTCTATGTCAGTAGCTAGCTGTCTGTCTGTCAGTAGCTAGCTGTCTGTCTGTCAGTAGCTAGCTGTCTGTCTGTCAGTAGCTAGCTGTCTGTCTGTCAGTAGCTAGCTGTCTGTCTGTCAGTAGCTGTCTGTCTGTCTGTCAGTAGCTGTCTGATTGTCTATCACTAGCTGTCTGTCTCTGTCAGTAGCTGTCTGTCAGTGGCTGTCTGTCTGTGGCTGTCTCTGTCTCTCTCAGTAGCTGTCTCTGTCTCTCTCAGTGGCTGTTTCTGTCTCTCTCAGTGGCTGTTTCTGTCTCTCTCAGTGGCTGTTTCTGTATATTTGAGTGCATGTGTGTTCATGACTGTCTGTGTGATTGTGTGTATGTGTATGTTTGCGTGATTGTGTATATGTGCTGTTGTCTGGCTCCTAGATTTTTTTGCTGGCTCCTAAAACTAATTGAACTTTGTCAAGCCCTGACTTACATAAGGTGTAACTAGATTACCTGTGCAAGCAAAAACAAACACATAGATAAATCATATGTCCTTTTTTATTAATTAAAAGGAATTAATTCCATATAAAAGTAAAAATAAAATTAGGTGTCTGTCTCCTGCATCCATTTTGTGTATTTTACCCATGATGCAACGTTCTCCAAAATGTTCCAGCAGGTCCCACTTTATAACTGTGGGCATAGCCTGCATGATGATGTCATAAGATACACCCCTGCTATCATACTGGCCCCTGTGTATTACTAGTGGGCAGGACTAAGTGGCTGTACCTTTTTTTTTAACCTGCCTTCCAACGCAAAAATCTTTCTGGAAGAGAGAGAGATTGACCTGAACAAACAGGATCATAACTCTGGCCTCTTGTGATGTAATAGTTACATTACCCTTCCATTCAATGCAAGTCTATAGCTACAATTCTGACTTATAGACTGTATTCTGTCTCCCCAGCCCCATAGTGAGATACTTGTGCTGTAAAGTCACTGTGGCACCAAAAAATACTAGATTTCACAAAATGGAGTCACCTAACTACACTTGTTTAGTAAAATATTATTATTTTGAAATAAACTCACATAACAAAAACAAAAGACATCTTAAATCAAGAATGCAAAATAAAAAATAAAACCTTTTCATTTTTGTGGGAGTGTCCCTATAAGAGAACTGGCTACTGTATAATAGTGGGGTGAACACCTGATTGGTTCATCAATGGCGGCCTTCCACCTAGATGCTGTACATTATAAAATAATTATGGGTTACTGCATAAAATAAGATTGCCTGCTGAATATTATCAGTGTAGGTTCACATACTGATTTTTTTTTCATATATTACACCTACTACTGTGAGTGAAGAATGGAATGGAACATTTTAGTAGAAACATATTTAGCCATTATTGTGTATTGTATGTGTGCTGTAGCTGTTCAGGACTATTTATATTTACTAGCATGTGCAAATATGTCTATTATTGTACCTGTAGGTCGGTATGAATGCTACTATGTGTTTTGTAATATACCAGGATGTGCAGTGATATGTTGTTTTGTACACATTAATGTACTTATCAATGTTGGGGTGCATAGGCAAGTTGTTTGGGGCAAAAGATGGCACAGGTAAGCTGTCTGGGGGTACCGACAGTCTGCTTGGTGGAAAAGATTGTACTGTCAGTCTGTTTGGTCCGTTTTGGTTCCACTGACAAGCTGTTTATGCCAAAGTTGGCACATATTATGCTGACTGGATGAATAGTGTAACAGTGTTACCTGGAATCTGGATTCAAAAATTTGCAAGAACCTCCAAAGATAGTGCAGAACAATAATTCTGAATAATAATGGGCAAATGGGCAAAGAGGGCTCATTGGCATCACATACAATGTTTATTTATTAATTTACTGCTCATTGAGCTGATATACAATGCTTATGCATTTAGTGCTCATTGGCATGATTTGCAACGTTTATGCATTTGCTGCTCATTGGCATCATATACGAAAATTATTTATGCATTCCCTTTATGCATTTACAGCTCATTTACATCATTTAGATATTTCTATTGGTATAAAGCCATGCATATAAAGTTACGGTTCATTGGCATTGCATACATCCTTCATTGTTTATTGCTTGTTATATATATCTATTGCTCATTGGCATCATCTATTTATTTTGTTTGGGTTACTCTTGATGTGAGATCCCTCTACTCACCACATCAAAGGTAACTCAAATTTGTTTAAATTTCTAATTCCTAATTGTTTATATTTCTAATGCCACTGAATTGTTCTTATGTAACAATCATTCTTTGTTCCACGATACTTTTTAATTAGAGTTGTGGCAATGCAATGGGTGCTAATTTGTTTATGGGGTGGTGGGAAAACAATTTCTAAAACTTGGTTAAGTATTAAGGGAATGTTCTATTCAGTGATTCCCAAATCAGTCCTCACGCCCCCCCTGACTGTCCAGTATTTAGCGATTTTAAACACAACTTAATAATCCCTAAATCCTGTACAGTTAGGGGCCGTGAGGATTGGGTTGGGAACCACTGCTCTAGATGCTACAAGTGTTGTAACCATGTTTTGAAAGGTGATTCATATAGATCGTCTGCCACTGAGAGGATTTTTGCTAACAATGTGTAGCCTGTACTATATTGCCCATAAAGGAACATCTCCTTGATATAGGAGAGAATAAATATAACCAGGGCCGGTCTTAGGGGTGTGCGACCTGTGCGAGCACTTAAGGCCGGCCCTGAATATAACACTTATATTTATAGGCATTTCGCAGTTTATTGCAATTTGAAGCCTGACTTTTTAAAAATAGTAATTGATAGAAAAAAATAAGAATACTTCCACACAAAGGTGATGTGCTCAAGACTTTATGCAAAAAATGCATTTTTGGGATATATACCTTAAAAACTCGCTTTCCAAATGGCACAAATAGGAATCATGATGTTAATGTGCTTTTTCACAAACATATTATTTACATTAAAAGTTATGAAATATTGATAAAACATTGGATTCTTTAGCTATTAGTTTTGATTTTTCTGTTTACCGCATCATTCACCGAAATGTACCTATATACATGTGCATTTAATGAAATGAATAATGTTTCCTCCTATCTATTTAACTTTAATTTTAATTTGAGTGTTTCATTTCAGATATTTGTTCAAATACTCATCTATGCATTCATGCTATTTTAATAAGTTAAATAGATAGAATAGTATGAATTATATCCTTATATGTTGCAATTGTATCCTGGAATTAGTAACACACATTTGCAGGTTAGTTTGAGCCAAAAAGTCACTACACAAATTGATACAATGATGATACAATTATTTATAAATATACACTGGATTATTTTTAGCAAATGTATTTTGGCTTAAGCACCTTTTCTGTGCATAGCATGTTCCTCAATGCATTAGATGCACATGAAAAGTTTTTTATGCATTAAAATCTTTTTACTTTTAATAGTGCATGTATATTTGCTTGTTATTGGTAGTATACCATAATTTGTAAAGCAATTTTCATTGCTATGTAACTTTATATTTTTATATTTTCTTCACATTGTGGTTTTATAAATATTAATCGATGTTATTTGTTTGCTTTTTGGGTTGGAGTTTCTTATCACACGCTAGGGGATGCCCATGTACATATATACTTCCTTTGACAGGGGTGTCGTTGGTTAATGCACGCCTTGTAATTAAAGGTTTTGGGATACCTATATAGAACGTGTGTCATTTCCTCCTCCAGCCTATGATTAAGCACCAGTCGACACAAAACGCGCAAGGCATATGATCTCCTGGTTGATGTGAGGTCTGTATCTGCTACGGTATGGATTATTACAAATATTAATATTTTCCACAATATTGCCTGGATTTCCTCTTTGAATCCTTTGTTCTTGTTGTGTATATCCACATGGGTTAGTTGCTCTGCATTGAAAGGAACTACCGGGTGTCGGCATTTATCCGGCACTTTCTCGGAAGATCGGCACCAGCTGGAGTCTCAGAAACCATTGTGTTATATACTATATACTTCATATACCTGCAAAAAATATATGAGCTTCTTTACTCGACTTCTTTTAAATCTGCTGTGGGACCTAACCCCATATCTTTTGAAGACCTAGTAATGGACCCTGCACACCAGTCAGGGCTGCTATGTCATCGAAAATCAGCTCTACAACATAGACGTTTCAGGGGTTAAAAAACACAGTAGTTGCCCTTTAAAGCCATAAATCTTAAATTCTACAACTGTCCCAGTTAATAAAAGTCTAACATGCAAAGTTTGCTGCCCCAGAGCTCTAATCTTTCCTTCATGCTTCACAGACAATCATTCACAAAAGCTAGCTGTTATCTGTTTTGATTTATCACAGGTTTTTTTTTTTTTGCTTTAGGCCTACTCTAGCTAAATATTTTTTGCCAGGTTCCAGGATGCAGTAGCCTCTCTGCTGCAGGCTAAAAAAAAATCCTTAGTAGCTTATATTTTGCATGGATTTGCTGGGACATAACCCCCAAAACTGTGAATGTCCTGTCAAAACTTATGGCAACCATGGCATAATTTTTGAATATTTGGCCATGGATGAAGTTAGACATGCTCCCATACCTCCCAAATTCTGCCCCCGGTGTATCAGAGTGCCAGGGTGCAAAGCTTGAGAAACCGAGTATCAGTCCTAGCACTCAAAATGACAGTTCTACCATGCATGCACGGAGGAGCTATTAGTCAATCTATTTCTAGAAGGGAAATAAGAGTGCTGCCAAAATAAATAGAGTATACCTTTTTTCCCCCAAAAAACTGGGACATCAACAAGAGATACTGAAATCATCCACACCGCTTACAAGGAGATGCAATTATGAGCATCTTCACCTTTACAGACCTATGTCTTCGGAGTTTCAGCGAACTCTATTGCAGTCCTAAGGATTTACTGCCAAGTATTTTCTTATTTTACCATATAGCTTCTATTGGCTCCATACTGAAGCCTTTGGAAGAAACTCATTTTCTTGTCTCCCTCATTTTTGCTGACAGCACAGTAGGAATTATCTGCTGTCTCAGACAACGGAGAATGAGATCAGGACTGCAGGATTGCAGTCCCGAATTCTGCTATACTGCTGAACTCTACCTCAGGACAGAGGTAGAACTCAGCGGGACGGTGGACATTACCTCAAATCAGGGACTGTTGTGCATAAGGCGGGATAGTTGGGAGGCAAGTGCTCCACCTCCTAACTATGTTTTAAATATTCTGAGCATTACAACTATTATTACAGTGCATACCCAATGAAAGAATGTAAAAAATAAACAATTTTGGATATGAAAACCAACTGTGTACATATTTGGTGTGCATATACCTAAGAAAAACATGTGTATATTTCCAGAATGGTTTTTATTTCTATGCTTTTGTGTTTAGCATGCAACCCAACATTTTCAATCGCAACTTTTATTTTGGGGGTGGGGAAGGTGTGACTATAGTTAGGCCATATATAAGTGACTTTTTGGCCATTTTAGAACTTTTTATGTAACTTGGCAAGTGGTTTAGAATACCAGTAATGCATTTGAAGCACATTATATGATGAAATGTATTGCTCTAGAGCTCTCATACACATAAAAAATTCTGAGCACCTAGAAAATAGGGCACCAGAGAAGAAACAGGGCACACAAATAATCTAGTAACTGGTTTTCATGCTCCCCGCGTGTAGTGATAATGCAGAGCATTGGAAATACGATGCCCTGCATGATCACTACGCTTGGGGAGCTCGAGCAGCACTTACTGAGCTCTGCGTATTTTAACACACAGCGCTTATAATGCCGCTTCAAGTAAGAATGGGAGGTGGAGAGAACAGAGATGGTGCAGGAAAGAACAGAAGGGGGAGGAGGTGGAGAGAGAACAGATATGGGGAGAGGGAAAGAGAAATGGGAGGGGAACGATAGAGAGGTAAAGAGACATGGGGAGGGGAAGGAGAGCTAATCGATGTGAGGGTGAGGAGAGATAACTGAAATGGAGGGGAGAGAACAGATATGGGAAAGGAGAAAGAGAAAAGAACGGATATGGGGGGAAGAATGAGAGACAGACAGACATGGGGGTAAGGGAGAGGCGAGACATACATGGGAAGGGAGAGAGACATAAAATAGTGGGGTTGGAGAGAGACAGACATGGAGGGAGAGGAAAGAGACAGGCATGAGGAGGGAGAGGAGACAGACAAACATGAGGGTAGAGGGGGAGTGCCACATGGGTGGCCCGCACAGGGCACTTGAACACTTAAGGCCGGCCCTGGGTAGTGTAGTAGCAAGCTGTGAAATATCAATTCAGATGTGTTTGTTAAAAGTATAATATTTTGTTCAATGATATTTAAAGAGGAAGTAAACCCACATGTTCAAATTTCAATCAGAAAAAAGTAGCCTTTTGAAAAGTGCTCCTAGTTTAAATTAAGACTCCCAGGCTGCCATGCCATGGAACTGTAGCTCTTTGACCATAATCTCACTAATTAGGATGTCAGTGTTTCAGCCATCCATAACATGTCAAACACAACCCGTAGCTGGAAGGACATCCTTATCTTCCGGCAGCAAGTAGTTGTGGGCTTACCAATACATGATGTACATGCCCACACGCCAATAACAGAGAACACAAGTCATGAAATGAGTTCCTTAAGCTGACAGTTGTGAGGTGGCATACACAGATGGCAGCATAGTTCTTGCGTAACATTAACAGCTGGCACTGCTTTTTAAAGTTTATGTGCTTAACTGCTGAAGTTAATCTTGTATATAGTCAAAGGAAACAATATCATTTGAAGGTGTTTTGAACCGTTTAAACGTATTTAATACATGTTAGTGGTGCATGAGGGTAAAATAGTGTTGTAGTACCGTAGGTCTTGTAAATTGGGTGGACATAATCCAGAATTAACATAAATAACTTACCATATGATAGATTAGCATCTGATGGTAAGGGAAAAGTAGAAACGGCCAGATTTGCTCTGTATTCCTCTGCAGGCTCCACCTCTCGGCACTCTCACCGCAAATAATCAGTAGTTTGAGAAAGGAAAGGGGGGTTGAGAATCGTCCACTTGAAGAGAAAATGACGAAACAAGGCTGCAGGAAAGTGCTGTATCAAAACGTTTTCATGTTGTAAACGTTACAGCTGGTTGCTTGTGCACACAAAATGGGATTACCCAATGAGTCAGGAGCCTACGCGTTTCGCGCCTGCGTGCTGGCGCTTCGTCAAGGGCCCTACTGTATGCTTAGGGTAGCAGTTGGGGACTGCCTAGTGGCTAGCACCCTGCTCCAATTTTGGTTGATTTCATTACATTTCCAAGGTCCTGCCTCACTTTTTGAATTGGTGAAAAAAGAGTCCCATGTACACACATGCCATGTCAACTAACTAGTGGGAAATCATTCCACTAAACATTATATTCAAACTGGTATATACATTATCATGTAAGATAGGTATTCTCATGGCTCTGACTAGTAAACCGCCCCATTTATTAGTTGATTTTGGTCCCTGCAGAGACTGTTCTCTGCCATTAGTAGATTCTACTTCTAGAGAGCACTGACCCTTTGATGAACACAGGCATGTGAAACAGTATGCTGACTCTGTACTGTTAGGTTTATTTGATGATCTGCAAATGTCCATATAGCTGCTGTATGATGCATTCTAACAGATGTAACTATGACACTGAATATCTACCTCAAATGTGTTCTCTTATCTATATATAACCTCCAGTAATTCAAAGGCTGCATACATTTCACACAAGCCATTTGCTCTCTGTAAAGCCACATAAATACATTGTACCACTCACCTCTCAAAGGCATACAATTGTATCTCTCAGCAAATCATATTCATGTCATTCAACAAAATCCATTAAACTGTTAGGGTTTAAAAAGATTTGTTATAATGTTATTATTATGATATCAGCCAAAGTTCAGTCAACTGTAAACCTGAAGGTGTAGGTCCACGTAGATTATTTTTACTTTAATACAATTTTCAGGCCCCCTATAGTTTTACAAGGAAAATTTATCCACAGGGTCCTCTAAAAACAGCGACATCTAATGATATGTGTTTTTTGTTTTGTTTTACAGAATGTAGTACTTGCATCTCTAAAATATTTTTGCAAGCACTGTGCGTGGAACTAACTTGCAACTTTTTGGAACACATAGGTTGAAAATTGTTTATTTTGACATCAAAGTAAATATCTTATATGAACTGTCTCTTTAAATCTGTTAATCTCTATGTCAGGGATGGAGAAAATCCGTGAGTCAAGTAGTCCCTGTTACTTCTAATATTTTTACTGCTGGTGTCAATCTTCCTGTCATTATGTTGATCTCAAGCTGTCTTTTGCTGACACATTTACCCCAGCACCCATCCCAGCAGATCAACTGCAGGTGCCTGCAGAAGAGAGTTATCCTCCTTATCAATAGAGGAGATAGCATCACCTCTATCTACTGAGCTTAAAACTGTAGGAACAGTTAATGACAGTTGAGCTGTATCAATCAGGTTGAAATATACAGGCTCTGAGTTTGTGGAAAAAGGATATCTAACAATTTTTTAAGAGTTATTTAGAAATATCAATAAACCTCTGGTTAAATGGGACTTCAATAGAACGTTACAATAGAGCATTGAACACTTTATTTAGGGTTTACTCAATAAAGAAAGAACTGCCGGGAATTGAGATGGGAATTTTAAACTTTAGGCCAATGTAGCCAAGTTGGAAAAAAATTCTCCAATGCAGCTGAATGGGAAAATGTTTCCATCTAATATATTTTGGCCTTAAATTTGAAATTCCTGCCTCAATTCCCTGCAATTCTCTCTTTACCGAGTAGACTCTTTTAGGTTTTTATGTATTTTTAGATGGTTCTGCGCAAACATTCATTATTAATTCCCAGAAAGTAACAAGCAGCTTAATAAACATAAACCATTGCTAGTTTTCTTTATACCAGCTCCCCAGCACCTATTTGTCTTAGCATGCCTGTTATTCCTTTCCTCCCAATGCGCAGTCATTGGATTACGTTTACGTTCCTGCTCTAGCACTGTCACTTTGTTCTCCTAGTCGTATTCCCTTTGCTTTACTTGTTTATGTATCTGTGACCCCTTCCAGTTGTGATACTGGGCAGACTAGATGGACCGAATGGTTCTTATCTGCCGACACATTCTATGTTTCTATGTTCCTAATTCCTCTCCTATGTGGTGTTTCTTTTGTTGTTTACTGTTTGTCGTAAATGGTATATTAAGACAACTAGCACAGACTACAATATAAACATCAGGCTCATTGGTGCCTGTACCAAGTATAGGGTCTGGAAATGATCATTGTAAAGAGGGTCCATGTCATGGTGGTGCCTGGGGGATGTGAAAAAAGTTATCCTGCTCTTGAGGGGGCTACATATTGTGACACAAAGGCTAAGTTGACCTCAAATTCTGATGATTTCTGGTAACTATCAGTATTGGCAAAAAGCACATGTCCACAAACCTGACACTCAGTCAGCTAAATTACATTTAATTCTTTTCATTATAGCAAATTTTATTCCCCAACATTTCATAAAAGAACTTATCAAAAAGATTTTGCTGACCGGCTTAAAACACATCTTGCACTATGTCACGCATTTCTCTGGCTGTGCTTATTTCGGTCATTGGCTAGGAGTACCAGACAGAGGTGATGTTGGCAGGCTCATTCGAAAAAATGGCAGAACATCATTTGATATCATTCCCCTTGGCAGCTAAAAAGGTTCATAAAAATGAACAGCTAAGGGAAAGCCGTCAGCTACAAATAAGTTATGTTTAACTGAAAGATTGCGTCAAGTGATGGGATTTTAAATATAAGTTATCTAATGAAAGTGTATCAATAAAGCACCTTACTGAGCCCTCTTTGTTTACATGGCTCTATCAGGGTGCGAGTATCTTGGGTCCGATCTTCCTTCATCTCACTTATCTGATCCAAGATTCTGAACAAAATGTCAGCCACTGAATAAGATACTTTATTTGTACTCTTTCAAGTCTTTATATTTAAAATGCCCTACAATTGTTGTTATCTTTCAGTTATTTTGCAAATATGTCCTGTAAGTGGTCGGTTTCAGTCCATGAGTGAACAGGCCTCTATTTACAAAACAGTGAACAGGCAGGGTAACTGCAAAAATCTGTCTAATAATTGGTCAGTTGGAGAATGCTTCCTGCTCAGATAGACCGGACTGATTTTGTGAAAACACCTCATAGTCCCTAGATTTCCAACTATGGTGCTCCACGTGATTCTTAACTTTAACTAACATACTTCTCTGCCAGGCTTTAAGGGCTGTTGGTGAATTATGGGATATGTAGTTCTTTAGCAGCTGGAGAGCCGCAGTTGGATGTCTGCATGTCATGGTGCCTTACTGAACGTGCTTTCATATTTTCAGGATGGCTATGCACCATGTTGTTATGTCTTCAAGCTACCTTTTTGTCAGTTAGCATAAAGATGGACCTCATGTTTAAACCAAATTATTGCGTAAAGGATTGCCACACTGGTTCTGAATTTTAATTGAAAGCACCAGCTGCAGTTCATTACAGTCGGCAGGCAGGTCATTGCTAGAAATATCTATTCCAAATATGTCCTAGGAGTGAGGTTGAAATCTTCAATTTACTAACATGTAAACTTAGCAGCAGGTTGCTAGGAAAAACCTAGTTAATTTAAGATACTAACAGCAGACAGGAATACTAGTTATTCATCTTCTTGCCGGCTAAACCAGTTTATATTTACCACAAAAATGCAGCAGCATACAGCATAAAGTTCTAAATGTGATTTAATTAATGCAGCACTACCAACAGTACTCATATTCATACTGCAGTGTGAGCTCCACATAGTTCACATAAAATATTGCATGTAAGAATTCTCTGTTGCATTTAATAAGAATTGCAAGGACGGAATAACCATGAGGCAGTGAGACTGAAAAAGAAAGTGTTATAGGCTATCTATCCTTTACAGGTTATAAAATGTGTTTCATTGGGACCATTCACTTTGTAAATGCACTTTGTGTAAGGTTTTATTTTAAACAATGCTCCATGTGTAAAATGGGCATGTTATTTAACTCACTAAAAGTTGAGTTACAGATGACTTGGTAACATTTCATCTCATTCATCTCATAATTTTACCTATACATTGTGCAGGGACAACCCTGGTGAGTTTCCCCCAATAAGCAAACTCACCAGATTTATCCCTGCACAAGGTATAACTAAATTGGTGAGTTTAAATGTTCATATCACCTCAACTCACCTCAGTTCACCTGCAGCTCACCTTTTAGTGAATAGCCCCCTATGTTGTTACTGGATAAGTAAACTGCTTAAATAGTTGACTTATTCACTTTATTATAGAGAGTGCAAAAACAGACGCCTTTGGTGTATACTGTGATCCAGGGTAAAAGTTAGCCTGACCTAACAATTTCTGATAATTACTTATAATTATTAGTATTGGCAAAGCACAGAATGTAAAGTATAAAAGATAAGTTATATTGTTGTGAGAATCAGAGTATGAAAAGAGCATGATTGTCTGCTAATTGCAACCAGAACAAATGAATACGTTGAAAAATCAAACTTAGAATATTTTTGTTGATGCAAATAAGTGGAAGTAATATACTGGAAGTAATATTAGTTTAACGCTTTTCTAGTAATGGGAACATTTTAAACAGGTATTTAAAAATTTAAAGGCTTTAATTCTACCCTAATGCTCTTTTTTGTGGCAACCAGAGTAAATGGGTAGTAATGATAATACTGTCACAAGGACTGAAATGGCTAACTAATACCGGGAACTCCTTAACACAGTTGTTGCATCATCTCTAAATCTCCATAAATCATGTTACCAGAATGATTAATTGTTGCTCAACACTTTTTACTTTCTCTCTATGTGGTAAGATACAGCAAAGTTTTGTATATTTTACTTTGCTATGTTCTATCACTTTAGAATATAGTTACATATTTTTGTGTATGTGAACATATATTAAAAAGATTACCTTGATGCTGTGTATTTCTGTAACATACCGAGAAGCAAAGTTCCAAGACATTTCACATTTACATTCCAAATTCTCATAGGCACACAGGCAATAGCCTAAAAAAAAAGTAAAATCGTTAAAGGACAAGGCATTGTATGGAGGTAGAGAATAATAAAAAAAAAAACTCAATACATAGTGAGACAGGAGTAGTCCACTCAAACATTTGGCCATAGCAGTTTCCATAAAAAAAAAGTGGTACTCAAGGAAAGTACTTATAGTATGTCTTTCTGTCTTTAGCGTTGATTAGGCAAAAGCTAATGTGCATTAAATAAGAGACAGAATACCGCATGTGGAATGTGATATAATTGTGATGTCACTGGAACATCTTTTGTTCTAATATAAATCACTGATGACATATGAATACTCTCTATGTATCTACCATTCCCATTTTATCAACAATCTCACAAACACACAAAATAGGGTGTCCAGTACAACCAATGTCTGCAAATCAAACATGTTCCATCAATCAGGCTGCTTTCTGAAAAGTCGCCATCTTTAGACATAGAAACATAGAATGTGTCGGCAGATAAGAACCATTCGATCCATTGAGTCTGCCCAATGTTCTAAATACTTTTATTAGTTCCCAGTTTCCTATCTTATAGTTAGGATAGCCTTGTGCGTATCCCTTGCATGCTAAAAATCCTAGACTGTGTTTACCTCTACCACTTCGCTGGAAGGCTATTCCATACATCCACTACCCTCTCAGTAAAGTAATACTTCCTGATATTACCTTTAAATCATTGCCCCTCTAATTTATGACTATGTCCTCTAGTTGTGGTAGTTTTTTTTTCTTTTAAATATACTCTCTTCCTTTACCGTGTTGATTCCCTTTATGTTTCTACTATATGTTATGTCTTTCCTCCAAGCTACACATAGAAACACATGATACTAAACATCCTGATACATCCATTTACATGTAAATGCTCCTGCTTAGTAGACTTTCCTAACTGTTTCCATGTTTTATTCATAGACTGTACATTTAAACAGATATTTGTAGTAACAGTTAATAATTGTATCGTGCGTACATATGGTCTAAATGTATTTCCGTCCTACCCCTTAATCACCAGAGGTGTTTTGTCCTTCAAATACAAAAAATAAAAAATCCTACGTAGCAATTAGGTTGCACCTACAGCATCGGTTACACTTAAAGGAACACTAAACTTTATATTTCACTTGTACTTCTAATATAGAAGCACAAGTTAAATGTTAGCTGTTCCTATTGTGAGGATAAACTGGCGTGTAATTTTGATAGGAAGCAGGCAGCCATCTGGCTGGCGACCGGCTCTCTCTGTGCTAGCAGCGAGAGACCCTCACTTTCAGCAGTCAGAGCAGGTCGAGTCCCCAACATGATTGGCTGTGAGCACGCTGACAACCAGGAACTGCTGTGTCTCGCGCGTGTATCTATCTTCCTTCAAGGAAGCAATGTTCCTTTAACACAAGGCTTGACCTATCCCAGGTGCCAGGGGGCCATGGCTCCAAAAATCTTTACTGCTTGCTCTCTACAGAAGTACCATTTCCCTGGCTCCTAAAAATGATCACGCTGATGCCTGAATTAGTCTCCTAAAGTCTACATACATTTGTGAAAGCCAAAAATGACGCAGAATGGATTCCGCTGTGGTTACCTGCGTGGGTAGGGCCACAACATCCTGTTCTTTGGAGGATATTCCCTGTGGTCCTCATGGTGACTGGGCCATGCATTTAAGGACATCATTGAACATCCTCCTGAATGTAGAGGTTAATTAGGATTGTTGTATGCACTCTGCAATGTTATTAAAACAGCCCCATAGAATACATTTCCAAAAGTGACCCTAATTCAAAGCGTAATATGGTAAACATTTCCATGATAAGATATATTTCACATGAAGCATGTCTTACCCTTTGGTTTGCTGTAGCATCCATTCACGTATTTGTCATGCACAGAATTTCCCTTCAAAGGTTTGACTTATTTGTGTGCAAAATCACTGAAAATTACATTTATTTGAAGGAATGAGGGAATTTGTTAATGACAGCTGAAATATTTTTTTTAAACTACAGCTCTACATTTGGAGCACAGCCTGTATCTTATACAGTGATAGCATGTGCATGATTAACTGTGTGACAGGATCATTGGAGCCAGCTATATTCAGGTGCTCCTGTCTCGTAATGTCCAATAATTACTGTGTATAGCTTTGTGGTACTTGATGTCATTAAATAAATGATACAAATAATGGGCTCAAATTAATAGTTTGGTTTGTTTTACAGTAATAACAGTTATTTCAGGCTTTTATCATTTTAACACAATTTTGAAATGTATGAAAATTAAGTGTTTCCAAAGTTTATGAGGTGTTTGGAAACCACCTGGTAATGACAGCTGTTGCAGTTTGTTATAACTGAATATTGGTGCTGATATTTCTGTATAGTATGCAAAGAAAGTGTTGAAAAACATCCTTGTTTGTTGCTGAAAATCCATATCCCTCAGGAAGACCATCTCACTAACGAAGCAGTGGAGAAGAGGTGTATTTATAGGCCCACGTAGTACTTGGAGAAAATAGTTCCCACTGCATCTGAAGGGCATGCTCAGGTTCTAAAAATGCATAAGTAAAATAGATTAATGGGCCCAGCAGAGGGTCGATTTTTGTGGCAATGTATATAAAACCATGGCCTACAATTACATTTTAGTTGGTTTGTAATCAAACAAAAATATTATTTATAGGTAGTGGGGGGAGGGAGGAAATGGAAACCGCAAGATTTGAGGAAAGCTTTTATATGTGCACCTGAAACATGAAAATGCTATCCCAGTAATCTTAGGGCTGTGTGTATGAAGGCAAATAGTGTAACTGTGTCTAGTGACCATTCCCTGTCGACAAGAAAGGCTCCTTAGCTATTTTGAATGTCCGCTGCGTCACAGCGTTCAATACACTGCGACGAACAGACACCAACATGATACCGTTTTATGGAAAAAATGTTAGTCAGACTTGCTTATTCTGCAGAGAGCTGTAGTAATAACTGAATAACTGAAACATTAGACATTTGTAAAAATGTTGTTTTACATTGAAGCTGATTTCACAGGGGGGCTCTAAATTCAGTGACTTCACAAAAAGATAGTTGGAGAGATAAGCAAGACTGTTGCTAACAATATTAATAAATCTATTACACTTTATTTGCAGTTTTGACAAGTTAGGAAGTGTTGCGGAAAAAAATAAATAAGACAGATCTGTTTATTTTCTTAATGTTACATGATGCGGTATTAGAATTATAGTTAACTTGAATAGGCCACAATCTTCACATTTAATATTCTTTTGCATAAGCTGGTGGGTATTTTTTCAAATGTAGAATAAAATATATGAGTCTTGATAGTACAGCACTTCATGATTTGCTTTCACTATCCAGTCTTTTCTCTTATATACAAGGGATGCTATGAGAGCACTACTAGAATGTATATCTCTAGTCCAAACCCCTTAGATATCACAGATTTTTTTAAGTGAATTATGTTAGGAGCACTTTAAAAAAAAAAAAAAAAAATTCAAGCTCAGCAGCTATGCAGAGCTTTCTATACGTTTAACAGTTTTGCTAATATATTGTGATTATTTTTGCCTGCCCCATAGACTTTTGTGAATGGTATTTTAAAAATACTTCTCATTTTCCATGTAAAAATTATGCTAACTTGTAGCACTTACAAATGTAAAAGAGATGAAGAGACGTTTTTTTGTTTGTTTTATTCACAATTTGCTCTTATTTACTAACCAAATGTTAAATTAATATTTATTAGTCATTGCAAGTGTAACATAAAGCAATACAGTTTTTTGTATGGGGCATTGTAACTTGGAAATAATGGAAAGAGTTGTACTTTTTTGAGGCCTACTGTTTTTGAAGATTTGATAGCAATACTAACATTTTAGAACTTGCAGTGCATAGCTGAAAAAGATGTAATGTATATCTATGCACCTATATATGGATGTAGAGGTCTGAATCAGCACACAGACCTATGGAAACTGGGATAAATATATTTAATAAAAACATACAGTAATATTGTCCATTACACATGAAATATATGTGTGTGCATGTGCAAACATAATTAAAACTATAATTTAGTATTAAAATATCACCTGGCAAAAAAACTTAAAACATTAAAGATGGAACTTATGTTGGATTAATCGCATCATGCATGTGGCCTCTTCTTCCTGATTGGCTTACGTTTTTTTATTTGTTTTTAAATCTGTTTTGTAACTGGTGCAAAAATACAGGACGTAAGACTTGTAAAGTTTGGCACAAATTTCCAAAGCATAAGGCATTTTATAATGTATAAGCCATTATTAAAATGTATCATATAACAAATGTTAACACATAAGGGAGTTTTCTATGCTCTATTGATTAGATAAAAATGAGTACCTTAAATGTGGGAGAGAGAACTGTGTGTCTAATACAAAACATACTTGACTATGTTATGGTTTACAAGTGAATTCTTATTTTTACAGTCGAATTACTAAAATACTTTAAAAAATATTTTATTTCTTAAGGTAACATTTAAAAGGCAGGTCATCCTAAAGATATAGTTATTGGGAATGTGTCATGTAAAGACACTGTGCTGAGCTATAATGGTTTGCGTGTAAGGCGAGTAGGACAAGGAATTCAGCATCATATAACAGATGCTATTCCGGACTGCGGATCCTTTAAAGGCAATGTCTAAATTAGCTCAAGATTCTTCCTCTATAGGAGGGGGGGTGGATATGCGGGAAGATAGGGGGTGTGAGGTCACTTGGATATTTGCAAAGATTGGCTAGGCTTAATTAGGCTATGAGCTGGAATACAAGAGGCCCAGGAAGCATTATTTAAGTTTGAGTAGAAAACATCATAAGTCTTTCTATAGCTTCTAAAAAAAAAAAAGATATAAGAAAGCATTTAACTACCACACAGGGGACCTATCTCCCACTGAAGGTATTATAAAGGAAGTTAGACATCAGTAAACAACCATATTTATGTTGATATTGTTTTGTTGAACTCTGTAAATATAAATACAGGTATACCTTGTTTTACTGTGCTTTGCAGTTATTGCTCTTGACAGGATGTGTCAATTATCAGTCGAGCTCCATTTTCTTTATGTCTCTGAATATTCCACGTCCCTGTTTGAAAAGACACAACACTATTTTATTGAAATTAGAAAAATTAATCACTTACAATAGCCTCTAAGTATCCAAAGACAGTATGTATATTACTTATTTTTTTTACTTAATCATTTTGGCTTATGTGACTCACTTTATTGCGGAAAGTCGACTTATTGTGGTGGTCCGAACCAAACCCGCAATAACTCTGTGGTATGGCTGTACATCCTAAATGTTAATGTTGCTCTTTTGCATAATTGAAGCAGATTGCTAAGAAATAAATGTGTAAAAAAAATGCTGTAGTCTGAAAGTTAATTAATAATACTACCATACCTAACGTGCGGCCTGTGGGCCAAATACAGCCCACTTTACAGTAGCTTGTAGCCCATCTAACTACATATAACTACTCACAATCTTATTAGCTCTATAAATATGTATTTGTTTGAGTACAGTTGAGTTAAGTTGTTTTTTAAGTACTTTTGCATCACTGCTTATCAGCCACATTTTTTCTATGGTTTACAAGCTATTCTTCATAAAGGCCCATAGTCCAAAAGTTCACAATAATTTGTGCAAAGGAAAAGGGACATGGTGCACTCAGTTTTTGAGTCTATTCTTTAAGGTAATGTGTTTATCTCATCAGAAGATGATGTGAGTATTTTACAAAAGATTTGTTTCACCAACTCATTTTGATTCTAAGGCATGGCAGAAATATTGTGATTACTTCCACAAAACAATTACCAAAATAAATATAATGTAGTTATTAGCAGTATTTACTCCATCTGCACATCATTTATGTCCCACAGAAAACTAGGCATGTAACTAGACTGTCATAAATGGTTAAAATGCTCATAGCTCAAAGAGAAAATAAAAAATACTAAAAAAACTGACTGGATTGGCCAGTTCTGTCATGATTGCTGATTGGTGGGCTCTCTGCTAAGTTTATTAGACAGTGGTTCACCATTCTTTTTGTCATGTTTAAATTCATACAGTAGCTTCATTTAAGAAAATGATTAATTGAAATTGAAATAAAAGTATAGCTATTATTAAAAAATGGCATGGTATCACCTTGTAGGTAATAAAAACAATACTGGGCACCATGCTAATGGCCAATAAAAGACAGCCTTATAGGTAGATGAACGCTGGAGCATCCCTCCAACCCCTGAAAGTCAAATCCCACATTGCTTAGGGTGTGTCACATGCTAGGCATTGTGTGATTTCTCCATTTAATGTAGAGAATAAGTGTGTATGTATACTTGAAGGTGAACATGAGTTCTGCACATTTTGTGGTTAGCATTAATGATTAATCTAATTTCTAACACATTCAAATGATATATTTATATATTTGGAACAACTAGTTTAGAGTTTACACATAAATCCCATTCATCTAGATCAGCAGTTGTTAACTACATTTCCCATGACATACAGATCAGTCTGCAACTTGGCTGACTGGGAATCATTGGAAATGTTGTTGATGATGGTAAAAGTGCCCACATTTAGCTAGCACTGAAATAAAGTCGTAGCAGAGAAACAAGGAGGCCAAAGAGAAACACAGATTTACGAGTGGCTAAACTGTTTCTAATATAGAAGCCCTAGTAAAAAAAAAAAAGTCTAGATGCCGTGGAATTAAGATACAGTAGCATGTATTTTTTAAGGCACATGCTGTGTTAACCTCCAGTTGGCAGCCTCCATGCTCTCCTGTAGAGTGACTGCTAGCACAGTGAGCAGAACTCATTTTTACATGCTATCAATAGAGGGGGCCTTAGCTAGGTTTGAGAGAGTCAGTCAGCAGTAGCAGGACGTTTCAGCTGGGTTACACCAGACTCCGTCAGATGTGTGCAGCAGTTGGCGCTCTAATTCAGCGACAGTCTGCCCCTCAGCTGAGCGGCAGATTCACATTATGTTTTTAAATAATTTTCTGACACTTTAGCCTTAAATGCATACCTATTTAACCACTTTGATACCAGCAGGTTCAAATTATTTGAACAATGAGAATTATTTAAGGTAAGGAATACCTAATAAAACTGAATAAGTTCTAGAAGTGGTCTACATATCAGGAATATTCCATTGGTTTCTGCGGTGACTGCTCCACTTCTAGAACTTTGACACAGATTTTACATTTTATAACTAATCCCCGTAGTCTTTTTGTTTATTGTTTACATTTTATTTTGGAGGGAGAAGGGAAATATACCATTAATGCCAAGATGGTCAGGCACCCTGTCCAGGCCACCCCTGTGCTGCCCCCACCAGTCCTAGGCTGTGCTAAATTATTTTAACATTTTAACATTTAAAAAAAAAACATTCTTTGTTTTTATTTCCTTCCTGTGCGATCACACAGGTTGCACACCCTAAAGGCCAGTCCTCGATGTGTATAATAAGACAAATTGCCATAAATCAAAATAAGTAAAATGGTAGTACACAAAGGAATATTCCATTTGCTTAGTTGGAGTTGTCCCTTCCTGTCCAGTGGCACACAGAAGTTACAGCCACATTACAGACAGTAATAGGATCTTCCACCTGGCCTTTTATTTGGTATGGGGTAGCCAAGTTCCCTCATTCCAAGATGATGTACTGTATATGTCTCATAAACCCGTCTTTGGGACTCTCCGGGATACCATTACCCTATAAATAGATTTCTAGGAAGCTGACAGATTTGTGCAGTCGACCAGACACCGCACAAAATGTGGAGATCTTTAAAGAAACAGAATTGTTGAGTGTAATGTTCTTAATATAGGAACACAGCTGGGTTAAGGCTGAAATACTTCCTTTGAGGTTAAGAGGATTGTAACAGTGTAACCAAATGGGAGATTCAGATCTAACCATATTTTTATAAAGAAGTACAAAACAGATTTATTTTTACTTAGATCTAATTTCTCAAAAGGACTCATACCTCTCTACCTGTTTATGATACACAAAAATAAACATTCAAACCTCATATGTACTTCAGGTACATTAAATGTATATGCAAATAGTAATACTCACGTAAGCAGATTAGTGCATGTTCTATCTAATTACAGTGTTAGATATAAGGGCAGGTTACTAACATCAGCTCCATAAAGTACAATGGTACATTTCACTCATCTGCTCTTGCTTTTGACCTCCCTGTAGTCTGTTGTGGCCACACAGGATATGCCTTAAACTGGAAATACTTTTTGTGTCACCTTTATTTAAGAGCATATGGCTTTTACTTAGAGAACCACTTACCTCAGAAATAACAACATTAATACACATGAATTTAGATATTGTGCAATTACCATGATATTTATATATGCTTTTAATTTACAACAAATATTAGTATAAAATAAGAAGAAAAATGTTTTAAATGTGTTTGTGGCAAATTAATTAATTTTCAGTGGGAAATGTGTAATTTGCATATTATGCCAGAAGGTGATGCTATCACAGGAGACACCAGGGACAAATTGAAAAGATATATTTCTCTTATTATATGCATTTGCATACAATTTTGCTAATACATTGTGTAGATCATTTTTCAAAATTTTTTATTCTTTACATTCACAGTATAAGCAATGTTTAGTTCTTTTAGTCTTATTTCTCACCCCAAGAGTAGGAATGTGAAAAAAGTGGAAATGCTTGCATTTTTTGAGAGTTTATAACTGTGTTTGACCGAATTTCATTTTTTAGTTTTTAACATCTGCAACAAACCTTTATTGCTTTTGGCAAAGTGCAAACACATAGACCTGATGGAATTAAAAAACAGTTTGTTTCCATTTCTAATATAACATATTAATTGACACTATAACATATTTCATTTTTTTTATTATTCCAAGTAAAACATCACTAATATGGCAGCTATTGTACATGGTTTATGCATGGGATAGTCCTGTCTAACACACACTAAAACATATTAGGTGCACAATAGCACAAACTAATAAGCACAACGAGATTATGTTTTACATTTTGGTGAACTGAAAAACTGGACCAAGTAAGCTGATTTGTAAAAATAGCAGAACTGGACACTTTTTTGAGCTCAGCTATTTCAGCATCAGTCCATTCTGTACAATTCACTGGTGGGTATATATATAATACTCTTCCATTGATTACTGCCGTGTCATTCACCAGATAAATCATAAGCAAATAGGGCTGCATATCTCAAAGCAAATTTGGAACTTCAGGCACAGATCATACTGACTAGTGGCCCACAAGGGTTTATCTACTAAAACATACATTTTGTCAATTTTTGACAGAAACCCAGTGGCCCATCCAATCTGCCTATAATGAAATCACACACATTTTACTATTTGCTTCCCTACAGAATAGTCTAATGCACATTCTTACATTCCATTTCTCTGTTAGACTTTATCAAGTAATAGTTTTCTCTAAAAGTGGTAGTAGTTTACTGACGAAAACTACAACAGATGAGGCTATCAAGGGTAGTAGATGCCTGGAATAGCCAGCAAGTAAGTAGCAAAGACCAACACAACACAGTGTTAAGAAATATGCTTTATCATATTACATTATTATTTCCATAGATGTTGTTATATTAGTGATTAGTAATCGAAAGTATTTTAATAAACATATTTTGCAGCGCAATGAAATTTACTGCATTTTACAAACATTATGTTCATGTATCTAAGCATTCCTATATCACTTTTCTAAAAACACATGCACTGGAATACCTGTCACACACTATTTATATTAATTTCTTTCTGCCATACCAACATCATGTATCACATGCGAAGTGTCATTACTTCCAATGACTACATCAAATAATACATACTTTTCATTACCTTCTGATTCAGAGGCCAAGTGTAAATACTTGTTCTAACAAAAAATCCAAACACAAATGTAAGTTAATATTGACCATGTCTGTCCATTCAGAGAATACAGTTTTTTGGGTTAGAATCAGGTAAATGGATGAATAGGAAAGTATACTGGATTAAGGAACTTAACTTTCTTAATACAGCATCTTATGTTGTTCTCATAATATACTTAACAGAAGTACTTATTTATGTATGTGCAGTTATGTATACCTTTGTATACAGTTTTGGTTATCTTGTATATGAGCAGGATTTGAACACTTTGTCATGTGCTCTCTGCTAAGGCCTTAATAATGAGGCACAACCGCTCCATGATAATTGCATTGAAATGCCGGGATGGGTGACTGTTACAGTTGTAATTACAAATGTTACAATAAACACTACATTTTAAGAAGATCTTTTGCATAGTGAGTACTGGCAACAGATGCACAGATGCAGATTTTTCACCTTCTAAAAACAAACCTGAGACTCCTGCGATGTAGATATCAGTGAACATCATAGCTCCTCTCGTTAACACTTTGTTTTACTCCATTTTTTTATTTTATTGCAAGACTGAAGGCTCGTTTTGTGCTTTATCTTCTTTACTGTTCCCATAGCAGCATAGAAAACAGCTCAAACTGTCCCTTTAGTAGTAGAATATTTACATCCAATCATTAGACACCGACCACTATGTCATTACTATACAACATTCCATCTTTCTTTGCTGCTGCATGATAGATGAGTATTTATGTTTGTTATATGATGTGATGCTGTGTATATGTATGGATGTATGTGCATATAGATGTGCTCTAAACATGTAAACACTTGAACAAACTGTATGTAGTTACATGTGAAGCACTGATTTAACCATGGAATGTAATGACTTATTTATTTTCTCTGCAGACCTTCACAGCCTGGTGTAACTCTCACCTTAGAAAAGCTGGCACACAGATTGAAAATATAGAAGATGACTTCAGAAATGGATTGAAGTTGATGCTTTTGCTTGAGGTTATCTCTGGTAAGTAATTTGTTAAAGAACACAAACAAAACAGAAGAAAGATGCATATAAACAGAGAGGAACAATTAATATGTAGAGAATGACTTCTTTCAATGGCATTCAGAGATGGACAGCTTTTTACAATACTTTTATTGAATATTTTGAACCCATTATTTGTGGGTTTAGATGCCATGTCCATAAGATTTTTAACATATAATGAATTTCAAATGTCATTAATTGGATCACCAATGTCCTACCCATCATGTTTTTTTTTATTTATTTACATTTTTAAAAGTGTATCATTGTATAATGTATAATATCCAAGTACATACCTCCCAACACACCCCATCAGCAACCACTTACAGTGGGACAGTTGGGGAGTATTAAAGAGACTAAACTTGTTCAGAGATTAGTGAAGCAAATAAATATTTTCTTCCCTGCCCAAGTTTTTCTTTTAGCTCAATGCAGCATTTCATAGACATCCTAGTAGAAAATGTCCTCCAACTTAAATTTAAATTGGGAGAGTGCAAGTACATGCACATTCATTGGGGCATTCCATATGCCTGGGACTTTACCACTAAACAAACATGGTACATCTTGGGTCTTTATAACAATTTCTGTTTTTGGAAATAGTGGAAATGATTTATTAGCATTTGGTAATATTTTCACAGTTGTGTACTGATCATGTAGTTTTAGCAACATAGCTTTTAAAAAGTAGGATGTGTATGGTAATGTTAATGAAGTCTCTATTATATGACTTGTTAGTAGCTAACCGTATACAATTATTAGAAAGGGAATTGGTTTATGAACTCACAGGAGACCACTTTTATTGGATTGAAATCCATCTGTACAAACCAAAATAGTTGCAGTCTTAGGGCTTAGTTCCATTGAGAGAACTACCCTAAACAATACTGAAAATGTCCAATAAATTTTTATTGTTTTTAAAAATTGTATGTCATGCTAATTTATAGAATATGGGAGATAGGGGTAAGGTGTATAAACAAATATGAGCAATAATTTAAACTCTAACTTATATTAGTAAATCCAAAATAGAGCAAGGATTTTAAGTAGGCCAATATTTGCAGAAACTATGAAATTTTGCTTAATCTTTTATATGTCTCCTTTTTTTGGTGGAAGTTTTGACGACTTACTTCTATTTTGCAGGGGAGAGACTGCCTAAACCAGACAAAGGAAAAATGCGTTTCCACAAGATTGCAAATGTGAACAAGGCTTTGGATTTTATTGCCAGTAAAGGAGTAAAACTTGTGTCTATTGGTGCTGAGGGTAAGTAACCAGAAAAGAGAAAATGGCTAAGGAACAGTGACAAAAAGCAAGTCAGTAACAAGTGTTCTGATAATTACCTCATGACATTGTAGCAAAGACAAGCATGCCATAAGTGGGATTTTTCCATTATAGCATGAGAGGTACAAGGGAACTACAATCTGACCTTACTACTGTTAGGTGAATGGTGACACAGACAAGATGGAGTTCTGGGCCTGTCACTGGTAGTGGAAAAGGAATTTGTCAGGAATTTGTTTCTCTCAATTCAAAATTAATTGGCTGAACAAACTGAAGGCAGCTACAAATGTGTCTTTCGTACAACAAGGTGATACAATGACATACATGGAATGGAAATATGAATGCATCTTTCAAGAACATAGTGACTAAAATGAACTAGAGTACACTTGCAAACATAACCACAACATTATGCCCAATTTTTATTTAAAGACACAGAAACTTTATCTACAATTGACTACAGTTCCCTTTCTAATTTACTTTGCTACATGATGGGATAAATATAAACATACCTGGGAATCATCTGTGTTTGACATTGAACGTTTTTAAATCTGAAGGGATAAATTCTCACTGTCATGTAGTTTAAGCTGACTAACCATTAAACATACTAGTTGTACTTACGGGTATGTTCCTAATAAATAATGGTTTCCAGCAGAACTAGTAATGGAACCACATGCTGACCACTGTTCACATTTCACATTAAATATTTTTTTGTATTTTAATATTTCCATAACACATTTCGCATATTTCCAGGCAGGACTGGTAAACCTGTCTTATTTATTATGATGACTCAAAAATGGAGGGAAACCCATAGAATACATAAAGGGAATCAACACAGTAAAGGAAGAGAGTATATTTAAAAGAAGAAAAACTACCACAACTAGAGGACATAGTCTTAAATTAGAGGGGCAACGATTTAAAAGTAATATCAGGAAGTATTACTTTACTGAGAGGGTAGTGGATGTATGGAATAGCCTGCCAGCAGAAGTGGTAGAGGTAAACACAGTCAAGGATTTTAAGCATGCGTGGGATAGACACAAGGCTATCCTAGCTATAAGACCGGGAACGGGGGACTAATAAAAGTACTCAAAAAAAAAAAAAAAAATTGGGCAGACTAGATGGACCGAATGGTTCTTATCTGCCGACACATTCTATAGAAGGAGCAATTCATTTGTTTCTGCATCTACCCTTTTTTTTGTCTTACAGAAATTGTTGATGGCAACTTGAAGATGACTTTGGGTATGATTTGGACTATCATTCTCCGTTTTGCTATTCAGGACATTTCAGTTGAAGGTGAGTGCAGATTTGATGTTGCTGTTATATTTTGTAAGCGTACATATATTTTGAATATATAATGTATTGAAAAGAATTTTATTGCAAAGCAATTCTTATAAGTGAAGCCAAAATCCAATGTGCAAATAAATAAGGATGTGAGCCAGTAAAAACGGTTGTTACTTTCAATCTATTAGGTTCAGTTATTCTTGCATATCTTTCAAGATAAAAAGGCCAGTAACAGATGAATATAGCATTTTATATAGCAACATGATAGCATACACATGGACATGGAAATGAGCATAATATGAAGATGGACATACATAATACAAAAATAAATCTATTAATATTTGATTTATATCCTCTGACACCTCAGCTGCTGCCAACTAGAGTTTCCATCTTGCTGAATGAATGACAAGCAATGCTGCATTATATTTCTCTCTCTAATATCTTTTAGACCTGCTCTCTTTTCCTATGACATCATTCTTTTTATAATGTCATTCTTTCTCACTTTTCTCTTTATTTCTCCCCACACCCTTTCTATACATCTTTTTCACTTTTCCACTCTCTCTTTATCGGTCTTCTACAATGCTTATTACCCTCCTTCATTCCATCCATATCACTCCCTACATCACATCAGTCACTGTCCTTATTTTTTTTCTCTCTTGCCTATCCTTACTTCTGCCACACATCTACTTGGCTTCATTCCCTCTGCCACCATATACATTACCAGTGAGCTGCCAAACATGTTCAGGAAATTGCTTACCCTCAACAAAAACATATTTTAAATATTGTGGTGCAGGTCAATAAAATATGATCATAGTAAAAGCAGGTAATAAAGTGCAGGTGTTTAGAGCTTTATTGGTGGTTGGAGGAATAGATGGACTAATGATCTGCATAAATGCCCAGACTGATCTTATTATCTGTATCAATCTTCTAATACCAGTCATATGACTGGACAAGGTAGTCTATACACCTATGCTCCATGATATTTATGCAAGAGTTGGTGGTTGGGCTATTGTGTGTAAAGATGACACAATTTCATCACACATGAAAATGAAAATACTTTATATTTAGAAACGTCTGCAAAGGAAGGTTTGCTGCTTTGGTGTCAAAGGAAAACTGCTCCCTACAGAAATGTCAATGTGCAGAATTTCCACATCAGGTAAGACGTAATAAAAAAATGGCTGCTTTTAATAATAATTAAGAGCTTCAGATCATAGTAAGTAGGAAACGTGCATATTCCACTGAATATTTAAATATCCACTAAACTTTAAAAATAAATCCTGCTTTGCTATATTGTCTGGCTTTAATCTGAGGGTGAAGTTAGGACACACATGCAGCTACATTCCCAGCATACATCACAGCTGCAGGCGTGTGTGATTGCTGTTATAATGATGCCCACAGGCACTGAGCAGCAAAGTAAGTTGAAAAGAATTATAGGACAAGTTGCCATCCTGGATATTGATTGAGCTTAAAACTGAGAGTCTCTCATTGCAGGAACAGTAAATGACCATTGGAGATTGCTTAAAACTAAAGCATACAGTCAGATCCAAACAGGATTTAGGTATGGGGAAAATGACCTGTTCCTATAAAAGTACATGCCATATAATCTGATACTAGGTTTAAAATAAAAATAATGCTTCTTTCTATTAAATAAGTAAACATTATTTTTATTATGATATGTTTACTCATAGGCAGTGGACAGTGACAGTGTACTACAAGTCTCAATGTAATATACATATATTTATGGTTAGCTGTGACTGAGTTAACATAGTCCCCTACAACAGATTACATAAAAATATTTATCAAGAATTGTTACAGCTAACAACCCAGCGGCACACTGATAAGAGCTAGCATGTACATGTGACAGTGGGTATTTATGCTAGCAATGTATTTTAAACTCCAGCTCTGATAATGTCTATTCATGTGGTTCTCTCTACTCCCTATATCTTGAAGGCATGGAATGATAAAATAATTTTGTAACACAAATAGCTGTCTTCACGTGTACCTGGGCTGATCCTGATTAACTAAATTTCTCTTTTTTTTTCACCTCTGATATGTGAAGTTGGAAAGATGGCCTTGCTCTGTGTGCTCTTATCCATAGACACAGGCCTGACCTGATCGACTACTCCAAGCTCAGAAAGGTACCTTCTCTAGCTGACTTGCTCTTGTTTTTAAAGACAGTTAGTTTGTTTGCAATTGTTACATATTTCCTAACTTTTGCCTCTATGCAGTGTTCTTTTTTTATTTTGCTACATGCTCTGTTTATTTAAAGGAAAAAACTTTATAATGTATAATATAATTACTTATTTTTCATTGTAAAATTTTAGGATGACCCCATTGGTAATCTCAACACCGCCTTTGAAGTGGCAGAGAAATACTTGGATATCCCTAAAATGTTGGATGCGGAAGGTACATGTTCTAGGAGCAAAAGGGAAAAAAATAAGAATGAAATATAGGCACAGTATTATGAATTCTTGATAATGGTTCCAGTGCTTCAACTGTCCCCAAATACTGTCACTACCACCATCTTCCCCTTTGACCTCTTCACTCCCCTCGTGTGTCTCCTGTCCCCCACAGACCTATAAATTTTAAGTGTGTGAGCAGGGCTCTCTACCTCATGTTTCAGTTTGTCTCTGTTGATCTAACGTATTAGGGTGTTCACCCTCTATGCTCAGAGCCAAATGCTACGCAAATTGTTGGTGCTATCTAAAGAAATAACTGCTCTTGTGTATAATAAGATCACTTATAAAAGTAATTGAATGTAGTATACAATTGCTCTTGCTTTCAGATATTGTGAATACACCCAAACCAGATGAGAAGGCAATCATGACATACGTGTCCTGCTTCTACCATGCTTTTGCTGGAGCTGAGCAGGTAAACATGTTTTTTTTTCTTAATAAAGGAAATATAAAACGTACCAGATAAAGAGGAGAGCAACGATTCAGGGATGCTTTTTAAATGAAAGGGAAAATACATTTGCTAACAGTTGGATCACTCATTCGAATGTCTAAACTCCTTGGAAGGTTGAACTACTTTTTGAGAAAATATATCAAATGACTGAATGTCATACGTAGTCAGTTTTAGATATTAGTCGTTGTAAGGTAATTATGCAAAAGTTAAACTAGGATATGAAACCTCATTAATTCCTAAACTCCATTGTTTTCTTAAAGAACGTCCCTCTGGTATACTGCACATACTCCTTAAAGGGCAACTATACCTTTGTTGATTGTCCCTAGTATTTGGAAGCAAGCAACCCAGTCTGGTCGGCGACTGTCTCTCTCTCTGTTCGTGTAGAGGTCTACTCTGTTGATCCTCTTTGAAAAGAATGGTCTATCTGCAGCAGCAGAGAGAGACCCCCGCTGAAAACAAACCCTGATCAGATGAGCAGGGTGAGCCCTCACTCTGACTGACAGTATAAGTGCACGCCAGCCTCCATACCAAACTTCAGTTAGATAACACTGTACGCCAGATAACCACCGTTCTCTATTTGTATTCACACAGCCTCTGTCTCTGTGTCTAACTTTCTGGCTGCAGGTGCTAGGTCTAATAGTTGGGGCTAGAGACCACTTTTGGTTTGCTCATCTATCACCCTTGTTTTTCCACACCAACTTTGCCTTAGCTCTGAGGCAGAGCCAAGTGTAAACACGCGTGAATCTATAAAGATACACATCAGGTTTACTTTGGAGCAAGGGTTTAAAAGTTTAGCTGTCCTTTAAACACTGCCAACAAAGGGAAGAAATCTTCATCATTATCCTGAGTCCTGGTTTCACATCAGTCTAATTGGTATACTCCATTAAAGGTTTAAAAAAAGAAATGATCACAGATAAAAAAGTGCATGTGAGAGTCCTACATTCAGCTCATGGCAGTATATTTTATTACATGGAAGATCCACTGGGCATAATGTTGAAATTACAAAATGTATCATTTACTGGATACATTTGGGCAATAATCCAACATATATTTAAACTTTATATAAACAATTAAATGAATGTTCAAGAACCAGTTTTCAAAACCAGAACCACCCCCTTGCACCTGCTAGCCTCCCAAGCAGATATAGAGCCGGTACCTAGCTTAATTCTACAGGCTAGCCAGCAAACAAAATTGGGTTGAGTGCAATAGTATAGTCTATTGAGGCCATAGCATGGTCAGTAAGAGTAAGTGGAGATCCATATCATGAAATATTTGCTGAAGTGAACTTTTGCTCATTTTTCTTTTAACACAGGCTGAGACTGCGGCAAACAGGATCTGCAAGGTCCTAGCTGTTAACCAAGAGAATGAGAAGCTGATGGAAGAATATGAGAAGTTAGCGAGTGAGGTTAGTCACTACAGCTTGCTTTAAGTCTTACACATATTCTGCTCAGGGGCTCTTATCTCTAGAATACCCATGGCCTGGTGGATTTCAATAGCATAATAACAGTTTTGTTGGATATGTTGGTATGAGGTAAAGGCAGTGGGGGCAATTTCCAGAATCTATAATGGCAACCTGGATAATATACTGTTATTGTGTATTACAGGATCTCTTAAATGAAAACAATTCCATACACTGCATCATAGTCCCACAACAGGTTTCAGTACCTGCATACTGCATTGAAACTGGTAGTAGTAATCACATAACTATATTGTGAATTCTCAGATATCATGAGCCCTCTACTTCAACACTACTTCAGGTTTAAAAATCACAGTTTGTTCTGTATCTCAGCTCCTGGAATGGATCCGTCGTACTATCCCATGGCTGGAAAACAGAACCCCAGAGAAAGCCATGACTGCTATGCAGAAGAAACTGGAGGACTTCAGAGACTACAGGAGGGTCCACAAACCACCCCGTATACAGGAGAAATGCCAACTGGAAATAAATTTCAATACCCTGCAGACCAAGCTTAGACTCAGCAACCGCCCTGCATTCATGCCCTCAGAGGGCAAGATGGTGTCGGTGAGTAGAACAAAAACAGCAAAATTACTACTGGTAGAAATGTGTCACTTCTGCTTTCTCTAACACACACCAGACATGGCCTTACATCCTTATTTTTTTAGGACATTGCCAATGCCTGGAAAGGCCTTGAGCAAGTAGAGAAGGGCTATGAAGAGTGGCTTCTGTTAGAAATCAGGAGACTGGAAAGATTGGAGCATTTGGCTGAGAAGTTTAAGCAGAAAGCTTCCCTACATGAGTCTTGGACCAGAGGTAGGTAGGCCTAAAAAAAAATGGTTATAATGGAAAAATTTTGCTTAGTAACATTACATTTAGCCACCCATAAATGAAAAATAACACCCTAATTTAATAATACAGTATACATTTCACATGTATCAGGTTATTTGGATATGGGATGTGTTTCCGAGTTACCTTTTTCATTTTCCAAAACACAGTTGTGTTAAACAGAACTGTTGAAACAGCTGTTAAAATGTAGCACATGCATGTGTGGTGAAATAAATACAAGTTGTGTAATAGCCAACCACATATGTGTGACTTCCTGTCATGCCTCACTCCCCTGGATATTGAGAGAATTCAATGAATTCAAAGGACCGAGAGTTCTGTATCATTATTTCAACACATGCTTAAAAACTGGAAACAGCTGAAGTAAGCATCTCATTTATATTTTAAGATGTTAGTGAATAAACACCAGTAGCTCTTCTGCCTTTACCAATATTTTCATCACACACTTTTGTGTACTGTAGATACTTTCCTGTCAAAATCAGAAGATATTTTTTGTTATACTTTTTAGTTTTTCAATCCACTTTGAATTTTGTATTGTTTGAGCCTGAAGGAAAAAGAGACCTGTGATTGGAAAAGCACAAACTGCTTTCACAAAATCCAAAGCACATTTTAAAGATAAAAAGCTAAAGTTGACTATTTTAAATTCAATTTTGTGTAATGCAGGGAAGGAAGAACTCCTGTCCCAGAGAGACTATGAATCCGCCTCCCTCATGGAGATCAGAGCTCTGGTGCGCAAGCATGAGGCCTTCGAGAGTGATCTGGCTGCTCATCAAGACCGCGTGGAACAGATTGCTGCCATTGCTCAGGAGTTGAAGTGAGTTTTGTTATATTGAAATGGAATTCTCATTAGTAAATCTGAAGCTTTTTATACAGCTTGTGTGCAGAAGAACTATGGATCATTTGGTTTAAATCCCTAAAATCTCCCCTAGACCATAGGGTTTTCTCTATACACATATCAACTGCTTTCATTAAATTCCAGGTAACTGGCTGCCTTCATTTATTATCTCTACAGTGAGCTAGACTATCATGATGCTGCTGCTGTTAACAGTCGGTGCCAGGCAATCTGTGACCAGTGGGATACTCTGGGCACACTCACACAGAAGAGGAGAGATGCTTTGGAGGTAATGGAGCCAAAAGCAAGACATGTGATGGCCAAGAGGAGTAATGCAGAAGATAGATCCACAGAGACAGTAGGAGGCTTGACATCAGATGGAACTAGAACAAGGATTATATTTAAATAGAAGTATTTATTAATTTTAATTTTATAACACAGTAAGTTAATTTGAATTATATTGCAGTATTTAAAAAATAATAATAATAATAATATATTATATATTACAGGAATAATAGCACTGGTAGCTGGTATCTGCTACAATACTACTCATTATGTATTCTTTTATGATTATTATAATTAAAAATAATTAATGGTTATTGAAATTAAAAATATAAAACTAATCATATTCACAACAATCAGGATAATGGTTCAAATGATGATACAGTGATAGTTGTGGAAAAAAAATGTAGATTTAAAATGACACCGTTTATTGGCTAATTGACAATTTGATTACTGGTTTTATAGACCAAGTTGTTAAATTATTTTCTTATAGATTTAGAGGCCAAAATAACATTTCTAACTCTAGAAGCACAATACACATTTTGGGGGTGGGGAGTAAATTATAGAACACAATCATTAACATTAATAAAGCTCTGTTCCAAAATAAATATAATAATAGACATTATGGTTATAAACTTTATAAACTGTTTTATCAACATATTAATAATTAATAACAGATTTATATTACTATAAATTAGTAGGGATGTAAGATGCATGGAGGAATTATAATAATAAAAAAAATATAAAATAACGAGCATTAATAATAATAGATGTGGTAAAATTAAATAACATAAATCACATGAAACAAGAAAGCTGCCAACATCAGTCATATATCAATAGTAATTTTACTAATTTAAACAATGGCATAACAATACTAAGTCACAAAAATATATGTGTTTACCAGCTCTTATTTTGTCCTTCCAGCGTGTAGAGAAGCTCTTGGAGACCATTGACCAGCTGTACCTTGAGTTTGCCAAGAGAGCAGCTCCCTTCAATAACTGGATGGACGGAGCTACTGAGGATCTGCAGGACATGTTCATTGTGCACAGCATTGAGGAGATCCAGGTATACAGATCCAAACAGATAGAGAAAAGGGGGGGAAAAGGAGAAGAATAAACATCTGAAGTTTGTCTGTGTTAGTCTGAATTTCTGTGTGCCATGGCTTTACTCTGTTATATATAAAGTAAGTGTCTCACTTTGATGTAAAATACAGCAATATTTGCGATATCATAATTTGCCAGTAAATGATATGCGCTACATTGAATTATGCTTTTGACCTCTCTAACAATCATTTCTCACCTGAATTACAGAGCCTCATTACAGCTCATGAGCAATTTAAGGCCACTCTTCCAGAAGCTGACAAGGAGAAGATGTCCATCTTGGGTATCCAGGCAGAAATCCAGAAAATTGCCCAAACATATGGTATTAAGCTGTCTGGTATCAACCCATACACCAATCTGACTCACCTTGATATTGCCAATAAGTGGGAGACGGTAAGTGAGTTCATGCTGGTTCCATTAGTATATGGTCTAAAAAGGTTAACCTGATAATCTTTCCTGATATCAAATTGCAAAGCAAATGCTTGAAAAGAGTGGAATTGCACTGTTGTTGTGTGAAAGATTCAGCATGGTCAAGGAACTGAAGTCATACAAAATCAAATCATGGTTTATATATTTAGAATACAAAAAATATATGTTATGCAAGTTTAAAATGCAGCAATTATACATGAGCACATTTATTTCTCATCTGAGTGACTCCTTTCATGAAAAAGAAAATGTGATGCCAGTTACCAATATGCTTATTCCATGCTCTGTAGCATTCCTGTCACGCCAAACCAATTTTGAATTTCAGTGGCAAGCTAGGCAGTACTTTCCACAAAATCCCTCCAAAGTTTTGGCTTTTACGGCTTTCCAAGTTTAATACAAAATAATCTACAAGGAATATTAATTCTGTTCTTTTCATATAGACTTATTTTGACATTATTCCTGTATCTTCTACTCCATCAGGTAAAGCAACTGGTCCCACACAGAGACCAAACTTTGCAAGAGGAACTTGCCCGCCAGCAGGCTAACGAGCGCCTTCGCCGCCAGTTTGCAGCACAAGCCAATGTCATTGGGCCCTGGATCCAGACCAAGATGGAGGTATGTCCAGAAGTATTATCGTGAGTATATTTAGTGATTAGTAATAGTCTTCAGTAAGGCTATTTGGCATCATTATCAATTGTTCTGATTAATCTTGAAGCATTATTTAAAATGTTTGAACATATTTTTTAGAGGATAAAAAATCTAAGTGATATAAATCAAAAAGACATTTAAAATGAAGCATTAAAGAACATATTAATGTCAGCTCAAAATAAAAAATTGTATATAAAATTGTCAAAAGTAGGGAGCAGTACTTATGGTTTACATCTGCGAACGTGAAATAAGTGGTGGCTAAAAGGTTTTGTATAGCAGTTTTGACATAGATACACACACACACACACAAACATTATATTTATATATATATATATATATATATATATATATATATATAATATATATATATATATATATTATATATATATATATATATATATATAATATATATATATATATATAATATATATATACACACACACACACATTATACCCATACACTCACACACAAAACGTGGTGGTTATAAGTTTATGGATGGCACTTTTGACATAGTCATACACACACAAAACTCATGTTACCTAACAGTCTCCTTTATGATATTTCTCCTACACTTACAAGCTTTAACTTGGCAAAGTAATAGGATGAGCAATAGTTTTCTGTAATATTGATATCAAACAGTGTGGTTTAATACCACATTAATAAATTACTAATCATGTATGAGGTATATTCTCATCAGTGAAAAGTTAATTTATTGAACATCGTAAAACACACTCTTTAATAGGATACATTGTAACTTTTTTTGACTGGATTTATCATTGCTTTTAAAATCTTACTTATATTCTCATTAATTTCAAAGATTTGATGTATATTAAATCAATTTTAATAAACTAATTTCTTTCAAAATTCAGGAAATTGGTCGTATATCTGTAGATATCAGCAGTTCTCTGGAAGACCAGATGAACCATCTCAAACAGTATGAACAGAACATCATTTCCTACAAGTCTAACATTGATAAACTGGAAGGAGATCATCAACTCATCCAAGAATCTCTTATCTTTGACAACAAGCACACTAGCTACAGCATGGAGGTATGAAACTGGCCTACACATGTCAAAATCATAAATTCCCTTTCCTGTGCTCACAGAACCTCTTGTTGTTTTTTGATTCCTAGTATGCAGAATCTATTAGCGGTGCAAGATATCACACTCTGGCTTTCCATAGATGCCCAATGAGTACAATGCAAATTTTAACAATAACTTTACTTCTTACATAGATGCAAAAGTTAATTTAAAACATTTGCCTAGTACATGGAAAAATGCCATATACTTTCGTAAACACATCCTATTTTTTACAACAAGCTAAGATCCTGTATGTTTCAATCAGATGCATATAGACTGACGTGGCTGACCATTGTCTCTAACTATTTCATCTGTGAGAGATACTTAGCTTTAGATTTAATCAATGGAGAATATGTTGTCTCTGGGAACAGTGAGAGAAATTGCAGTGCGCAACAGTGTCAAAAAGACTTTTGCGTCTATTATAAAGCAAGCAATATTTTGATTGTTTTGTGGCTCAGACTATTTCAATTCAGTTAGAAGTGCCAGGTGGATTACAGTACTTCATGAAATGATGAATTAAATAACAATGTGTTTTCATTGTTCCATTATTGCCTTTTGGTGGTGGGAAGTATACAAAGTTCTTCTATATACAGTAAATGTGTATTCACCAGTGATGGCCAACATTTGGCATTCGTGTGTAATACGATCCCAATAATGCTCAGTCAGTCACTTCTCTCACTGTGAACCATGTAACCTGTAGTTCACAATAGATGGAGTGCCAAACATTAGCCTCTGCTGGTATTCAGTGATATACTGCAGTGACCATAATACAATTCTAAATGATCTAACCATATAGAGGTAGGTACACAGTTTGAATTCCTCGCTATGTAATCTGTTGTCTAAAGGACTGTTTATTGTATTCTGACTTTTCTTCTATGACATTCACATGGAACACATTTTGAACCACCTCTGTTTTATTTTTTTAAGCACATCCGTGTTGGATGGGAGCAGCTCCTCACCACTATTGCTAGGACCATCAATGAGGTAGAGAACCAGATTCTGACTCGTGATGCCAAGGGCATCAGCCAAGAACAGATGAATGAATTCCGGGCATCCTTCAACCACTTCGATAGGGCAAGTTATTTGCTTTCAGATAAAAAAAATAATAGATTCAAAAAAACTGTTTCCATAAAAATAAAACCAATGCTAATATGTCATGTCTTTGTAAATTCCATCTACAGAAGAGAAATGGCATGATGGACCCCGATGACTTCAGAGCTTGCCTTATCTCTATGGGATATGACTTGGTAAGACATAAAACTTTTTCCTTACGTGTACGGGAGAATTAGTTACAAAAGCAGATTACAAAATTGTTAAAGTTATCATGGTTCTTAAAACAAAAACAAAAAAAAAACACTAACAGTATATGTATGTGAGTGTCATGGAGAATAAGGAAATCTTCTGGGAAAACCATACAGAGTGGCTGAGATGATCGATATATAGAAATATCTTAATATGGTAAATACTCTAATGAAAAAAACTTTTCGTTTCTGAACAAACCAGATAACAGATATTTGACTACTTCTTTAAATTTATATTATTTTTTGTAATTATGTATGCCTCTCTTGAAGGGACTGTAGCACCTAAACATTGTTTTCACTGTGCAAGTATAGAATAAAAAATATTGAAAATATACATTTTGTTCGCAAAACTGCAAGTAAATGCCTAAATTAGGAGAACAATGTGTTTTAAATGTGCCCGTGGAGTCTGCTGCTTATGACATCACCTGTGGCTTGGTATGCAGATTTCACAACCAGTTCATTTGCATATCAAGCCACAGGTGATGTCATAAGCAAGAGACTCCACAGACACATTTAAAACACGTTGTTCTCCTAATATAGACATTAATTTAGGCATTTGCTTGGAATTCTGCTAACACAATGTATAGATAATTTTCAATATTTTTTTATTCTCAACATTCACGGTAAAAGCTATATTTAGGTAATACTAGGTCTCTAGCTAACTATTTATTTCTGTTTCTTTAGGGTGAAGTGGAATTTGCAAGGATTATGACTTTGGTTGATGCCAACAACACAGGAGTTGTCACCTTCCAGGCTTTCATTGACTTTATGACTCGAGAGACCGCAGAAACTGATACTGCTGAGCAAGTTATGGCCTCATTCAAAATCCTGGCCTCAGACAAGGTTCGTGGGAGGTTCTATATGAACCGGGAACAGCATTCAAATAATAAATATCAATATTTCCCAAGCAATAATACAGCTAGCATTACATAAGTAAACAATGAATTTGAAATTATATTGCAAAAAAATGACATGGTTAAGGACCCACTCAAAAAGTACAGACAAATAAACCTTCCATAATAAGTTGAAGTTGGTGGGCAGCAAGTTGGTGGGCAGCATGTTTATACAGCACGTCCACAATTCATTCATAGGATATTGGTTTAATGCAGAAAACAACAGCATACATCATAGAACATAGAATAATCATTGGAAAAAACCCCATTTATTATCTGTAAAACTATGCAAGCATCAGAGTTTTTCCTCTCTGATAGGTCACCTATTTTATAATGTACATAGGTTTAAAATCATATATAAAAACAATTGGCCCTCCAATCCAATGCTAGGAATGGCATGTGGCCCTCCATAAAAAATACATAATACAGATAGACAAGTCTATGCAGAAATGCAACCTTATCTTTAAAGGTTTTACTTTATTTTAAATGATCAGTGATCATTTTTATTTAAAAAAAACAAACAAGTTCAATAAGCTATGTATAATCTATTTTATTGCTGTAAATACGTGCACTTTGAGAAAACAGTGTCAGAGAAACACAAAAAAACCCCTCAAACATTTCAAATCAAAGCTGCATTCTCGTTGGTTTTCTGAGCCAGTCAGAATACAGCCAGCATTCAATTCATGGTCACTAACCAGAAAATGAGCAAACAGAATACAGAAATGGTGGCCCTCAAAGCCCAACGATAATGTAAACTTCTTATTTACGGTATATTTAAAGTTCTCTAAATGTGTTCTATTATATAAACTGCATTTAAATTGACTTACTAATCATAAAAAAACAATAACTTTTAGTTGACCTGCTTTTCCTTTTGTATTTTAGAGTTACATAACAGTCGATGAACTCCGCAGAGAACTGCCTCCAGAGCAAGCTGAATATTGCATCAGTCGCATGACAAAGTATATAGGATCAGAAACAGTGTCAGGTGCCCTGGATTACATGTCATTCTCTAGCGCTCTCTATGGAGAGAGTGATCTGTAGAAAAAAACTGCACCAAAAATGCCATATCTTGCAACTCATTGCTATCCCTAAGCTCTGCTACCATCCCCTCTACCCCCAAAAATGTACCCATTAAACTAAAGGAAATCTTCTTAAAATGCATATATGAGTGACAAATAATATGTATATTTACACTTAAATGGGCTAGAAATGATGCAGCATGGATGCCAGGTCAACAAAATATTTAATGATAAACATCATGAGAGTAATCATTGGCTCTTGAAATTTTAAGACCGTCTAGGATGGATAAGGGGAAATCTGTGTATGATCATAATTGCTTTGCCACTAGACATACATAATCAATTTCTTGATTCACTTAAAAATGATGGAATCATGTATTCTCCATTTTTTTAGGTGTTGCATTGTTATAACATTGCAAAATCAAATTTACACTGTAAAATGGCAGACATAGTCTGTTCCATGAGTCATTCATATATATATTTTTGTTGAAAAAATGTCAATCTTGCATACCTAGCCTATGGAACGTCTTTTTGCTTCTGTAATGTCACTACGTCCTGCAAAAAGATAGCTCATCACAAATCAAAAATGGTCTTAAGGAAACAATACTGGAAAGGTAATGCAATTTAAGTGAAGAATTTGATGATAGGTAGACCCCAAGTTGTTTAAATCACATGTATTAACATTATATATGCATTTTGTGATCATTTCCATATTTTAATACATAATTATGATTTTAATTTTCCCAGCAGATTAAAATAATCTTGTTTGGTATATATTCCCCCTTATGCAACAAAACAAGTGGAACTAATTAATATAATTAGTTAACATGGCCTACGAGCCATCTGCTTTGTTACCTTCCATCTTGAATATAATAAAATATTTCCTCATAATGCCAGTAGGCTTTGTTGCCATGGTTCAAGAGCTGCTTTCTTATGCTCAAGCTTGTGAGTTCAGTTCTACTCTCAGGAAAAAATCTTTACAAATAAGAGGAAATGTGAATGTGAATTATTTATAGTTAATTTAATTGAATATATCATCAATATATTCTCCAGCCTAAAGACTTGTGCACTCAAATACCCTTTAAGCTTATCTCAGAAGGAGCTGCATGTTTTATATTTGTATAGAGACACTTGGGGATAGACAAAAGTTTAAATGTAAAAAAAAAAAAAAAATTTAATATAAATCATATATTTTAAATATAATTTTATTACTGATATGCCTTGGATGCTCCAGTTTCTCGAATGAACTTTTCAAATGCTGCATGAAAATAAATTGTACGTGTTGACAGGCTAAGGCTGCAGAGAGATGTATTCTAGAAAAGTAAAGAATGGTAATAATGAGCAGTAATTAGACAATTGAAAAGACTAATGGTCAGCTGTTGTACATCCTGGAGCACAGAGTTGGATTTACATCTTAATTGCCCATAGGTAGAAAGACTACAGTTGCCTCTCTGACACACTGAAAAAATGTTCAAAAAATAAAGTAAAATGGTGTGGTAAGGGTGCTGTATAAACAAAATATGAACAGACCGTGCCTCCAAATAGGCAGTATGAAGAATACCAGTGGACAGTGTTTTTGCATAAGTGGCTATAGTTTGATCAAAGTTGACAATGCTACACCTCAGTAATGAGGTTAAACATTAGCTCTCTAGACAAGTGTATGATGGGAAATCCGGGCTTATGGTTACACAGATGAAACTTCTGCCAAGCAAAACCCCCAGTGTCAAATCCTGTCCTTAATTTAAGTCTTTGTAGCATCTGTTAGTCTTGAATGAAGGAAAGTATTAGCAAAAGGAAGACAACAAATACATGCCCCTGAAATGCCCACTTCAAGCAAGATGCTTCATGCATGCGTGGTAGTGCCAACACTCGACCTCCCAAGCTCTGCCACCCACATTGTATGTGGCAGAAGTTGGGAGGTATGCAAATCTTATATTTGTTAAAAGACTACAGCAGTTGAAGTCTAAATTCATGTCATTTCATATGCAACTGCAATTGTAAAGGAAATATAGTTACAATTTGATATTGCCAGCAGACACGGAAAATGTGCAAATAGACTCACCGACATAATTGACAGATGTTGACAAACTATACTTTCCCAATCAAAGTTTTGCTTGAAAATAAGGCAATGGAATAAATGACTATCATGATAACAGATGTGCTCTAAATCTGTAATCATGTATTAAAAATATAGAATGAATCATTGCCAGAACAAACAACTCGTGATTGGTTCTGTTAACAACCATTGGTGAACTCCCTCCTTAAATAGGTGAACAAGGATCAATAAACTTCAGATATCATTACAGTGTGTGGGTTTGTTTATTTTTGAGTGTGAATTATGTGGCAATTCAATACAGTGGGTTTCTCAATACACACCATTTCTAACAATGTACATGTATGTTACCTGCCGATAGTGCTTATAGTGAGGTGAAGGTATAAGTATTAGAGTACCCAGTATTGTAGGGACAGTTACGACTACAAGCTTGTGAAAAGATGTCAAATGTGTGCAACCCTCAGTAGTGAGCAAATGCAGATAGTGTAATAGTTATATGGAAGTATCAATTATACAACAAAGATACTGTGGCTTTATTCTTACTTTACAACTCAGTTTGGCTTAGGTTTTCAGACTTCTATGTGAATTCGGGATGATTCGCTCTTTAGTAAATATAACCTCCCAAAGCACAAGCTTTGCATTAGAGCAATGCTCCATGCATCCTACTTAATTTTGGGCGTTCAGTCATGTTTAACATTGTGCAGGTAATTTAGCATACAAACACATGCAGACATTCCTTATGAATTTTATTTCAAAGTTTCTGTTCTAGCATACTCTTATTTACAGTGAAAGAGGACAGTTCATCTGCACTAGTAAAGTTAGTAAAGCATGTGCAAATAATGGCTCATTCAGGCTGGTAACTACCTCCCTCTTTTTTTTTTTATGTCACTGCTGACACCCCTCACATTGGTGTGGTGTTGTTGGTGCCACACCTGACATTCTGCACATCTATAAGATGCATCCCAGTATACATCTATGGGACCCCTCTGATTGACTCCCAGATGATTCTGGAGACTGGCACATTTTGCAAGAGGTATCTGCAAAACAAAGTAGAGAGTCTGCAAAAGATAGGTTTTCAAATTTAGTAAAAAAAAACACCCCACAAAAAGTTAATGCATATTTATTTTTAAAGTTTGTTAATCTGTAGTGATGCTTTAATTGGCAATACCGTGGTCACACAATTCATATTAAAACAAGAGAATACATAAAATAAAAACTCATAACCATAGTAAGATTATTAGTAATACTAATATAACACTGTAAACAGAAAATAGATATATGTAATTAGTATATGCTTGTTTAGATCAAAAATAATATACTACTAACAATTACTTTTTTTTTTTTTTACTTGAAACTTGAAAATAAAGATAGATCATCCATAAAGTACAAAGTGCAGCATTCACTGTAGGGAACATAAAAAAAAAAAATCATGTTTGCAATATCAACGTCTGTGTGCTATTGGTATATTGCATTTCATACATTTTCGCATAGACAGTGTTTTGAAGTAAGTGGTGTTAAAATGTTTCTAAGATCAGATTTGTTTTGTCAGCTTGTCAGTGATATTGGTGTCCCCAACATCATATCAGTGTAATATTTGCCCCCAAAAGAGCCTACTGAGATTCAGTTCAGGTGGATGGGGGCATCTGAGTGGGCAGGTTGGGGCAGCTTTTTATGCCTCGCCCTGTAAAGTGCTGCCATAGGACTATGCAAAGATACATTGTTGATCCCTGTACTCATCTTTTAATCTTAAAATAGGAGTTACATCTAGAGTTCCCACAAAGCAGACATTTTAAAATAGGAAAGACATGCTTTATCCATATCACACAGAGATATATAGAAAATATATAAAGTACGAATAAAGTAAGACATTAAATGGCATATATTTGCAAAGCGTCTGTTACAGATGTGTGTTTAAACTCATATGCAAATATAAAGATGTACCTATCATCTACAAAGCCTTTTTCTTTGGGACAAATTTTAAATTTCTTTGTCAAACCACAGCATATGAAAAAAAATTAGGTGATGGCCTGATAACTTTGTGGGTTCTGCAGGTATCATGATGCCTGCTTGCACATTATGGAAGATGAAGTTCACAATAGCAGGAGTGCAAAATGTTAGTAATTATTGTTTTGGTGTGTTGTGTGCGCTCATTTCTGATTGTACACTAAATAACCATCACATCATAGCATGCAGGCCTTCTTCCTACACCACATCTACCTGTCCAGAGTGGCCGTAGCATGGCTTGCTCCCCGGGGACGGGATCCATGGCTTTGTGTACAAGTAGTAAATCTTTACAGTAAAGTGCAGTGAACACAATGAAACATATTAACGGGTTGACTGAACACTGGAGCTGCCAACTCAAATAACTATAGTCCCAAAGCCATCCAATCAGACAACTAAGACCAGCGTAGAAATTGCAACTCGACGATCTCCTTCTGATGGGACAGGAAGCGCATGAACAACTGTATCTCCTATGCCCTTACTCAAGGAGCTGTGACTTTCACCTCACAGGACACATATGGAAGGAACTACATTAAGGTTGCCTGCTTTCCAGATTTCCTCTAGTGTGTAGGAACCTAGGTATCACTGATGGAGTTGGACTGCTGCAGACATTGTTGCTTCCACTATAGTAGGTCTGGACTCGTCACTGGCCCAGACTCTACACACCAGTATTTCCTGCAAGTAGGTTTCACTCCTCTTCCTCTTAACAGGGGGTGCTGAGGGGCTGCTGGTGGTTTGTCTTTTGATTTCCCATGGGAAAAGAGGTGGCTGAGTCCGGGAGTCTTTTTCAAGCATAATTATTAAAAGACTATGTATAGCATAAAAACGTTTCTAGATTCAGAATAAACTCTATATTATCACTGAGTACTGGTCACCATTCATACATGCTTCAGGGGTAATTTGATACTTACTAAAACAATAACACAGATAATAAATAAATACACAACACAAGTATTTTGCAAGAAAAGACCATGCTCTTTTATTTGGTTTACACATCATTTGCAACATAACTTCAATTCACCTCTGGAATTGTAACATTTATAGCCACACATCTCTGGTCTTTAAACCCCCAGAGAATTAACTCATAACTTTCATCGTTCTGCCCTAACAGCCAGAACTTAAAACTCAAATAATTAAAATAACTTCATATTGTTCAGCCCTAACAGCCAGAACTTAAATATCAAATAACTTTAAAACCATGAAGTCCTCCTCCCCTTTAAATAGGCAGGTGACCTCTTACCCCAACAAATGACCACGACAATATTAACAATATAATTAAAAAAAAGGGGGAGGGAGGGTGGCAGTTATTTCTTCACCTCAAGGCTCCAAAGAACACCTAAGGTGAACTGGTAAGTATTTATACTTTTTAAATTTACCGCCAAGAGGTGCCCTAGCGGACAAGTGCTCCAGAGTGCTGACCCTGGGGGCACAGGTGCAGCTACTGTCCACGAGGACATCATTCCAACAACAGCAGATGCCCTCACGGACACAATGAACCACCAATTAGATATTCACACGCTTCAGCGTGAGGCCTATATTTTAACTAAAAGCGCATGCGCATTAACCCCTCTCTAACTCCGCAGCACTTATGTGCACATGGTCAATGACCCTGTACATTCATTTTTTTACATTTGTGAAGACTGATGTGAAACCTTGGCCGTGCACCCATTCATTGCGAGCGAATCCACTACAGTGTTACTTTTTTTTTACAACATGTAAAACAAATCAAGGGCTTCAAAAGTACTGCACAATTAGAAAATGTTATTATATCCTAATGAACTGTGGTCACAAGATTACCATCATCAAAATAAACCAAGATGCACAAAAAATACAAAAACACACCACTATACAATAATACCTATTAAAAACAATACAACCGTGCGGGGTATAAATTGCTGTTCAGGATTAATTATTAAAGACATTCAACAGACAATTAAAGCAGCATAGTTGCAAACTATAGATGGACGATATATTAATACTGCAAATACTGATGAATATAAGCAATGATGTTAAATAGGCGTATGCAGCGTCAAGTAAGAAAACAAGATGCATAAGTCTGAAATGTTTCCTTCAGTGGATAAGCAGCCTCAAAACACGGTGGCAAACATTATTCAAGGAAATGTACAATGCAAAATAAGCCATGTAAATAAGCAGGTACTGTGATAGAATGCAAAAAAAGATGGTATTAACTTAGCCTTATAGCTGCAGTAACAGGGTGACACACCATATATCTGTGAATGTTTATACATTTATAGACTCCAGAAATACATCACCTCTAGCAATTGGAAGTAGCAAAGTGTATAGCGAGTATATCGATAAGGCTGTGACTGAATAAGAAATTATTATGACTCCACATACAGCTCTGAGTTAGATAATGTTTTTGATTATACCAGGAGTACCTGCTCCAAAGCTTGTCTTGTGTCCTTTACCGATAGTAATATACCGGCTAGGTTGCAACCCTAACAGGCTGGTAAAAAATTGGCTTGACCCCAATGTTAAGTCTATGGAGTTAGTAGCTTGGCTAGTATTTTTCCAAAGAAAAGGTGGTAATCCTATTTACAGATTCAGAGGGTCCAATTGATAAAAGTTTGGCTCATCAGGTTGAAACTCACTGTTCTGAATTTTTCAGCCAAAGTCGTTCTCGAAGCCAAAGTGCAGCTAGTTAGACAGAAAGGTGCGGGGCACTTGACTTAACTGCTCGTTTTCTCATTATCTCTATAAATGTATACTTTTACTTGAAGAAAGTTAATTTAAACTTGTTTTGAACTGCCTTTGTATTACTGCTAAATAACCAAATATTTTGTTTGGCTAACAAGCTTTTCCTCACCATTACTATAAATGTTAAAAATGAATGCGGCACAACGTGCGCACGTATTTCTTATTATGTGGCCAACTTCTGGAACAACTTGAACGCCCCTTCCCTAAGCCAATGATGGCTAAACTTGATGCTGGAGATGTTTGGAAACTACATATTCCATGTTTCTTAGCCAACCTTAAAAGGCCTAAAGCTGGACTCGGCCCTAGTAAGATACAGCTTTTATGAGGATTGATAATGGCCATAATTTTATTAGTTTAATATCTTTTTATTGAGTTTTTTTTATATAGATACAGTCAAATAATCAGAGGATTACGGAAAGGAGGTGGGGGGGGGGGAGGGGAAACAATAGTGCATATTACAATATGAACGATAATGCTACAGAACCAAAACAGTTGTCATACATTAATAATTGGTAAGTGCGGGTAGACTATAAATTGGGATACGTGGAATGGGAAGCGGAAATCATCAGGGGGTATGAGAAATGATGAAGGTGGGGGTACAGTGGGTAGGGGATCATGACGCCCATTCTTGGGATAAGATGTGACAGTTTATATTGCTGAGTTCAGACAGTTTTGGCTATATGTTGCAAGCCTAAATGTTGAAGCTTAAAAAAACATACTTAGGGTTTCCTCACATTCAGTACTGGACAGGAATTATGTCAAGTAGAACCATTGGTTAAGATGCTGTTCCCCTCTACCTTGTGACGTTAATAGGAGGTCCTCTGAGGATCTGATCTCCTCCACCGAGGTCATCCACTCCCTGAGCATGGGGGACACGTCTTCCTCCATAAATTTGGGATTAGCAGTTTGGTCCCGTTCAGCAAGTGTATTGTCACTGATTTTATTGTATGACGTGATTGAATATGTGTTATGGTGTATTCAAAATGTTAACGGGTCAAAGGGTGGTGAGTCCTCAGCAATCATGATGATGATGTCGGCTATGGCTTTCCAGTACAGTACAATGAGAGGACATGACCACCATATATGGACAAAGTCCCCTCATTTGGTCATAATTCAACATATGCCGAGTTGACTGTCCCTGACAGCGGTTAAAGCTTTAGATTATACTAATTATTTTAACTATGTGTCCACATTTATTACATTTGGGAATAGGGCTTTTATGTTGCATTGCCCATTTAACAATTTCCCAGCGAATGAAAAACTAAATGTTTGCACCAACCTGATTAAATTGTTCTTCTGGTGTTTACAGAGTTACACATATTTGGGATTAGATAGTCTAACAACATCAAATACTAGAGTGATGAACGACACATTGCAAATCCATCAGGTGAAAAGGGAGATGAGCAAAACACATAAAACCCATATAAATAAATATAAGAACAAAACAGATCCCTTTGAAAAGGAGTGTCTCTTTCACCCAGATCAGATTGGCTGTGCACAAGCTAACAATCTCAGCGCACATTCTGAGGCAGAGCCGAGAGTGAACCCATGTGTATCTATAAACAGGGCCGAAACTGGGAGGGTCCACTGTTTTTGGGAGCTCTCTCCCTAACATCATCTTGAGGTGTGACCCGCAGATGACCGACTGCAGTAACAACACCGATGGGAGCGCAGTGAGACAGGTGCATGCCCCCCCGTCATGCTCTGAGACTTCCGGTGTTCTTCCTCTGCAGGGATAAGAGGCAGTCACTGTCTAAACAGTCCTCCTCCCTACAAACAAAGGTAAAAAAGCAGCGTGGGGGACAAACAGTTTAATTATTTTTTGGGTTAGAAACAAAAAAGGTGTGGCACTGTGTCTACATGTGTGTGTAAGTGTACGGGTGTGTTGGTTTGTAAGTGTGTATGTGTAAGTCTAACTGTGTATGTAAGGGTTTATATGTATGCGTGTAACTGTGTCTGCATAATTATGTGTATGTAAGTGTGACTATGTAAATGTATCTATTTTTTTTATTATTACTTCTTCATTACAAAGATTATCTTCTTTTTGACAAACATATAACACAGGGCTTGACAAATTTATCTGAGTTTTAGGAGCCAGCTAAAAAATCTAGGAGCCAGACAACGGCACATAAACACAAACACATGCAGTCACACACAGACACAGTCTGTCCCATATACATACAGGATCCTTTATTTCACTAGGGTGAAAGTCCTCTTTTTGCACCCTCCACTTCTGAGTGCGAAACCTGTTACACCTTGTTTTTCTACAAATACATACAAACACACACACACAGTCAGTCACATACATATATACACACAAACACATCCAGTCACACACAAACACATCCAGTCACACACATATATACACACAAACAAACACATCCAGTCACACACATATATACACACAAACAAACACATCCAGTCACACACATATATACACACAAACAAACACATCCAGTCACACACATATATACACACAAACACATCCAGTCACACACATATATACACACAAACACATCCAGTCACACACATATATACACACACAAACACATCCAGTCACACACATATATACACACACAAACACATCCAGTCACACACATATATACACACACAAACACATCCAGTCACACACATATATACACACACAAACACATCCAGTCACACACATATATACACACACAAACACATCCAGTCACACACATATATACACACACAAACACATCCAGTCACACACATATATACACACACAAACACATCCAGTCACACACATATATACACACACAAACACATCCAGTCACACACATATATACACACACAAACACATCCAGTCACACACATATATACACACACAAACACATCCAGTCACACACATTTATACACACAAACACATCCAGTCAGACACAGACACATATATACACACAAACACATCCAGTCAGACACATATATACACACAAACAAATCCAGTCACACACATATATATATATACATACACACACACAAAGACATCCAGGCAGACACATTTATACACACAAACACATCCAGGCAGACACATATTTACACACAAACACATACAGCCAGACACATATTTACACACAAACACATCCAAGCAGACACATATTTACACACAAACACATCCAAGCAGACACATATTTACACACAAACACATACAGCCAGACACATATTTACACACAAACACATACAGCCAGACACATATTTACACACACACACACATCCAGTCACACACACATGTACACACACACACATCCAGGCAGACACATATATACACACACAAACACATCCAGGCAGACACATATATACACACACAAACACATCCAGTCACACACATATATACACACACAAACACATCCAGTCACACACACATGTACACACAAACACATCCAGGCAGACACATATTTACACACAAACACATCCAGGCAGACACATATTTACACACAAACACATCCAGGCAGACACATATTTACACACAAACACATCCAGGCAGACACATATTTACACACAAACACATCCAGGCAGACACATATTTACACACAAACACATCCAGGCAGACACACACAAACACATCCAGGCAGACACATATTTACACACAAACACATCCAGTCACACACACACACAAACACATCCAGTCACACACACACACAAACACATCCAGTCACACACACACACACACAAACACATCCAGACCGACACATACACAAGACAGTAGGTTTTTGGGGGTTTTTTAAGAAAAAAAAAAGTTCACCTATCAATGTCCCCCCTCCCTGCCATTACACCTCAATGCAGGGAGAGGGGCGGTTTCCGTTGCAGCCCGGTGGCACAGAGCAGCTATGCTCCCAGGTGATAACGCGGTGCGCGAGGGGGCGGAGCAGGATGTCTGTGCAGCCGGTGAACTTACTCTGCTCCCTCGTGCACTGCTGCTGCAAAAAAGAAAAGGGAAAAAAAACGATCCCATTGCCGAGGGCACCACGCGGGACTCACGTTACCCGGGCGCCAGGTCTGATTTCCTGGTCGCCATGGCGACCGGGGTTTGTCAAGCCCTGATATAACATATGCACAAATACACAAACATTAATACTTATATATATTTTACCTTATTGTCCTCCGGAACAGTGTGTAAATGTATCTATGTGTGTTTGTAAGTGTTAAACTGTGGGTAGCCTGAGAGAGTCTGGTATGGCATAATATTTCAGTGTACTAACAATGTCCATATTTAAAACAGTTTTTCTTATAACCACAATAAATTAAAGAAAAAACTACATGGAGGAAAATTCAGAAACCGTACTGGATCTCGGCTATCTTTCTACAGCAATGGTGCTCACAGAAAAGTGTAGGACATACACAAACAATAGCTTAAAAAAAAATTTGTTCAGTAAGGATTAGGGTTGCCACCTTTTCTTTAAAAAAATACCGGCCTTGGTACTGTCTCTATAGACTTAACATTGGCTTGATGCCAATTTTTTACCGGCCTGCAGGTAAAATACCGGCCATGTGGCAACCCTAGTAAGGCGGCCCTGATTGTTTGGGGCTGCGACATTATTTTTTATTTAAAAAAAAAAAAACTATTTGATTGAACACTAATAGCTACATTTTAAGAAATAGAAAGTATTACACACACATATATAATTTACCTTGCAATGTCTGGGTGCTGGGTGTGGTTTTTTAAACAAAATGAAGAGCACTTGACTACTTGTTGGGAGCTATGCCAATGTTGAATTAAAAAAAGTATTACATAATGAACATCATTCTAATCTTGTAAGAAATAGAACGTATTCACATTAGACACACATTTATACACAGGTAGAAAGGAAGGTATGTCTCCAGACTAATGACGTCAGACGTCACGCACCACCCCCGGGGGGCACGACGGGAAATGTAGTTTTTTGCCGAGCTGCTCGCGCATGCGTGACCTGCCTTCAATCGGTGGTTGGATTTTCCATTTTATTTTTTAAAGATGAAATCAACGTTAGTTAGAATCACCTTTATTGATTGCGTCTAATGCTGGGTACTAGCCACTTCAGGTGAATGACATTCGGTAACTGGATAAGATTATATGCTTAAGATTTTGGCCTTCATTTTACTAGCAAGACCCACCTCTTTGCGGGCAATTTTTCCCATAGACAGCATGTCGGCAGCTGCCTCACAATATGATCACGTGTTTGTTGTTTACATCCATACTCTGCTCTTACCGCTCTTTGCTGTCATTGCAGTTCTGGAATGATGGCTCTAGGGTGTCTCTTCTTGTTTGCTACCGTCTACCTGGTCTCCGGGGTTCCGGTGGGCCAGTGGGTACATGTCTCTCCCGATGAACATGAGATGAAGCAGGCAATAGATCTGGCTGTGCAAGAATTCAATAGTATGAGCCACCATGAAGACCTTTACCGGCTGCTGCATATAACTGATATCAAGAAGCAGGTGATTAGCTAGCATTATGGCATCAATAACTTACTTGTCATGTATTATATGTTCACTAATGTTTTTATGATGCCTTTGTTTATTAACTGGATTGTCAACGGCTGTAGTAATGCATATTCAGACTATACTGGCATCATTTTTTCAAGGTTATTAAGATGTTCAAAACAAATAAATTACGTTGTATGGATACAAAAATACACAATCTCTATTTCTATCCATTAATGAACATGACCGTATCATTTATTTACTATCTTATGACCAATATGCTATACCTAACATGTCAGTTTCACTGTATGTGCTTTTTTTCCAGCAAGTGCAACTGTACAGTACATAGAGTATAGTTAATAGTGACTAATATCTCATACATATGTTTTGTAGAAAATACTTATAGCATACATTAGTTTGAACTGTGTGGGTGTTTGTATGTCTGTGTGTGTGGGGGTATATGTGTGTGTGTGTGTATATATATATATATATATATATATATATATATATATATATATACAAACAAATCCAAAAGGAATGCACTCACCTAAACTAGCATATATTATAATATAAAGGGGTGCTGCTGAACCCAAAAGTTATACAAAATCCAAAGACCTCAAGACAAGCCGGTTGGAGAAAAACTCTTAAAGCTATAGGTTTCATTAAAGCTACTTAAAAACACCCATATGCCCATATACTTTGTATATTGCAATAGTCAATTAATTCATCAGACTAACACTCATACAAAAGTCTACTAAATTTGATAAACTTGTGTTTGTCCTCTGATATATATAGATGTTGTGTATATATTAAAAAAATTCTACCTGCTCAGACCTCCTGTAAGAAAATGACTAGGTCTTGCATTTAATTCTGGGTACACCACAGGACGATCTAAAAAAATAAAATAAAAATGAATCATGCATATTCTTTTTTTCAAGAGACAACGAATAAATCTGGTTAACAAGAGAAAAAAATGTATATTGAATCATTGTACTATATCAAAATAACTGATTATATTGCTGTTGCAGATTGTATTAATAAACGCATTGTAAGCAGAACCACGAGTGTTCCTTTATATTCATATTTAATTAATAATGATTAGTGCTCTGGAACACTCGCAGGACTGTGGGTTTTTTTTAAGGCGCAATTTATGTAAGTATATACATAGACATCTCTCTGTCTGATTAGTAGCTGTCCATTTACATATTTATGTTCAGTGTCACTGCAATTCAAGTTCCAGATTACCAGAACTGGAAGCTTGTTTTATACTGTGTTCTTATTTTAAAATTTTCTCTATAATCTATAGTACTGCCTCAATTATGTACCCAGTTATAAATCTTTTTCTCAATTCCTATTTGTGTTTTTTAGATAGTATCTGGGGTGAAGTATGACCTGAGTGTGTTACTGGGTCACACGTTGTGTAGAAAGGGAGATAATATTATTCTGGATAAATGTCAGTTCCACGGCCCAAAGGTAAGATTCCATATATATTTATCAAGCTGTTGTTTATAGTGCACCAAAAGATGAATCACTCACAGAATGATATACAAACCGGTCACACGGGTTGTGCAGACACCAAGCATCAGCTGATGATCTTATGACATGGTGAACTGTTATTATAGGGTGTGGACTTGTTTAATGCTAAACAATTCTAAGCATTGCAAGTGCATATTTGGTTATAAAATGCTTAGAGAAAAGCTGTTTATTTAAAGGGATACTGTCACCTAAATATTGTTTATATTGTGAATGTAAATAATGAATCATTATCTATACATTTTGTTAGCGCTATTGAAAGCAAATGCATACATTTAAGAGAAAAATGCGTTCATTTTTCTGTAACGTCTCCTGTTCATGAGATCAACTGAGGCTTGATATGCTAATGAACTTCAATGATAAATTTGCATATTAAGCCACATGTGATGTCATAAATATGCGACACCACAGACACATTTAAAACATTTTTTTTTCAATTTATGAATTTACCTGCATTTCTGCTTAAACAATGTAAAGATAATTTTTTTTATTCTCTACATCCATAATGTAAAAATATTTAGGTGACAAGTCAATTAAATTAGGGTGAAAATGTTGCAGTTTTATTCATATGAAACGTGTATACCAAGGGCTCTGAAACCAAGATTGGTCGGCAGTCAGTTTGCCACATACAAATATGTGTAAATGCTGATTGACAAATTTGGTAAATTGTTATAAAACCCCACTCAGAGTGCTGTGCATAATCTTATAAATCCATATGTTAACACTGGAGCAAAGATCAGCAGGCAGGTCCATGGCGTTTAGGAAGCCAAGATTATAATGTAGCAGCACTCTTTAGATATGTCTTTGTATGTCTTTATTTGTTGAGTTTATAATAAAAAGTCAAGATATACTGAACCATGCTCTAAACTTTATTAATGTGATTTTGTATTTTGTGGTGGTGATAAAAAAACAATCAAAAAAACAAACAAAACTGGCAGCTCTGCAGGAACTTTAACTTCAATGTTGTTTAACCAGACATAGGGCTGGTGGAGTATTCTGGTTAATGTAGTTTAAGCATTATACATGCTTTTACTTGCTGCCCTTGCTCAAACACAACTCCTAATTATCCTAATCAAATTATATATTTTTTTACACTATCTTTCATATAGTGACCGGGTCTGTATAAAACAAGCTGTCAACCTTAAATACATCAAGCATATGTATTTAATATATAATTTTAATTCTTATATTTAATTAAATATTAAGCCCACTCTATTAGCTTAACTTTTCATCTCATCCGGTCCCATTCTCATCTCTATTTTTCTTTTTTTACTTCTTTCACTCTCAGGTCTAGTGATAATGGTACATTTGTATGTTGATTTCTTGCTCACCAAATACCTTATACCTAGTTAATGTATTCTCCTTGCATATACCTGCATTTGTTATTTATTTCAATACTACTTTTTAACCTTTTTTTTTTTTTAATACAACTATTTCTCTCTTGCTACACTCCAGGCTCTGATTTTGCTAATATGTGTTTATTGATAATGCTTTCAGCAGCATCTCATGATAGTATAACAAAGAAAAACAAAATATTAGGTATTTTTCAATCAGTGGAAGCAAGTGGCAAGGTACCTTGTCTCTGATCATCAAGCTGTAGATGCCAGTTATATTCATGCAAGGATGCGTGAAAAATATTTTCAGCCTAAATAAGCTTGAAATCTTCATAAACACTGCCTTTCCATTGTTTGCTGTCACTTTTAATTTGTCAAGCAAAGGAGCGTTTCTATGTAGCCAAAATGCTGCAGACATACTTATTTCCCATGAACGTAAGCAATTTCAGATGAACTACTTTCTCCCTTCCAGAGGCACAATTTCAGATTTTGCTTTATTTAAGTTTTATATGTATTTCATAAGGGACAAATGGAAAATATAAACCATAATAATAGTTTTCTAACTAAATGATGTCATCGTGTGGCAAACGTGCAGTTTATATATTCATCATAATATGGTGCTACACAGTGATGTTAAAATTGAAACAGAATTGTGACGTTTTCAAACATATTTTTTTGTTAATCCTGCAGTGGCAATACACTACATTCACACTGCAAATAATATAACACAATTCATTTAAACAAAAATATAACCATGAACCAGGGGAAAAAAGATATACCGGTATATATTTTATAAATAAATGCAGATTCAAAGATAAATAATTAATAATCAAGTTACTTGTGACTTTTAATTTGATATTTTGTATGTTATTTTCTCTCTGTTCATTTTCAGGCAGTGAAGTGTAATTTTTCCATACTAATCCGCCCTTGGATCAATGAGACAAAAGTATTACATCAGCTATGTTCTCAAAGTATGTACATTTTAAACATATGTATAAGCAAATAACAGTCAATGCTGCATTACACCCATCATGCGGGGGGGGGGGGGGGGGGGGGGAAGAGTCATGAATTTGTTGGTGTGTGTAAGGATCTTACATTGGATCAGGAATCTGTGTTGATCACTCAGAGACCAATTGCTGGAGTAGGATTGGTCATGAAGTTGTTGGTGTGTGTATGAATCTTGGAATGGATCAGGAATCTGTGTAGATCACTCGGAGTCCAATTGCTGGAGTAGGATGGGTCATGAAGTTGTTGCTGTGTGTATGAATCTTGGAATGGATCAGGAATCTGTGTAGATCACTCGGAGTCCAATTGCTGGAGGAGGATGGGTCAGGAAGTTGTTGGTGTGTGTAAGGATCTTGGAATGGATCAGGAAGTTGTTGCTATGTGTGGGGTTCTTGGAGAGTGTTGGTCATCAGACCATATTTCCCTCTTCAAATTGGAGCTATGCTCCGTGACATGGAAGCCCTCTAGTCTTCTCATCTGCCTCATTAAAATACTTTTTGGGGGTGGATTTCTGCATCTTTACAAGGATAGTTATTAGCCAATCAACATAAAAAAAATCATGTTGTCAGAAATGCAAGGAAAACATTGTAAACTACTGAATGATTTGACAAATATTGACACAACATATAGACAGTGATTTTATTCCCTGGTCCGTTACATTTAATCTTCTGAAGATAATATTTTCAGAAAGGAACTTTTCCTCTCATAAAACTATAGAATGGGAATTGCTTGTTTTATACTTTCGGTCTCCAAATGTAGTCATTACTGGGTTGTGCATGTTCCTCTAACACTCTGGGGGTTATTTTAAAAACGTCCTGCACTGTAAACTGTCATGAAGTGGAGAAAAAAAGGCACTATCAGGGTTCATTTTGTATAACCGATTACACCTTTTTTATTCATGCCTTCACTTCACAGTGTGTGGGAATGAAACTACGGCAGATAGTATTTTTCAGCGTCCGATTCTTTAGTGTCAGGAGTGTGCTTTGTACATAGGTGCGCACGCAGATATTCGCCATTATTTGGTGCTATCTGTGTGTGCGCTGTGTTTATAAATCACTCACTATATGTGCTGCAATATGCTATAACACTTATTCACCTGCTCTTGTTTTGTTTCCAACCTCCATAATGTATCCTATTAATATTAAATTGCTTTACATAACATGATGTTTTCTTTTGTAGTGACAGATGTTATATCCTCTCAAGAGCAGGATGCAAGTTCAGAGGTATGATGCATGTGTCAGATTCAGATACTACCTCCTATGATGCCTACATACATTTGCATTTGGGCTGTTCACTAAAAGTGAACTCACAAGGGAAATGCAGGCCAGATTGGAAAAAAACACATGCAATAATTGCAATAATATTTGAAAAGACAAGTTGAAGAATTTTTGCCAACCTTACAAATAATAGCTTTTATTCAAGTGCCTCGTTATATCATGTCACTTGCTTATGCTAGATCAGTGTTTCTCAAACCTATCCTAAGGACCCCCCAACTGTCCAGGATTTAGGGATTACCCAGTTGTATTTAATCAAGAATATGTACACCTGGTGTGGTTCCCTAACCATTAAGCAACCATACAAGGTGTTCTACATATTCTTATTTAAACACAACTGGGTAGTCCCTAAATCCTGGACCACTGGGGGGTCCTGAGGACCGGTTTGAGAAACACTGTGCTAGATGAAGAATAATTTTAATACTATATATAATGTTTTGTTTCCAAACAATTTTACTCTTCTCTTTTTCAGGATGAGCTGCTTGAAACAATGACACTTTTTAAGAGTTTTGTTACCACCTACAATAAAGAATACAGTGATGATGAAGGTAGGTCTATTCTATTTGTCTATTTGTTTTGCGTTTATTATCTCTGATCATTAAAACAGACAAGCACAAAATCCCCTAACTTCCTGCGTTCTGCAGCCTTTGTTTTAGCTAGGCAAAAGACAGAAGCAACCCAAATAAACTGTGTTGTGAGCTTATTGTAGTTGTACACAGATCATTTGCAGAGCATAATAAATAATAACAGATGGAGTGCTAAATGGATGCTGTCACTATGGATAGATGGAGCAAATCATAATAAACCTTACACTTGTCTTCCATTATCTGCTGGGGCAGGAGGCAAAAGGACAGTTGACCCCCATGCTACTTCCTGCTCTTCCCTTTACCCTATATGTTACTTTTTATTAAGTGATAGTGGTTGTGGGCGAAGTGGTGTCTCTCTCGCTGATAGCGCCAGAGCACTTAGATGTATGTGTGTTTCTAACACAGACCTGGCAATTCTCATATGTGTTGCTTTGTCCACTTGACCTCTGTATGTTTAAATTGGTTATTGCAGTGATAGTTGTTCCAGGAGATCTGCCTTCTTCTGGGAGAGAAAGGGGATATGTATGTATGTGTGTGTGTGTGTATATACACAGTCTAAATTGTTAAGTAATTTTGTATACTTATTTAGTATCAGTCATGAGCTGTGGTACACATTAGAAAGCTGCTATGGAGAAAAAATAGTTTTTGTGTGCACAATGAAAACTAGCTAATTTTTCTACTAATGTATCAAAAACGTAAGGATGAGGCAATATATGATATTTTTACTTGTCTTATATATTTTTACTTTACATGTCTTATATATTTCTCTTACCCAGGTACATTTGCAAAGATTGTTAATTTTAAATAAAAATTAGTAAAAACATCTGGTGAATATTGCTTCCTCTGTCACATGGTGGTAAGTGCTTGATGGCAGTTGGAGGATGTTGCTGATATTATTTGTAGGTTGCAGATGAATAGTTAAATAAAAGAGTTTACCCAGTGTAGAGACCTTTTTAATATAGGATGCTGTGATTACAGGGATCCTAACATGATAAAGATTTTTTTTTTTTTTTGTATTTTTAAATTATCTGTAGCATCTATTTTTCAGAGGCAGCTAGACGTTTTCAGATATTTTCCCAAAATCTGAAGAAGGCACAAGAAATCCAGAAGATGGATCAAGGGACTGCAGAATATGGGATTACAAAGTACAGTGATCTCACCGGTGAGTCACTGAGATCCTTCTGGGACAATAAACACTGTGGAATATGTTGATAAAGTGATATGCTGACTAGGCTCATCCAGCTAAATGTGCACAGTTTTATTGACAATCTTACAGTTTACAGGGAACTAAAAGTACAGTTCAACTTCATCGTAACAGCTTAATATAATGTACGTCATACGATGGGGGATGTTTTTAGGGAGACACATGACTGCAGAGCCTGATCAAACTTCATTGTCACAGGTTCGAATCTTGGCAGGTTCAACGCAGCCTTTCTGAGGTCGATAAATGAGTAACATCTATTACTAAATTTTAGAGAGCATCCCAAGAAAGACACTAGAGAAATACTAGTTCTTATTATGAGCCATTTGTAAAGTAAAACCATGCCGAAATTGTATCTGGTACATTGCGGTTTGTGGGGACAGTTCCAGCCACAACTTCTCACTAAGATAACATTACATGCCCAAATTTTGAACTTTCCTAGCGCTCCACTTGGACTAATTGGAGGAACTAAGATTCGTGCTGTTGAAAGCATAGATCTCTCTGTCATCTTCTACCAGACTCCAGTGATATGGAATAGAGACCATGAATAGGGAAGATATAACAGATGTTCAGTTCCATAGGCGCAGGAGGGACAATGCTATTGGACACTTTTTGCCACTGGTCACAGCTGCACCCTAAGTGACCACCATTTTCCCATTACTGATTTGTAAAATATGGCATGAAACACTGCCAATCAAAATGAACTTGTCATTATTTTCAATTAAAGCAAAGCAGTTTGCCTATGAAAAGACTATGAGAACTATACCAGCTGCATTTATGCCAAAATATAGTTAGTATCTCATCTAAACAGTATATTTACAGTTTGTCCTCCTGACACACAAATTACCCCCTGGTTAGAACAGTAATTCTTTAACTACAAGGGCAAAATGTTCAGATCCATTATAAGTAATTGTAATTCCATAGTCACTAAGAATTAAAGGCAGTATTTTATATTATGGTTTTTCCAGCAGATTGTAATCCTATTTTAGGAACTATAGATGAGAGAGTAAAATTGTAAACAGCAATAAAAATCTCAATGTGGTCAATATTTTTTTGTTGCCTTTATTCCCGATTTAAGGGATTGCGTAGAGAGAATCTATTCACAGGCATCCGGAGGGGAGGGCACTTGCTGCTCCCTGGATATTCAAACAGGCCCACTGGAGCAGCAGCAAGTGAGGGAGAAGTAGTAGATTAACTAGACAGAGTGCAGAAAAAATCTTTTATTGAATTCTATATTACACCCCCTTGCTGTCAGAGTGGTTTGGTCTGCTCTCTTCCTCTCTAGCAGCTGATCTCCTCTCCATTCACTCTAGCTGCTGCTTCAAATACTATAGTCTCTGTCTGGGCAGAGATACAAGGTAGTTTATTCATACCTGTATTGCTGCTAAGGTTGGTTAATCATCACAGTAGTGAGTACTCAACAACTGGAGGGATAAAGGTTAGCTAATATATCATTATTTATGGATTGGTACTGCAAATGCTCTGGAACACACACATCTCCTGATTCTCAGCCATCCATTTGGTTAGCTGAATTTCATGAGAAATGCAATAACAGCACCTGGAGTGCTACAACTGCCCCAGTCAGATAATTTTTCTTATTAATGGTTAACGGTCATTTGCCTCTCACCATGAAACTCCTCTCCTAAGCCAACACAGCTATTGATATTCTGACCAAGGGCAGACTGAACGGACGGGCATTTTGGCAGTGCCGCCCCTTTAAAGAAAAAAAAAAAGAGCTTGCCAGCAGACTCACCAGCTGGGGAGATCAAGAGATCTCCATGCACCAGTCTGTCTGCCGGCGAGTAGGCGGCATGGTGTCTGTGTACTGCCCAGGCGCACAGACTTCCTCCCATGCTGCCTTTTGCACTCCCTACACAGTGTTCTGAGGTCAGAGAGTCGGGAGTCATGTCACCTGCCAACACTCAGACTTCAGACCACGTGGGGCGTGTAAGAGGCAGCATGGTAGGATTTCTGTGAATATGGGCAGCACACAGACACCTTTCGGCTTGCCACTACACACTAGGGAGGTGTGGGTGCTGGCTGGGCTCCAATGTTGTAATGGGGTAAATCTTCGGTGTGCAATGTGGGTGATGGGGCATGTGCTGGGGCAAGTCTTGGGAGTGCAGCGTGGCTGATGGAGCATTTCCTGTTGTGCAGTGTGGATGATGGGGCATGTCAAAGTGAGTGATGGCACATATCAAAGGTGTGAAATGTGGGTAATGGGGCATATCCTGGGTGTGCAATGTGGGTGACAGGGCATGTCCTGGGGTGCTGGGTGAAGTCATGGGTGGGCTGTGTGTGATGGAGCATGTCCTGGGTTGATGAGGAAAGTCCTTGGTGTGCAATGTGGATGTTGGGGCAAGTCATCAATTTTCAATGTGGGTGATGGGGCATGTGCTGAGGTAAGTTCTGGGTCTGCAATGTGGATGATGGGGCATGTGTTGGGGTAAGTCCCGGCTCTGCATTGTGGGTGATAGGGCATGTCCTGGGTGTGCAATGTGGGTGAGGGGGCATGTCCTAATAAAAATTTTAATATGTTGCTGTAGTTTTTAAAATATGGTTTTATTTGTCCACCTTTCCAGCATGGTAGAATTCAAATAAAAAAGGTGCATAAATAAAACCATTTATCGGGCAGGTGGCAGCATCTGCTGGCATGTGAATGGGACATATAAAGGTGTGCCTTGCACATGGGCGCCCCATGATCTTCTATTACCTGGGGGCCCCATGAACTGTTAGTCCACACCTGATTCTGAATTAATGTCTTTTAGTGGATGAGTTCAGAAAACAGTACCTGAATCCTATGCTCTCCACCCAACCTACACATGCTATGAAGAAAGCAGTTCTTCCGACAGACCCAGCCCCCACACAGTGGGACTGGCGAGACCATGGAGCTGTTACTGAGATCAAGAACCAGGTGGGTGTCCCAAATAGTACACCAAAAACTAGTGCAAAGATCATATGTAGGAATAAGTTCTAATATAAAATAGAATGTTATTCCTTCTGTCTGCTGTATTTGTTTGTGCCCTCTTAACAACTAATAAATGAAAGATGAGCAAAAAGCAGTAGGGGTTCTGGCTTGTTAAATAAAGTAAAAATTTAGTATAATTTGGTACAGCAAAGGGGACAGTATTTGTGAAAATGCACAAAACAAGCTTGTAATTAAAAGAACATTTAGTTATACTCAGCAGAGACTGGTTTTGGCAATCCATGGCAGTGACCAATTATCCTTGCAGCTTGTGGTTTAATTTTTAAAAACAATGCGGAATCAGACTCTATCTGAGGATAGCTATAAAATAATTATAACAAAGTGTTTAACCAGCATTGGTATGTTCATATATGCTGATTTTCAAGTGTGTCCTGAGGATGCTACTATTGCACAATTTAAAGGTATTCATTTTATCCACCTGATTGAAATTGAAACTGCAGGCCTGTTTATTTAGCCATTTTTGTTGGTCCTGTCACTTCGTTACACTATGTAAGTTAATTTTACCTCAGCAGCCAGGTTCCTGCGGCTTAAGGTATTCCGGATGCCTTTTACCTTATTTTTCCTGTGAACTCTTTATTTTCATTCATGCACATTATTGCCTGAACTTTTTATAGGATGTAGCATAGGACCAAACAATGTTATGACCTGTTCATTCCTTTACAGGGAATGTGCGGTTCATGCTGGGCTTTTTCGGTGACAGGAAATATTGAAGGACAGTGGTTTCTGAAGAAGGGCTCGCTGGTCTCCCTCTCTGAGCAGGGTAAGCGTTTAATATTACCACATGGATCATAAGCCCTTACATTATAAATACAGAAGTTGTATTGCTCAGATTAAAGAAATCTCAACAGACCTGGGCTTCTGGGAGCTTTCTTATAGTGGAAATCCATTAAGAGGATTGCTTGCAATATGGTTAATTGGTGGAGCATTTCCTAGCACATTTTTTTTCTTGTGGTCTATTGAGTGGAGCAAACAATCTGGATTGTCTTCAACACTGAGATATGGGGGGTTATGTATAAAAAGGTCTGCAACTGCATTTCTCATCATGCGGCCCACTTCAGCTAAAACTTGGATGCCCCTGTTCTAGTGCCTTAGGTGTTGCTAGGGTTGGTGTCACCTGGTGAGATAACTTATAGTGTCACCTTGGATTTCCTCAGATACCATGTCAAACAGATTCCTTAGTAATGCCTGTCATATGGCCCATTAAAATAGGCCATACAGGAGCCTCATAAATTATGCCACATACAGGAACACAACAAATTATGCCACACACAGGACCCCCTTTAATTATGCCACACACAGGACCCCCTTTAATTATGCCACACAAAGGACCCCCATAATTATGCCACACATGGGAGCCCCTTAATTATGCCACACATGGGAGCCACAGCCAGTATGTCCATTAATAGGACACTGATAGTTTGCCCATTAATAAGCCATAGCCAGTTTGCCCACTAATATGCCACAGCCAGTTTGCCCATTAATATACCACACTGCCTCTGGCCATGTGCACGATGTAGGGAAATACAGTCGACGGATAGGACATGCTGTCCTATCCGACGACTGACATTTAAAAAAATAAATATTTCAGCAGCACTGCACAGAGGATGCTAGCAGCACAGGGGGTCACCCGGTGTGGTCCGCACCATCTGCAACCCCCTTGTGACGTTACTGTTTGGTGCTTCAGTCTCAAGACACAATTTTTACTATAGCTGCTACTATAGTACCAAGATAATGTAGAACATGAGTTCCTTCTGACCCCATACTTCACCTCATTAAAATTACACAACACTTAAAGAGGGTAAACTATGTAGTGTATTTTCGTAAAATATCCACTAGATGTCACTATTTCACATTGAGTAAAGTGTTACTGTAATCCTGAAAGTGAGAATTATATGTCCTTGTTACAAGTAAAGCAGTTTAACTTTTTGTGAACCAAAAAAGAAGGAAAAGTAATCCTTTTATACCAAGAGTATACGCAATTGCATCTCAAAAAATTTGCAAAAAATAATTTCTATAATATAAATGCCTTTAATAATTTAATCAAGGGGTATATACAGAAAACAGCCCACTGTGTAGGTCAAACAGACAATATACAGATATACATAAATAAACAGGGTTTAAAAAATAGCTCACAACCTGACTGATATCGCAGAAGGGGCATAATTTAATATAGATTTAATCTTCATTGGTCCTAATGGTATCTATTATGGCTGCTATACATTCGATTTATATCTTTTAAGCAGTTGTAAGAGCAGAGTAAATCTTTTCTTTTACTGGGGATATTGTCAGTAAATATATATTAACAGTAATTTTGCGTGAAGTTTGCTTCCTGCTCTTCTTCATGGTGCAAACATGGACATTGCCACCCTATCACAACATGCCTTACATGTGTTACTGGCAGCCTACAGATGGGGGCTACAAACATATGTATACATTTTCTAGCAATTTAGCTAGCACAATACATACCTGAAAAAAGCACCATTGTTACAGTGCTACATGTTATGTTTGTCATGTTAGGTGCACGTTAATCATTTACTTTGCATGTAGGAGGAAAGGTAGTATTTAAAATGTACCTGAATTTTTTTTTTAATGTTATATATCGGTACTTTTAAAATACACATGCAAGTTTTTCCTTCCACTGGTTCACTAAGCAGCTGGAGTGTTCGACCAACACAGTCAGTAGCTGTTTGTCAAGGAAAACCTTCACCTCTCCTGTGGTGAGAATTGATCCAGCTCAACTAAATTTGTAGGACATGGGTTTTTTTTGTTTTTTGTTATTTTGTGAAACTACTGCAGGTTCAATGACCTTGGTTCTGACGTGTTCCAATGTCTGTTTGCATCATAAGGTAGCGTCAAAGGAAGAAAATATATTGTATTTGGAAACATAATTTTGAAACACAGTGGCTAAGTATACAATTATACAACAACAGAAAAGTGGGGGAACAGTTTGTTCTACTAGTGCACAGTCATTTTCCAGACTGTCCTTCAATCTAAAGTCTCTGTATTTTCACAGATTGACTATGTTTTAAACTCTTAACTCCCTATTACTATGTCTTTTTCTACTTTTCTGCTTTTGTTGTAATTAATTACATGCCTGAGTCTGGTCAGAAATCTTCACAGAGAGATCCAGACACAGTCACTGAACAACTATGCAAAAAGCTATTTTTTTTTTTCTACAAGACTGTACTGGTCATAACAGCCCTGAAGGAATGACTGACTTCCTGTGACATCATAATGAGAATGTGCCAGTGGCAGACACCTGGATAGATAGTCTAAAGATTGATGTTTGGCATTTGAGTTTACCCTTGATCTGTTCTTTTTTTTTTTTACAGAATTGGTGGATTGTGACCAAGTGGACAAGGCCTGTGGAGGTGGTCTCCCATCAAATGCTTATGAAGCTATAGAAAATCTGGGTAGGTGTCAAGACCATGTAACTCAATAGAGCATACCTTCACATGTGCAATGTGCTTTATCACATGATATATTGTATGGTCAGATAGCATTAGGAAATATAACTCTGTTTAAACAACTTACAGTATCCCTAACACTATTGACACCAACAAACAATTGCCAAAAAAAAAATTGCAACTTGCATAATTCAATTCCACACATCGGAAACTTGCATTTTTTTCCCTTCTGTTGAAAATGCTGTACGCGCTTTTTCTTTGTTTATTTTCTTCTTTTTTTGTAAATTTCAAAACCCTTAATAGACATAACGGTCATAACTTTTAATTTTGATATTGTCAGGAACAGTTTGCGATTGAAATAATTTTACTCATATTAGTGTTGCTGGACATTTAAATGTAATAAGAAATGTACAAAAATAATCATTCTCTGGCTAGCTCTAAATATATCCTTAAATGAATAATTGAAACAACTGATTTAGGAAATTAAGCCATTCATGAATCTCTGATCTTTCATGATACTCTGCAAGGTATATTAATTTTATGTAAATAGCGTTGTATAGCAAGGGCCATATCTCTGCCAGAAACCTAGGATAGGGCCTCTCCATTAACTTGGAGATCTGATAATTATATATCATTATTATATATATATATATATATATATATATATATATATATATATATATATATGTGTGTGTGTGTCTGTGTCTGTGTGTGTATGTATGTGTATAAAGAGTGAGTCCGCTGATCTCTTTGGATTTTGTATAACTGTTCTCATCAGCACCCCTTTATTATATATGCTAGTTTAGGTGAGTTCATTCCTTTTGGATTCATATATATATATATATATATATATATATATATACACACACACACACATTTAGTTTTCACTGCCTGGGAGCCCATTCAAAAGCCCTGGGGGGCTGCATTATGTGTGAGGAATTCTATGACCTGATGTTAATCCGAATTATGTTCATGTCCCTTTTATTTGGGTTTCATTCTAAGGAGGACTGGAGACCGAGGGAGATTACAGCTACCAGGGACACAAGGAAAGTTGTAGCTTTTCTACAAGCAAAGTCTCTGCCTACATCAATAGCTCAGTGGAGATTTCTAAAGATGAGAAGGGTAAATACTGTGACTATACAGGATGGGGAATGTTGGAGTTCCTTATGATGTTTACAGTGATTAATTGGTGTTTAGAGGGAAGAGGAAATCTCTTAATTTGCGTATTTTTTTGTATAGAAGAATATTGCCTGTTCCTTTCATGCAGGCTCTTAATAAGAGCGTTATAATCTTTGGCTTACTGTTATTCATGTGAGCCTCACATGTTTTTGTGTTACAGATAGGCTCTTAACGATGGTGTTTGCAAAGGTGCTCAACACACAGACACATTGCCACTTGTTAGTTGGGTATGCAGTTCCCCTGCCACTTCCACAAGTGTTAACCAATGTTGCCCGATCTCATAAGAGTGGAAACATGCACTCCCCACACATTTCACAGGGGGGGTTATGAATGCCAGAAATGGTACTGGGAGTAGACTATAGAGCAATCCATTGGTAGAACGATGTCTTCGCTATTGGCTAGGAACGCTGTTGTCTAAACTGGAGAACAGATAAAAGTTGAGCTTTTGTTTTCTAAAATCCCATCAAAATTAAGGTCCAAATTCCATCCCTGCCTCTTCATTGCTGTAAAATTTTCTTGTAATTATTCATTCTGTTGTTACATCTGGCTTAGTGCATCCTTTCAGAAACCTGAGGTGTTTTACAGTTCTTTTTTTTCCTGAATATTAAACATTTAGCCGAAAGCCATTTTGCAGTTGAATAAATAGCTCCCTCTCTATGTAATCAAAGGTGTAATGTTTGGGTTCAAAGTCCCTAGTATATCACAGCTCAAAGGGCACTGCGGTTTCTGCCCAAACAGCTTATGACCTCAGTGGAATGTGCCTAGTATGCGGTCTACATGTTTTCTGAGGAGATTGTTAGTAAAAACTAAATGACTGGAATAACCTTTAAAAGGGTGGAATTCCACCAATGTGTTAATTGACAAATGTTATTACTACAAATAAGGGATGATATAGGGAAAGAAAAGCTTACCTTATGACTTTGTAATGTAATAAAGATTGCATTAATGTTATATTCCTTTCATTTAATGAAATTAAACATTTTGCTCTCATTTCAGAGATTGCGGCCTGGCTGTCTAAAAATGGACCAATATCTATTGCTCTCAATGCCTTTGGTATGCAGGTACGTGGGTTAATTGTCAAAAGGGTTAAGTCTCTTTTGACGTAGTAATAATAATTGCTGTGCTTTGCCAAATAAATAAAAGCTTATGTTGACATCTGAGACTGTATCATATTTTTTTTACAAGACCTTACTGGTCATAACAGCCCTGAAGGAATACTGACTTCCTATGACATCATCATAATGAAAATGTGTCAGTGGCAGACACCTGGATACATACTCTAGGGACTAATGTAGTTAGGCATTTGAACTTACCCTTAATTTATATGGAATGAACAATGTAATCTGTGTCATTTACCAGTGGCCAATTTGGGTTTCCAGCTTCTACACCATAGTATTGTAATGTTTTGTGACTTTATCTTGAACCACTGTATCATATCATTATTTTCTGCACATCCTGCCATCACACTCACATTACATTCCAATCTCCCCTCTCTCTTGCTAAATGTTCCTCTACAGGTTTCTTCATATACACAACCTACAATCTCACAGTAATTTGTTCACTTTTAGAATGCGTGTGACGGTTCATTTTGTTACAAATTTACAGCACTCCTTTTATCAGTTTTGTTTTTCCTTAGTCGCCAATAAATATTTACATGTACCCTGTACAAATTATGATCATTTGCAAACCCTGTGATCTGAGAGTTAGAAGAGTTATAGTTAGAGTAACTGTTGGCAACCTATTTCATATCAACCTAGCTGTACACCATAAGAGCAGTGTATAACACTGCAATAAAATGGCATCTTCACTCCGTGAAGAGGTGACATGGGGACACATGCTTAATCCAGGCGAAGCCTGTAACTTTATAACTTTTAACAGTTATTCTTGTTCTTTTGTTCCGCAGTGAGCTGATCTGAATGCTCCCATTGTGGTGTTTTGCTCTTTTGTTTTCCTTCAAGACCTATTTGACAGTTTATACAGTAACTGTAATCGGAATGATTGTGTAGATGTACACTCAACAGCTAGGCATTATAAGACTGGGACGAGCTCAGGCTCTAGAGTTTCCTAATGAGTATGTATGTCAAGGCAAGCTCTGGAATTGGGCATAGTATATTGGTCGTAATGTGAGACACACTGTGTTTCTGAATAGGACTGTTTGATTCCACGTTAGAGTAAGCATGGCCAGTTTCTGATCTAGTAATACACTTACAGCCCCTTCACTAAGGTAGGTTAGTAAGTACTTTTATTTACAAGTCTCTCATAGCCTATTATATTAGTTTAACAATCACACTATTAAGATTCATTGAGTTGGGAAGAATACTTATTGTTATATTGGAACACCTGGTAAAAATAGAACTTCCAGTATATTCACCAATCTAATTCATTTCCTAATTGGCTTCGAAACTAATTTAAGGTATACATTATTTTAATGATCTAGCGTTGTGGCACTGCAAATATTGTTATTTCTCTTCAATTTAAATTGATGGCTCTTCATTCAAATCATCTAGCTTTCCATTAGGAAATTAGTCATGTAATAGTTAGTTTTAGTCACCTTCACAGCACTACACACATCTGTTCCTACCTAGGATCTCCAAGTATGTGCTATATGTAAGAACATGTTCTGTATACCGTGTTCTCTGCGCTATGCCTCTAATAATACTATGCTCTGTGTAACCCCCTTACCGATTTCCAAATTTATCAAATACAAATAGAAGTGGGCATAATCTGAAAATTAAAGCTTGGAGGAAAGACATGACGGGGGATATGATCGAAACACTTAAATACATAAAGGGAATCAACACTGTAAATGAAGAGAGTGTATTTAAAAGAAGATAAACTACCACAACTAGAGGACATAGTCTTTAATTAGAGGAGCAACGATTTAAAAATAATATCAGGAAGTATTACTTTACTGAGAGGGTAGTGGATGTATGGAATAGCCTTCCAGCGGAAGTGGTAGAGGTAAACACAGTCAAGGATTTTAAGCATGCGTGGGATAGGCACAAAGCTATCCCAGAAATAAGAAAATACAATATTGCCGAAATTATAGTAGATACCGGGATGATAATCATCCATTGCATGTAATAAAATGAACATTGTAAAATGATTGTGAAATGCATAAGACCTCCCTGAAGATCATAATCCTTAATAATAATATAAGTCTAACATCTTATTATGTGCAGACAAGACAGGAACTATCTGTTCTGTACATTAAATCTTTTATTCCTCTTTAACTAAACTAAGCCCATACCAAATCACTGTTAAATGTCACCCCTTATAATATTAATGGCTTCCAATTAAACGTTTTTTCCCCCCCCAAAATGGTGTTTACATGCTATTTTCACTTGCAGTCGAAACTCAAGCTTAACCTGTAACTATTATTATTATTATTATTATTATTTATTAAATTAAATTAAAGGGATCCGTCAAGCCCCAGATGTACTTTAATGGGTCTAATAGCATAGTTAATATATGGCTTGTTATTGATTTTCCCATGAAAATGCATGATGTTTTCACATACAAATCCTATTAATTAGTTATAATGTTAACTCCTCCTAGCTACTGTTTTTATTTAAAGTAAGTCTGGAACTTAAACGGACTGTCTGGTGCCCAAACTGCATATTCCAAATGTTAATGCATATTAATGTGCTTTCAAAGTACTTTAAAATGCATGTTTTACATTATGCATTGCATAAATACTTACCACTAGATGGAATTGTGAAATTACAGCAGTTAGCAAGAAACCAGGACTGCCCACACTGACTGAGAAACTAATAAGAATAAATATTGCAAAAAGGAAAAAAGAAAGTGAAAAATAGGCGCTCTTACAAATATTTTATTGCTGCAAATCCACTCTAGTGTAAAAAAAATGTCTATCACACCATAATACTATAGTAAAGAAAATAAGAGGGTGCACAAATGATATATCACTTGTGCACCTTCTTATTTTCTTTAACCAATAAGAATAACTTCATTCAAATGGAATTTCCTGTCTCTCTAATGATGACAATATGTTGAACTGTTAAGAGATCAAACTGTGTACAAGAGCAAGGTTACTTAGATTCCATACAATTCATTATATTCCAGCAGGAAGTGACTAAATGAAACAAAAAGTTGTGCTCAGTGTCTATATAAGCAGTGCTGCCGCACCTGCATTAAACATGCAGAGTAATCACTGGGGAGGGCTTGAGTAAAATATTACAAATGTAATTTATGCTCAATACCTGCATCAAATCACACTGGAAAAAAGGCCTGTGCACTATACAAGCAGTTATTTTAATCTTGCACCAAAGTGAATTTGGGGACTAGACTGTCCCTTTAAGTACCCATTGGAATGATTGAACGTAAGCCTGCAATTGGTTGAAAGAATCCAGTATTCTCAAGAAGTGACAGTTGTTAGAATGACAGTTTACCATCACATAAAGCTACTTATAAATATAATGTGTGTAGAAAACAAAATGCTAATTCAATAATGGAATATTAATTTCAAAGGGCTTATTATCAGTTTAAAGCTAAAGAGATTTAAAGCTTAAGAGCTTGTGGTGGAAACCCCTCTGGTACCCCAGCTGGGTACCATAGTCAGTCTTTGCTTCCTTGGAACACTCTGCCCTTACAAGAGCTGAAGATATTGATATTAGACCAGGGATCTCCTGATCTCTCCAGCCATCCACACCACCAGCCGAGACTTAGTGTAGCTTGAAGAATAGTGCAAATGTTTATTGAAATCAACACTAACTTATACACAGACAGAATTAAATCACAGACATTAGTATACAATGGGGGGGATGGAACTACGCATAGTTCTCTACTGGGTCTAGGAATACATTAGACCCTTACACTGCAATGACCATATTTGGCTCTTCCCCCCAGATGTACTTCCAGACGGCAAATCAACTAGGTATGAGGAGGCTGGCCCTCAGTCCTCTCCAGGAGCCCAAGTGACAGAGGGTTTCGTCACAGAGCTACTAGCGATTTCCTGTAAAAATGCATTGGGGGCAAGAACAAATGTGGAGCATTAGGAAGCCATATTTACAATTTCCTCCACTATTGAAGCCTTCAGTGTTTTCTCCAGAGTCCATTGTAGTGTATTTGGTTGGGTGTTACTCATGAGTGGTGGAGTGAGCATTGTTAAACAGTTTGCATGGCTACAAGATTAATAATGCCAGACTTGCTCCACAATCAGAAAAATGTAAGTTCATCAGTGACTGGCAGTTCAGTTAATGAATTACAAATACAGGTTTAGGCACGGATTGTCTATAATGCAGCTTTGGCTCTTTGTCTATGGACAGTTGAGTGCGGTAGCCTTAGACATCACCATCTTTCCATCTAGAATCATTATCTGATTGCACATTATTAGTTATGTACATAGTCAGTGTCGGGTTTCTGTATGATAAACTTCTAAGTGTATATTGCCTACATTGGTGTTGGCAGTATACACCAGAGATTAAATGGATCAGCAGTGCTGGTGTATCTATGCAGAGTGATCACAAAGATTCTTCAGGCAGTGCTGCTGAAGTTATGTTAAATCTTGGATGATATCCTTATTACATATTATTATGACTAAGATAGCTAAGTAGTGTAACCTACTAGACAAGTACAGTTTCCTGAATTTCCACAGCTAACAGTACTACTATTTTACCTATAGAATTATAATTTTTTTTTTACTATAAAGTATGGTAATGTAATGGTAACTTTCTAACTGTGTATTAGCAAGACAAAATGAAACAATTCTCATCTGCTTATACGTTTCTTATATTTTATTTATATGTCAGTTCTACAGGAAAGGAATTTCTCATCCATTCCGTATACTTTGCAATTCGTGGATGATTGACCATGCTGTACTACTTGTTGGCTATGGAGAACGTGAGTTGTACAAGTTAACTTATCATCGAGTCAATAACATCACTATTCTTCTGATGCATATGGAGTATTTAAGATACTTTGATATTTTCTTACAGGTAATGGGACACCTTTTTGGGCAATCAAGAATAGTTGGGGGCTGGATTGGGGCGAGCAGGTAAGTTACGCTCACAGGAGGAAGTTAGGGTCAAACCTTGCTATAAATATATCCAGATCATAAATAGTGGGTCCTAGTACGCTTACACTTTGCTGGGCCCCTTCACCTGACTGGTCTACTTACAAGCTTGCACACCTCATCATTCCTCTCTGTCATTAGTCCTTCTTCTCCACTAGTACCACTTCTGTCAGGGCATATAAATGGGAGCCTTATGTCACTGATCTTGTCTGTAGGCCACTTTATCTATAACCAGTTTGGAGCTGCATGCAACTGTTTAGCCATTAGTAAAACAGAAATAGGTCAGTGATTAGGCACTCCAGACTCCCTACCTCTTGGGAGTGGGGCATCACTCCTCTCTGTGGGATGCAGCCACACAGTCCCAATCACATGAGTGAGTTAGTCATGTCATGTGACACCTCCCAAATCAGCCTACCTGGCAACTGGGGGATAGCTTTGCAAGAAGTCAGGACCAATGCTCCTAATTGTAATATTGTAATATTGTCTATACCATCTAAACATATCATACACACAGACTATCAAATAAATAGATATCGGAGGGTGACACAATCCTGTACTTCCGAAGACAAGGTGGGATGGCAGGAATTTTTTAGATTTATGTTCCAGGTAGCAAATGATTACTATGAGCACAAAGCGATGCCCACATCACAGTTACATAAGATGGCACTGTAGTGAGGGCCAGATGCATTTTCCTCCATGGGCTATGGGGAAAAGTCATTCAGATACTGAGAGTGTATGAAATGTAATAGTGGGAGAAAAAGTCTTGGACTCCCTGTACAGCTAATCAAGTTTGTAACATTCCATTAATTTGTATGCCAAAAGCTGCATAAATTGTTGGCACTATATAAATAAACAGTAATGTAAGTTAGCAGTTTCTCATATACCATCTAAAGAACAAAGATTGAGAGCGAAGTGTCTGTCTCTTCCAGTACAGTGACAAGCCCAGGAGGGTTGAATGTATATAACATCAGGCTTAGTATCGCAAGTTCTATTAGGGAATCTCACCCATTGATGGATAATCTCCATTTAAACTATTTTCTTTTTTTCCCTTAGGGTTATTACTATTTGTATCGAGGATCTGGAGCATGTGGGATGAACACAATGTGCAGTTCAGCCGTGGTAGATTAGAGTTTTGTATTCAAGTTATCCAGTCTTCCTTTATACTCCTCCACCAAAAGAATCCTACTGATATAGAGCTGTGCCAGCCTATGCATACACACACAATCTACTCACATCCCGCCTATCCAAGTAATGTTACTCTTTATATTCATATGAACCTTCTTAGTGAAAACTTCAATTCCACACTGCTTTACTATAGGTGTGCTGTACACAATGGAAATCTAGTCCTGTATTAAATTTCTCTTCATACTGGTTTAATGTTAGTCTGCCATGGGGTCTCTTCACTAAACATTAAATGTGATGAATTGACAATCAAGTTGCTTAAATAAGGTCAAAATTGCGGGGTTCAAAAATATGCTATTTTGGCCTGATTTTTGTAGCAACATTTTAAATTCACCATAGTAACTGTTTAGTTAATAATCCCCTAGATATCTCTGTGGCATTAATACAAGGATTATACATTTTATGCCTTCTGTGGAAAACCAGGCCATTTTTTGATAATTTGCTACTCAAGTTGCATTGTTTCATAGTGATTGAATGGGTTTTAATGTAATGTATAACCATGTTGAAAATGTACTGTGCATTTTTCATGCCGGCATTTAATACTACAGCGAGGCATAAAAACTACAGAGCCACAAAATGGCTTACTAGTTCAACCTTTTGTAAATAAGTCTGGCATAACAAAATTCTACATCCATCAGGATTTTCTATGCATGCTAATAACATGCAGCTATGCTTTGAGCAGTTTAATACGCATCCACAATTCTCTGATAAACAATACACTGAACAGACAGCCCAGTCCGGTTTTGTCAATGAATGCATGATACAAAATAAGCTTGATTTACGTCCATTCGCTCCAGTGTGTTTGTCTTGTCAGATAGTACCTGGCTCATCCGCCTTTTGTGGGCACAGAGTCCATGTACACTGAACGCTGCCACCTTAAATAATACAGAGCAAGTCATGTGTACGATCTGCCAGTGTTTTGTTACATCCCTTTGCCAAGAAAAGCAAAGGACGTACAACAATTTCTCCAGTTAAGCCTTCAGCAATAATGCTGAGCTTATATACCTACAGTGTAACACATGCATTTTCTTTACATTATCATAATTTAACAGTATTAAATTATAGTAAATATCTTTACCAGGTGACACAAATGGAAAATAGATATGGCGGTTTTCTGACACACAGTTGGAAAGTACCTCATGACAGTCTTGTTTCCTGGAATATGATGCCACTCCGTTAAAATCCACTAATTACTTAAGTATTTCTTTATTTTGGATTACATCCTTACATACCTCAGGAAGGTTAAATAACCTATTTAATAAAAGTTGCTGCTATTCCACAGCAGTTTGGGATTCTGGGTAATGACATATATGATTACACTATTTTAATCCAAACCGGTGAAACAATGTTTCACATTTACACCTTTGTGTTCAAATTATGACATTAAACTGTACTTACATTAAAAAAATAGAGCTACATCAGATGAATAGCATTGACATTTGTGATTTTGTATTTATTTTAAAGGAAGTTAGATTGATTAGATCATTTTAACATTGTTTGAATACTTGTTATATTCATTAACTTAGTTGCATAAATATGTATCACAAACAAATTAGTCAAGTGTTTAAAGTAACAGGCTAAATTTGGGGAACATGAATCTCCATGCAGTGGCGTTTGCGGAATAAATAGTTTTATGATTTTTTATTTATTTTTTTGGTTTGGTTTAAAATATAAGGATTTTTCTGTAAAGGTTCTCTTTGCAGTAAACATTAAAAAAAAGTGTTTTTTAGCATTTGTTTGTCACCGGTTTCCAATCATTAGATAACCTGACAAGCCTTGCAAGCTATACCTGCAGATTCACGTTTTTATAGTATTCTTATCAGTATCACATAAAGAGAAATCTTTACGCTCTACTTGCTAAAATATGAGTCTGGAGATACTGTACTACCCTTTTTGTTGGAAAGGATTTAAATATTTTTTCGTATAGTGTCACTTTAAAAGACCCTGTTTGAGAATGAAAAGCCTGCAAATGTTTTAGCTATGTAAAACGGGTTATCAAAATGTGTCATAATAAGCTAGATTTAATAACCTGGTATACCTCCATTACTTTTGTGCTAAATATTAAAACAATGATTCTAGAAAGATTTTAATATTTTATTTTTATTAATTGATTTTGTTTTCAACATGCAATAAAACTACATTGCAATAAAAAGATTTGCCTCTGATTTGGTTTCATTGTGCTCTGAATCATCACTATGCTGCAGGAGTACGAGCAGCACTTTCTGAATTCTGTGTGCATTTAACACACAGAGCTAGTACTCTCACTTCTCCCCAGTGCTTCACAAGGTGGGGGTGAACCTTCACTTTGCACCTGGTGCGGTCTTCCTCAACTGCCCCTCTCTTCTCTCTTGGGTGTTACAATGCTGGTCACAGGGATCACTACTGCAACCACGTCCACTATTATAGGGGGACCCAGCGACACCTGTGACCAGTTGCATCTGCCCTCTCTCCCTGCACTCTGCGTCTGACGTGGCCTCACATAGACTTCCTTACTATATCACACGGCATGGAGGAAGAGGGACAAGCCTGCAGATAAGAGTTGTAGGAAAATGGCACTGCCAATGTGTTTGGGGTCAAGTGACACTAACAAGCTGGGACAAAGCCAGAGCACATGGCACTGACCAGTCATGTGGGGGTAAGTTGGCACTGACAAACTGGTGGCAAATATGGAACTGGTAAGCTGGTGGTAACAGGTCCGCATTCAGAAATTTCTGCCGGCTGCTGCCTGATAGTGACTGTCTCCGTGTAAGACAGTCACGCAGGCAGCGGGGGCCTACGGGGCAGCTGCTTTGGGAACCCAGGAATGAATGAGCCATGGCCAGCTAGCCCGTTTGCTTACGTTCATTTATTTTTTACATAATTTTTTTTTTTTTAAAGGGCGGGGCCATGCCAAGCTCAGGACGGGTGTATCGTCTGTCCCCCCTGATGGCGGCCCTGGGTGGTAAAGCAAAATCAGGCACGGAAAATAAAGCAACACTGGTGCTCTTAGGTCCAAATGCAAAGTGTGATTTAATCTTCAATGGTATAGTATATCAGGAGACCATAAAATGTGCAGTATACAATGGGAATAGCAACGCTTTTTCATAAGTGCCACTTTGGTTGGGCCTGGCAAGTAGTAAATCTGGCACCAACAAGCAGTTTGGGGCAAATATGGCACTGACCAATAGGTTGGTGGGAAAGCTGATATAAGCTGTTTGAGACTGGGACGTGGGGGCAAAGCTGGCACTGAAATGGTGGGGGCCAACTGGCACTGGCAGGGGGGGGGAAATCTGGCACTGAAATTGGGGAAAATCTGGCACTGACAAGCAGTTTGGGTCAAGGCTGGAACTGACCTTCTGTTTGGGAGCAAGTGGCAGGGGAAAAGCTAGCACTGACGAGCAGTTTTGGGCCAAACTTTTGTGTTTAAAAACAAATCGCACACCAGAAGTATTATTCACTAAAGACTGAGCTAACCTGAGCACACACACAACTAGGATGATAACTTTTGCTTAACCCAATCAGCCAAGGCATGTATAAAGATAATCTCAAGACAAATGTGGCCTGACTCCCGTACTATAATGGAATCCGCCTCAGGAGGAGAAACTTTGATAACTTTATTTGTTGAGTGCGTTGTGATATCCTTTCCAATTTCTCAGTCAAGTTTTCAAGTCAGATTTTTTGGTATAAATATATATATTATGTTTCAAACTCTATGTCTGCCCTTCAGATTAACATGCCTGTTTGCACATCATTAGGAATTCATTTCTAGAACGTTTCGATGACTCATCCTGAGCCCTCCCTTGCCAAAGGGAGCTAGTTATGCAAGCAGGACACCCAGTATTCTATGTTAAGGAATTTCCTCCAAAAAAATCGATGGATGGCCTATAAGTTACTGGACTTGACTACTAGTATCTATAAAAGCTAAATGTATAGTTATATAATATGATAGAAAGTGTGGTTCAGTTGTTTGTGAGACAATATGGATGACTGGCTTTGCTAAATTGAATTTTGTATTACAAAGTAAGATCATGTCTCTGAAATATGTTTGCTGTGCAAGTGCAGCATGTGGAGATTTGTGGCAAACAATAGTAAGGTTACCTGAATCAGAGAGCAGGGCTGCCAGTGATTTCTGCAGTCATAATGGCTGCTTTAATGAAATGTACATGCCAGAGCTCATGCTGTGGTAATTGGAGCACACCTGTCATTGTCTAGGACAGTTCTCACTGGCTGTTTCACCGCTGACAACCCAGGTAGTTTGAACGCTGAACTGTCAGTGGTGAAAGGCAATGCGCCTTCTTCATCGCAGCAATGTAAGGGCTGCAATGAAGTGCTGAACTGTCAGCACTTACGAACATACACCCCTCAAATAAATTAAACCCCCACTAAAAGTTACCCCGAATTCCCATACTAACCCCCCCAACCCTAATACTAACCCCCGATCCCAAACACTAATACCGCTAATACTAACACTAACCCCACCGAACCCTAATATTAACAATAACCCCTTAAACCCTAATACTAATACCTAACCCCTAATAATACTCACCTTGTGCAATCCCACGATGAACTGTCCCGCATAGAAAGGTCCGGTGATGATCTCCCGACCCCCTAACATTAACTAGCAGACATGATCAAAAATGGCAATCATTCATGGACTAGCTCACTCTCTCCATTTTAAACCCAGTCAGGAGATATGTGAGAATTATTTTGCCATATCACCTGTTTTGCCTGTGCAGCACTGTATTTAGCGCACACATGTTTTCTTTGCTTAGCATCACACATCCCACCCAAAGTAGAGCATTACATCTAAATCAGCATGACATATTTTAAGGGGCTGTGACAGTTTAAGATTAGGATTTCCATCTCAGAAGCACCACTGCTTATTACCACAACAACATTTGTAACATAAATAAATTGGAGCTTTGTGGGAGTGGCAAAAAGTGTATTTGGGCAAAGTATACAGACACACAGTGTTTAGGGATGCCACCAAATTGGTGTTTTATTGGCAGACCGGTAAAAAATTGGCTTTCAGCTAAGTAACGGTGGCAGCAGGAAAAAGAAACGTGATCGGAAAACCACTGGTAGAAATGATAGAATGAGAAACCAATCAGAAAAATCCCAATTAACAACATGACATGTTATGAGCTCTTGCCTTGGCTACAGATTGTCATGATGGGGAAGGGAAATAGTCAGATTTTTTTTTAACTTTTTTTTAAATAACATGCAAACACGTTCTTTTCCTGAATATATATATATAATCTGTGCCAACACAATCTTTGTTTTTAAGTTTGTTTTAACTGACAGATCCACTTTTCAGTATCACATGTGATGTAATTTTATTTTCCAAATCTGTGGGCTGCAAACTCATACTTGACAGAGGTACCTTGTTGTTGAGATATTTATTCTCTGTTATGGCTGGAGCAGTCAATCTGAATCTTCTAAACTTTCCACTGAAAAATGACCCTTATAACACTTCCAGGTAAAGCTATTGTTCCTATCTAACTTTGAACACATTGAGTCAACCTGATGTTTATCAAGTAAAACAATGTTATTGGCGCAGAAGCTTAACACAGCTAGACTTTGGGTAAAGTATGTAAAATGATTGTGGTACTAAGTCCCACACGTTTTGTTTCAGATCAAGTTGGATTTGGCCCCAGGGATTTTTTTGCAGCTCCTATCCTGGCTACAAAGTCCATAGACTCTGTTGTGACTTGATTAAATTAATAATGCCCAGCCTGCACCTATGTTGTACAACAATACCACTTCTCCAGGAAACACTAGATTGCTTTATTGGGAATGTCGGACTGCACATGTATGTTCCCACTTAGAGTCAGCAAATGTTTTGGACTCATGAGCTATATAAACTCAACCCCCCACCCCATAGACTCTATAAAAAAGCATGTAAATGTATTAAAATCTTATTTTAGATTTATTCACAAGAGACATTTGTGGGTTAACTGTAGCCTAAAATACAAGTATTCTTTACCTGCATAGCCAGGCTGGAACAATGTTTCCTGATTTGCGGATAAATACAAAGTAAAGCAATGTCATGCTTATACCACCTCACTCAAATGGTTAACATCTCAGTATGTACTAGCAGTACCACCTGAGACATCTGACAGCTGTTACCTCAAGCTGTGTTCTTCAGTAAATAAAGGTTTTATTACATTGTATAAAAGCTCAAGGCATCTGTCATCTTTTCCAGAATACAATGTTCTCTATTATGCACCGTGAGGAAATATGACAGGATCACTGGATATATGCTGAATAAAATGTAATTTTCCACTGTGGTAAATAAACCGTTGGTGTTGCCTTAAGGCTTTACCTTATCAAAACATCTAATTCTGACACATAATAACCAATCAATGTAAATAAATCCCATTTTGCATTTATAGAAAGACTTTTCAATGATATAAAAAGATATGCCTTCTAAAATACAGCATTGTTACAAACTTCTCGTAAAATTTTTATTTTATTCCCTATTCCCCTGAGTTAGGATTTCAAATTTAAGAGCACTTCTGACCAATCAGCCTAACTCAAGATCACCATGTCACCTGAAACTTGCCACTCCCTAGTTGGCATCAAGTTCAACCCAATTTAACCTATTTAACATTCTCAATGTTTTACATGGCTTATTCAACCCTGTAGTCTCCCAAAGTAGGCCTGAGGTTTTCACAGCATCTGACCAAGAATTGGCACCTCTTAGGAACCTGGGGTAATAAATTTACCTCTGTAACTTTTTGCCTCTTGTTTAAGCCACCACAAATGTCCATCCTTAGCCACTTTAAGACTGAGCAGCCCTTTTTTATAAAAAAATTGAAATAATGACAAACACATTATACCGGTTTCTCATTGGCCAGATTTGCACTCACGTGACTTACCCCAGCTGCCAGCATCCAGATTTGCACTCATGATTTGCTCCAGCATGCAGACATGCCCTCAGGACTTTCCCAAGTGTCCAGATTTGCCCTAGCATGCACTTCGTACTCAAAGCACTTACCCCAGCTGCCAGATTTGTACTCAAAGCCAACAGCTGCCATCAGGGGGTGACAGGCGATACACCTGTCAATGGCCTTGTAAATTGATAAAAAGCAAACACTTGCCGGCAGAGACACTGGCTGGGGAGATCAAAAGATCTCCCCTCACCAGCATCTCCATGCAGCGAGTATGGTGTGTCTGTGCACAGACATCCTTCCATGCTGCCTCTCTCGTAATACCCGCACACTGATCTGACCACAGTGCCCCAGGCTCAAAATACAGAGCAGTGCACGGGGAGCGTGAGAAAGGCAGCATGGAAAGATGCTGCCTCTCAAAGCAGTCAGGTGAGTCCTGGTGAAGGTGGGAGGAGGGTGGTGTGTTTTTAGTGGACACCAGGCCAGCAAATTGGCTGTGGCATATTAATGGGCAAAGAATGGCATTTTAATGGGCATACTGGCTGTGGCATAATCATGAGCAAACTGGGGCATATTTTACTTGGCTGGCTATAGCATATTCATGGGCAAATTGGAATATTAATGGACAAACTGGCTGTGGCATATTCATGGGCAAACTGGTATATTAATGGACAAACTGGCTGTGGCATATTCATGGGCAAACTGGCAAATTAATGGACAAACTGGCTGTGGCATACGAATTGGCAAACTGTGGCATATTAATGGACAAACTGGCTGTGGCATATTAATGGGCAAATTGTGGCATATTTTTGTGGCATATTTTAATGGACAAACAGTGGCATATCAATGAGCAAACTGTCTGTGGCATATTAATGGACAAACTGGCTATGGCATTTTAATGAGTGTGTGTGTATATATAAATATATATATATACATATATTTCTTGTTTTATAATTGTACAATAGATGAATGTAGCCTGCCATCACCTTGCAGAAGCTAAGGGGCAAGAGGGAGATATGGGGATGGCAGGCCCAGAATTTTTTTTTCTGTAAGGGGCCCTGAAATTTCTGATGGCGGCCCCGCTCAAAGGACTTTCTCCAATGGCCAGATTTGCACTCACAAGACTTGCTCCAGCAAATGGCTTGTCCGTGCTTGCATGTCAGGTTTACGATGAACACGTGGCATTAGGTTTTTAACTTTTATATAATTTTCTCAAAGATGTATTAGAAATTCATCAACATTAATCTAATTCCACCCACATGCATTAATAGCCATTTATATAAATCTGTCCATACATGACAGTCAGCCAATAAATACATAATATATTCCTACCCAGTTAAAACAGAGATTAAATAAAGTCTCCCAATACACCAATATCACTACCTTCAATATAACGTTAGCCCCCTCAGGAATCTTTGAGTTAGTTCTGCCCTGATACCTGCCTGGTATGTCCCCAGCTGTAAGAACAAATGCCATCTGACCTAATGGTCTCTTCCTGTTCTAGAAGCTTCTTAGATTATATAAGAAAATGTGGCTGACAGTCTCTATGGATATACACTTACTAAACTCCTACAGTATATTAAAAAGGATTACTCTACAATCAAACTGTGCAATTTTAAAGCACATGTAACTCCCATACTATATCCACCTCTATTCTATATAATTGAAATGTTCAGACACACCTTAAGCCTGACGTCTGATATAATTATAAGTGCGTGCTGGTTTCTGTGCTGACTCATTATTCTGCTTTGTTTTGTTATGCTTGTAGTGCCATGTGTTGATGTGTGTGTTAAGAAAAGAGAATGACATAAGAGATCTTTAAAAGATCCTTATTCAGCAGGCCATGTGATCCTATATATTTTATAAGGTATAATCATATCTGCAGTCATTGTCTACTATGCAAAAGAAAATACACTTAAATTGCATAACTTAGCGCAAAAGAATGACACAAAATGTTTATGAGTAATTGCTTTACGTTCTACCACAATCCTGGCATAGATACTATTTAACAAACTTAGAGTGCAAGCAAGGCTTTGTATTTTCATTATTGCCAACCTTATTATATAAGCATGGAACACAGATTATGGTGATCTTACCCAGTACCAGTTTTACTCTGTATCTATAGCAGCCATATCCCATAAGGGAGTTATGATAGATGCTTCAAATTTAAACCAGTGCACTGGCCAGTTGTAAGTAAGTATTCATCAAAAACATGGCAAATCATTAATTTGTAAGTTCATTATGCTGTTGACAGTTTGCTTTATGACATCATGCTATGACATCAGTGAGCCTTAATATTACAGTATCCAAGGGTGGCTGCTAAGTAGACTGTGTGGCTAAAACTAACTTATAAATTCATACAGAATATCCAGATGGACGCATTGGTAAGTGTGTGATATACAAATTAAGGGTCAGAGAATGGGGAGATATTGAGATGGAGGGTTCAAGAGTTGAGGTAAGCTGAGCATCTCTTCAAAATTTAAATGTATCTATGAAAGGTTCAGTTGAACTCTTCTAGCAGGAAATGCTCAGCAGGTTTGTCACTTTTAGTGAAAAGCTTCCAGAGTGCTCAAGATGGAGAATCTGAGATGGAAACGGAAAATCCCAGCATCCAAGGGTCTAGCGTCTTAGGTTGAGGTTTGTCATCAACTTAGGTGATCTGGCAGGCAATGTAAGTCAAGGGTAACATGCAATCACAAAATAAATTATAAATGGTATAATATTGTAGGCAGGCAGTAAATAACTGCAAATACAGTTACAATAGCAAAGAAGATTAGACAGCGGGTCCCAACAGACTGTACATATTATAAATAGATTACGTAAGAAATTACCCCGAAGGTTACCTACAGGTAGTATATCTGAAAATGAGAGAAAAGGAGCACTCTGAACTATTACAGGACAAAGATGATAAAAATTAAAAGAACAAAAAAAAAAATTAGAAGCTATTATAAACAACAAAATAGAGGTAAGAAGAGTGTCAATTTGGATCTCCTGTCTTTTTTACTCAATTTAGTACTGACTTCTAATAGATAGAAAGGTGTACTTGCTCTAGATCCAGTGTACAACAAGTTATGTAAGAGGGGTATTTAGTATGTGGAAAGGCTTGGCAGAATGTTATCATCAATTCATTTTTCTGATGGGGCACAACTGATTTTTTTTTACACATAAAGGTAGTGTGGCGCAAGACAGAGCAATTAACTTAACTATGGGTAAAGTTTATGAGATGGAGTCTTATATGAATTGTAATATAGTCAGTTTATCTTATCACGTGTTAAGTGTGCCAAACAGTATGTTGGGTAAACGAGGCATAGTTTTAAGGAAGCTAAGGATACAAGATCACCAATTAATAGATATATTTTTCAAATGTTGGCAGTACAGTTTTAATATTGGTAGGTTTATGGATAAAGTCGAGTCCTATTGGATCTTAAAGGGACTGTATCACCTAAAGATTCTTTTTACTGTGAATGTAGAGAACAAATGAATATATTGATCTATACATTGTGTAAGCAAAATTTCATGCAAATGCTTAAATTAGGAGAAAAATGTGTTTTAAATGTGTCTCTGGAATTTCCCGTTTATGACATCACCTGCTGCTTGATATGCAAATGAACTGCTTTTCAGTGGGAAATATCTAATTTGCATATAAAGCCACAGGGGATGTCATAAACAGGATATCTTGGACATCATATAATTTGGCCCCATTGGTAATTCCACCTGAGAAAAACCTAATTAACTTAATTAGCCTCCTCTTCATAGGAGAGATGGTCAGTCTTCATTATTGGGTGATTTGCGGCAATGGTCTTGCCAAGGTACTGGAACAATTTTCCACCTGCTGATTTGATGTTGGCTCCAAATTCCTTGTATGTGGGAATACTTGGAAGGAAACGTATTGAGTCCTCTTTGTGTGTATAGGCGGCGGACATGTTGTTTAGAATCTTGGGTCAGATGAAACAAGATATCTGTCCCTGACAGATCTATATGGAGAAAGAGGACTCAATATTGACCTTTATTTGTATTCATTCATTAAAGTATTTATATTTAAAATGCTTACACTTGTTGGAGTATTTCAGGCATACAAAGAGGTGTCACTAGGGTTGGTGTCACCCGGTGCGGTAACTCATGGTGTCACCCCCCCTGGATTTCCTCCAATACCATGCACAACAGATTTCTTAGTAATGCCAGTCAGATGGCCCATAAAATATTCCATACAGGAGCCCCACAAATTATGCCACATAGAGGAGCACATTAACTATGCCACACACAGGAGCCCCATAACTATGCCACACACAGGAGCCCCATAACTGTGCCACACACTGGAGCCCCATAAATTATGCCACACCAGAGCCCAATAAATTATGCCACACCAGAGCCCCATTAACTATGCCTCACCTCGGAGCCCAGTTAATTATGCCTCCCACAGGAGCCCCATTATCATGCCACACACACAGGAGCCCCTAAATTATGCCACACACAAGAGCCCCATAGTTATGCCACATACAAGTGCCCAATAATTATGCCACACAATAGAGCCCCTTAATTATGCCACACATGGGACCCCTATTAATTATGCGACACACGGGAGCCCCGCGAGGTGAACATTTTGTACAATTCTAAAACAATAAATATCTATACACACAGACATCTCTCTCTCTCTATAACTAGTGGCTTTTATACTTATATGAACTTTTTAATATTATATTCAACTATCTTTCTATGTAATAAAAATGTTATTGAAAAATTGCTTGTTTTTATTCCCTTCCTCTGCACCCACATTGCACCTACAGGACTTAACACAGCACCATACAGTACCTTCAGCTCTTGCCATGCACCTATATTGCACAAACAGCACTTGGCTTGTATTCATATTGCACCTACACAATTTGGCATGCCACAGTGTCAGTGCCCCACAGAACATACCACAGTGTCACAGCCGCACACATATCTTAATTTTTTACAGACATTTGTCATGCTGAAGACTCATGGCTAAGTTGATTGATCCAGCACATTTCACCAGGACAAAAGGTCTAAAAGTATTACGTGACCTCTTCATAATTTAAATTTGAAGAATTAATAGATGGTGTATAGGATAGCCTGCAACTATGGAACCAAATGCCAGATTTTAACAACCAGGAATGCCAGGAATGGCAAACAGGCCCTGACTTCTATAAAGAGATTTTTCCTTTTGGGGAAAAGAAACAAGGCACAGCCTCTGCTATAAATTGTGATTTGTATGTAATTGAATAGCACACCAGTATATCCTCTCCATTAATTTAAATGGTGATATTAGCAATGCCCAGTGTTCTATATGTATATAAATACCAAATACTTTTGTTTTTTTCTTTTGGATCTTTATATATATATATATATATATATATATATATATATATATATATATATATAATTACTACTTGTTTTATTCACTGTCCCTTTCACAAATAGACACTTTTCAGTTTAATAAAATAGTTTTTAATTTTCAGCTCCAGCATTTCAAATTACAGTGCAAGTAAGTTTCATCCAATACTGAAGCTACATTGCATACACAATAAAACAGACACTCACGTACCTATGAATGATGTTCTTACTGACTTTTAAATGGCATCACAGACTTTAAAACATCAGTCCTTTGCTTATTATTTTAAAGTTAAGTGACAAGGGATATGGAGCGACGGATTCTTCAAAGCTAATTTGATATCCAGCTTCTGCGATTCATTGTTTCATAATACCTACTGCATTTAAAAGTAATGCAGGTACTATTAAATTAGTGTAGGGCTTGCCAACAGGAAGCCATTTTAAATATCACTCTGTTACTGTTCTGTGGTCTTAGGGTTATTTGATGGCTGCCACTGAAAGACTGATTGGACCACCATATTATCTATTTTTCCCCAATTGTACAGGGTTCATACAGATTGGAAATAGTATATTCCACAGAAGCTGGGAAATCTGCTCAACTCAGATGGCCCCTCCATTACTGAAAGCCAAATAAACTCTCCATGTCACAATGGACGCAGTTTGAACTGATGTTTTACATAGTCTCAACTATCATCTGATTTGTTTAATAAAAAAAAAAACTAAAGAATGAGTGCACTACACATACAGTATTTACAATAAAAGGAAATGAAATGATAACATATACAATCATATGACTGACTTCTGACATTCTGAAACAATGGACTATGTTCTCTTAGTTTGGTTCATGTGATCGTTTCCAAGTCCTGTGAGCCTGCGACCAATGTCTCCTAGAAAATCAATCCTTGCCCTTATAGTACAGTCATTGCATTCAAGGGCAATAGTCCGCAAAATGCAAACAAAGCTGTGGGCTATCAACAATCATGGCTCTGTAGTGTGTTAATATGTGCATTTCCATGGTAAATTCAGACATTCTGCTCATTAGCCATTTGAAAAGGTGCATTGTTCTGTACTTCTAAGATTCAAAATGTGGCCCAACTGAAATTATATAGAACATATGAAATGGTAGATACAATTGGCCAGTCATTTACTCACTTTCGATTTTGACACATGTAAGCATTGATTTCTCCTAATCACTTATTTTTTTTATTACATTTCCAGAACAAGGACCCCATTCCACTTTAAAAATGTCAGGGGGAGGGGGGGGGATTATATTAGTTAGCAATATATTTAATATACATTTTGTATTTCTCTAGCGTGACAATAAAACTTCAAACTTAAATATTTTAAATACATTCTACTTAGCAATTCACTTGATTGCACTACATTTCAGTACTTTTTAAAATAAATTATTTTTGCAATTGCACTTTGTATTCCCATTAAATTTGTTTTAACAAAGACGTAAAAAGAATAGCGGACTAAATATGAATTCCCAGCATACGTTTTAACTATGCATATAGGAACATCAATTAAAAGGTACAATGAAATTTGAAATAGTTATCAGTAAGTAAAAACAATGCAGAGTAATCGGTAATTAAAAAAGCTATTAAAACAGTGATAAAAATATTGTGAAACATAATAAGCAAGAAATTAATTTAAAAACACATTTGCAATGGAATTTTTCTACACAAGAAAATTAAGCATAGATACAGGCAGTCCCAGACTTATATCAACTGCATTCACCCGTACGTCAAACCCTTGAGTTTGAGTTACCAAATGGTAGACTCAGACTTGCATTATTTTGTATGCCTCCTAGTGAGCACTTTGAATGCTCGCCATAATGCCTCTCCATTTGCACTCCACTTAAACAATCTCACCCACTCCAATTTAAACTTTTCAACAGTTTAATATATAGCTGTATGTACAATAGCGCATCAAACTGAACTACTGAATGTACTTAATGTCCTTTCTACCATTACTTCTTAATGCAGTTGATTAAATATTGCCTAAGAATTGTTTCTACAATAACTTGGTTAATCAAACCCTTGCTTTAGGTCTGGACCCTTGTTTGTACCATAATTTATTTCTTTATAAAATTCATACTCTGCTTTAACTTACAAAGTTGTTCCCTAGATCATGTCTTGATGTAAGTACTGGTGTCACCTGTATGTACTTTTGTTTAACCACAACAAGTTATAAATATTAGAAAATGTCACAATTTTAATAAAATAGTTTTAGTATTGTAAAAATGTAATTCACTCATTTAAAAATGATGTCGCATAAAACAAACATATTTAAATGTTTTGTATTTCTTATAGTTCTTGTCGTATAACAGCCAATAATATTTTTTAATCCTGAATTAAATAATTTAAAGTATACTGTAAAAAGTATATTCAGGCTCTATAAAATGTATATCATTCTCTTTTATACCTAGTTAACTTTTTTTTTTTTTTTTATAAATAGGTGTAATGCAATAGTGATATAAGAAATATGTGTTTCATTTTAGGTTTGTCAATATAAATATATATATATACAAGTATTACATTCATTGGCAACAACTTCCTGCTCCTGAGGTCCTGAGAATTCCATTTTGTACATAACATACAAATAAACCAAAAGCAGCTAAAAAAAATGATGACAGTTACATAGTATAACATAGACACGAATGTATCTTGTGTAGGTCCGTGGTATTAATCCCAGCGATAATTATTTTCAATGTATCCTTTATATGTGACAGCTTCATAATCCTTTTTGGCATACTTCAAGGTTTGCAATATAATTTGCAAGAAGATATTTGTTAACTTTAATAGGCCTTCACAAGTTGTGGGGCATCTTGAGATGTTCTTGTTAGTGAAATGGTATAAATGTTGGTGATGAAATTGCCCCAGCCACGGCGGAAAGCACGGTCAATAGTCTAAAAAAAGAAAAGAAAAAGAAAAATGATTAAAATAGGAATAATGTCATGGTTCAGATGTCTATTTTACTGTTTAATTCATAAATGGCAAACTATACACAATGAAAAGTTGACTGATAAACAAATATTCAAGTGTGTGTATGTATATATATCTAATCCATCTACATATATTTGAATATTTATACACATAAATATAGGTATCTGTAGACTAATTGGCAAATAGGCATACTTGCAAACAGGCATACAGCAAGGTGATTCATTTCAATGGCATGAATAGTTAATAGACTAGGTAAACTTCCTCATATCAAATTCGCCCCAGGCAAGATTTTCAAGTTTTTGCAATAATAAAATATGCCAAGTCTGTATTTTTGCATAAGGTTAAAGGGTTGGCAGGTTGTACAGCTTTTTAACATTCCTAAGGATTAAGTATACCATATGAAAGTATTCAATAAGTTTATCACAGTATTAACAACTTGTCAACCCTTTACACCTCTGAAAAGCAATACATATGCTAAGGGTTTCTAAATTAAATCCGCAAGGGCACTTAATAGGTTAAATTAAAATTGTCCAAATTGAGGTGAGGATTAAAGCTTAGTCATTAGTCACGTAGCAAAATCATCATATCTTCTACAGGCAGTAAGTGGTTATAATAATAATGATTCATTTTATTGATCCAAAGGTTTATCTAATAATAATGGGCTCAAAGATCAGCGCCACATGCGGGGGAAGTAGCATATCACAGATAACATGAAATGCAGTGAAAGGTTTAATTTGATGTAGGAAAAAAACATGTATAAAACCCGCCAAAAAATGTCAGTACCGTCATGTGACCCAATATATACTATTCAGGGATGTTCTAGAGCAGTGATGGCAAAGCCCTTTGAGCCCAAGTGCCCATTTTTATGCAATAAACCAAGTTAACGATGTCAAAGTGCCATTACTCCCTATTTTATGAACTGTCTCCTATTTTTATTCCAGATTCTCTTCCTTTATAGTTTCCCCATCTTCTTGTTTTTGTCTATTTTCCTTTATTTGCTCCATTTCAGTGCCTCTATATGCTCCACTTCCCTCTATATATGATGATGGTAACAATGGAGTCAGATGCTCAGTGCCACCTCAGTGACTCCTAAGTGCCGGAAGTGGCACCCGTGCCATACGTTTGCCATCACTGTTCTAGAGTTTTTAGCACCAGCTCCCCAATTTTATAAATAATCGGGAGCTAAAATAATCATAAAAAGGGCAGGAGAATTTCCACCAAATCCATTTGGATGGATGTGCAATTTACCCACACATGACCGTGTCAGGATGATACCAAAAAAAGGAGCAATTGCCATTAGAGATAAGAATAGATGCAGAGGTTAACTCTATGCTGCAAGCATTGTGGTGAAGCTTAAAAATTTTATGTATTTATTTATTTTTATTTATTTAGAAAGTGTTTTACCAGGAAGAATACATTGAGATTTCTCTCGTTTTCAAGTATGTCCTGGGGGCAAAATGTTAATATAAATACATTAAACATTATTTACAGTGTGAATGTAGATAATAAAAATATACCAAAATGATCTATACATTGCTAAGGGAAAAATGTATTTTAAATTGTTTGTGGTTTTTCCTCTGTATGATGTCACCTTTTAGCTTGTTATGCAAAATACCTTTTTTCAATAAGAAATATACAATTTGAATATGAAGATCATGTTATAAACAGGAGACTTCATAGACACATTTGGAACACGTTTCTGTTTAATGCATTTGCTTAAAATTTGTGATAATGGATTTGTTCTTTACAATCACTGAATGAACACTGTTTAGATGTAAGAATTGTGTTTATTGTCTCCATTAACATGACAAGTACATATTACAGACCCTTAAGGATAAGTCCCAGTTACAATGTAATTATTAAAGATTTTATGGGATGTTGAATTCTAGATTCCAATATTTTGGAGATAGAGACACACATGTGGATTATTTTCACCTCATATGTCCAATTCTTCCACATAATGAATGAGTTAAACTAAGATTTATTTGAGAATAGTTGGCCCTGGGTATAAAGGGGCTTTAAATGGAAGTGCACAGAGGCTTTTCTAACAGAGTAGATGGAAGGAACACAATACACCTGTTCATATTATTTTATAATGATTTATTATAACATGTAAACAACGTTAACATAATACGGTAATTATAAAGTGCTCGTCCACAGTTTTCCATGCAAATCCCTTCAACTTCACTTGCTTAGTAGAAATGATCAATTAACCCTTTAACTGACAAATGTTGTGGTATTCTTTACCATGGTATGGATTTGTATATTATACCAAGTGCTTTGTTTGAGGAAGCTCAGGTATGGATTTGTATATTATACCCATTGCTTTGTTTGAGGAAGCTCAGGTATGGATTTGTATATTATACCCATTGCTTTGTTTGAGGAAGCTCAGGTATGGATTTATATATTATACCCAGTGCTTTGTTTGATGAAGCTCAGGTATGTCTTTATATACTACCTCCAGTGCATAGTTTGAGGAACCTCAGGTATGGATTTATTTACTACCTCCAGTGCTTTGTTTGAGGAAGCTCAGGTATGGATTTATATACTACTTTTACTGCTTTGTTTGAGGAAGCTCAGGTATGGATTCATATACTACCTTCAGTGCTTTGTTTGAGGATGCTCAGGTATGGATTTATATACTAAAGGAACTTCGGATGCCATTACTTTTCTATGATAAATAATAATAGTTGTTTGTGTTCTCTCCTTTGTTGTCTGCTGTGATTTTAGAACTGGTGCCAGCACTCATTATCGTTGAGTAGTGACAGAAAGAGGCTTATATTTAGTGCTCTTACCTTTTTGTAGTTCTTCATCTTCTTACACTTTTGTTTCTCTACTTCATGTTCCCCTTCTTCCTGCTTTTGAGAGTCACTTGACTGCCGTCGATCATCACTTGGGTACATTACAGGGTCCTGCCATGAATCATTACTATCACCATCCATCTCAGACACCACTGGTGGATCGGGGGCAGGAGGAACTGTCTCTGCCAGCCGGGTCTTTGGAAGCCTTAAACTTTTAGAACACCACTTCTTTCTGCAATTCTGGAGTTTGGGTGCATCTGTTATTAAAGGCACATCCCATGAAAAATTAGTGCTGTCCTTGTTTCCAAATGTGTCATTAAGACCATGAAGGTCATCTTGACATTCTGCTTCCTCTAGCCGGTCATATAACCCAGACGTGTCCATAAATACAGTTGGCTTTGGGGAACGAGGTATCCGTAAAGAGTATGCTCTCCTGAATTTACTGGTTGTCATCTTGTATTTAGGTACTGGCACAACAGAAGTGATCAGATCTAGAGCAGCCGTGGTTGTTACTCTTTCTCTTTTAGTTTCAAAGTCAAGATCTACCTTTTACCACTGGATACAAGATTGTAATGTGATCTCCACCCCTCACCAGTTTATAGTCCCGCCCTTAATTCTTTCATGCAGTTGTCAATCAAATGTTACCGCTTGCTAGAAGACCAATTTGTTACGTCCTTACCTCACTTAATTAAGGGGCAGGTCCGGTTTCGGATTCTATATTCTTCTTTGCTTTATCTAGTTACTTCCAACCTGCCAGCATATCCTCAAGTTAAATAATAGGTTGGTATTTAAATAAATACCAATGGTAGTAGCCAAGTACTTTTTTCTCCATAGACGCAGTGTGTGAAGAAGCTCTTGTTTTATTTTGCGAGTTCTTTTGCGAATATAAATACTTTCAGAAAGGAAGTGGCTGCTTCCTCCCTGAATACTTTCTGTCCAACCTTGTGATTATTAGGTTCAGAGGAATTTTCTATGAGTCACACAGGCTCACATGCTGCAACCTGAGGAGTGATAGATCAGCCCCATATCTACCTGTTCCCTGGACTCTGTTTATCAAACGCTAGATAGAGAAGAACAAAGGTTGCTAGTGCCTGGAACACAGAGCCAGGCAGGTGTGGACCTGTACTTAATGTCACCATATACTAAAGCTCTGTGCCATCCTATATCCTTATGTATACTGTGAATTTTATCATTTTACAATTTTCATGGTACCCTATAAACTAAACAATATACCTAATCATCTTCCCTGTTTCCCCATCTCCTTAGTTATTCCGAATTCACATATATATTGAAATGCATTGTTATGTTATCTTTTTTCTCTCAACTTTTCATGTTATGTATCCTTTATCAGTTTTACACATGGTTTATCAATATCCTATCTTTACTAAGTTAGACTCTATATTTATGTATTATGTTTGAATACATGTGTAACGCTTTCGGTTATATTTACGGTCTGTAAACTCTCATAGTGGGAGTACGTAGAGATGAGATGTGATCCCATGTGGCTTGTGCCTACTGAACAACATTCCATTGTGTCAATTTAAACATTATAACTTTATATACATAGAGTGTGCTAGCATAAGAATAACGTTCCACTATTGGACATTACTATACTACTGAAGAGTCGGTTCTAATGTCTGAATTAAGGTTAAGTGGCATTGCCTATTTGTGGGAAAAACACGGCATACCTTGTAATACTAAGCAAATAATAACAATAAGGAATTTTAGGGCTTTACTCAATAAAGAGAGCATTGCAGGGAATAGTGATGGGATTTTCAAACTGTAGGCCAAAGTAACCAAGTTTGAAAATGTATTGAATTCAGCTGAATGGGAGAATTTGAAATTACCATTTAAATTCCCTGCAATGCTTTCTTTTTGAATAAAGCCCACAGAGTTACTACTGTATTTGTATATTAGACTGGTGACGAGGCTCACCAGTGTTTCTGTTTAATACTCCGAGTAGTAGCTTTATTTCCCTGCCTTTTAAGGTACTGTGGTTGGACACAGAGAATGGCACAGAAGGACACAGCCTTAAATCCAGGACTGTCCTGTAATAAATCAAGACAGTTGGGAGGCATGCCTATGTTACATGATGGTAAGTGAACTATGGATATAGAATTGGTTGTAACTGCCACATGATGATGATGTGGCACTGCCACTGTGATTATGACAGCTTATTAATGAAACTGTCACCTGATGGTCGCCAATGTAACTACAGATGGCGATGGAAGATGCTACTCTAAATGACCTTATGCTTAGATTAGGGCAGTGGATGGTGAATGCTGCTGCCATTATAACATGGTAGTGATTATCCTACCGCTGTTAATTCAGTTGATTAAGTTGATGTTGAAGTTTGCAGTGACCCACTGCCTATTTTGATTAATGGTCAACAAAGCAGATGACTGCTGGGTAAATATTGTCAATTTTAAAAGCTGTAATGAAATTCCCTTTCATTACAGCTTTTAAAATTGACAATTGGGAGGTTGATTTTGAACTGCAGCAATCAACTCTTTATTAATTTTATATTGTCATATTACATTTAAGATGTTTAAAACATTTCAAAGGGAAGCAAAAATACCCCCCAAAAATCTTCCATGAATATATATTTTTTCACTCCGAAAATAACCACGAAAAACATTGGTTTGAGACTCTCAAATAAAGTACAGAACAATTAATGCATATGTAATATCCTTCAATATAAAAATATTAGAAGACATTTTGTCTGCAAGTGTCAGATACTTTTTTAGAAAATCATAAACTGAGATGAAAAATGTCACTGACGAAACAGTAAAATATTTGAAGACAGTAATTAGCTTGGTGTAATTATTTTATGCGTGGATCACAATGTGATGGAAGTTCTGACGTTTTGAATTCCAGACGGATGAGTAATGACTGCCTCACATTAATTTTCATGATGCTCCGAAACACGTTATGTTTAAAGGATATAGTATTGTGTAATTGTTTTTTCTTAAACATTCCCTACATGACATTAATGGAAATCTAGGCAGTTATTGGGTTCTCTCCATTATTTTAATAGAATGCCTCCAGGGATCTTTCTATTTCAAAGATGTCAGTAAGAAAGTTGTGTTATACACCAAGTGGCCATGCATACCTATCGGTTGATTTTTTACTTTTTCTGTTTGTAATATCTCTCTTACAACCCACAAATGAAGAACATATTTGTGGAAGAAAGAGAAATACTGCTGGCAGAAAGAGTTGCCACTTTGGCCATATTTTACTGGCTACACATAATTTCAATTTCATAATTTCACATGTTGCCTTAAAGGGACACTGTCAACCTCAACAAATCTTTATTAAAAACACAAAAAAGGATCAGCGCACTTAATGAAATAAAGGATTATTTAAAAAAAATCTTATCTCAATAGACATTTTGAAGACTCTGTCACATTATATGACCATATTATGCTTAGCCCACCACTAGGTCCAAGTACTCCCATTTCAGACATAAGAACAACATTGTCTGAAGCCCAGATCAGGCTTTTGGTTTAGCACCCCTCCCCATCACAAGGGCACCATGAATGGTGTCCAGAGAAATATCTAAGCTTATGTGAAACAGGGTCACTGGCAACTAAGTGAATTGTAGCGATTAAGGGCCCATATAAGTATAAGTATCTAGAGTTAGGACTCACCAAAACTGGAGTACTTTGGCATAGTGGTACATAGTATTACAATGTGACAGAATCTTCCAATTTTGTCTATTTAGAAAGGTGTTTTTAAGTAGCCTGAATGTAACCCACTTAATACGAGTGCGCTGAACTCTTTTTAAAAATAACAATTACTTGTAAAAGGTATAATTCACATATGTTCAGAGGTAAATCAGTTCCTGATTTAAGGTAGCTCCAGGACTCTATCAAATATATTAAACTGTGAATTTAGAGAATAAAACAATGGACATTGTTGAATTGAAGGAACATGCAAAAAAATAAGAGACATGTTTACAAATGTGTCTTATGGTGTCTCCTGTTTATGACATCACCTGTGGCTCAATATGCAAAAGGACTAATTTTCAATTAAATCTGTAATTTGCATATCATGCCACAAGGTGATGTAATTTATGTTTTTAACCTTTTTGAAGTTATAAGGCAATTACTAACACATTGCATGTTCCTAACATTGTTTTCCCAGAATTGCCTACAGTAACATAGTAATTTAGGCTGAAAAAAGACACAAGTCCATCAAGTTAAACCCTTCTACCTATCATTCCAGCTTTTGTTCATATAGTGACATTATAGTTCTAACCCAAGCCCTAAAAAAAAATCTGGGAGGCTCAGGAGGGTTTGGGGGACTGGGGCTGGCTGTCCATAGTGTAATTAGTCTTTCCCTGCCCTTTGATTGCCTTGATTGCTGTGGGGCAGGGAGAGACTAAAACTGTCAATGCCAGCTCAACACATCTGGTCACTGGGATTGACTGTCACAGCGATCGAATGTGGCAGAGAGGGCCTCCGCAACCGTGTCAGTTATATCCCTATCGCAGTAAGTCAATGGTAAATCACGGTATGCCACTGAGCATACCACTGAGCATAGGCACATTCTTTGTCGGCAAATGCAAAGATTATTTACATTATCCTCAAACCATTCACAGTGTCCATGCAATGCTTTTTCTAGGGCTTAATGTGAAACCAGAGAAATAAGACGTTGGCACTCTCCAATCCGATAGTGAACAATATGTTTATTGCCAAAGAAAACCGACCAAAAAATATATATTCAAGGAAACATGTGCAGGAGTGCAGACAGAGGGTAGATCGCCTGACGCTTTTCGTGCCTACTGGCACTTAATCATAGGCTTAATGTGAAACCAACCAATGAGCTAGAGTGTGAAAACAATATCATGAGTGTATGATTCAGTAAGGATAGTACCATGGGAGGAGCACAAATACATGCTTGTCTTAGATCCCTTTGACATTAAAATGGCCCTGATTCTCGTGTGTAGTTTGTCATGGTTCACTTTTAGCCAACCCACTCTGAGATAGAATAAGCATTTGTTGATGAGCACTGCTGGGTCCTTAGTATTTGGGGATAAAGAGAGAGTTGTATGTTATCTACATAGCATTGATATCTCAGGCTATGCTATCTGATGATATCCCCCAGTGATGGCAAGTAAATAGCAACTAGTATATGAGACTAGATTTATCCTTGTGGTACTCTCCAAATTAATTACCGTATGTCAGTGCTATTGAGCACAGTCATGATGACAGTGTGCCTAAAACAGCCTTGGTTTTAGATTGAGGACTTATTCTGTTGCACCATGGGCCACTGGCTTGTACTTGTCCAAAAATCACCATCCATTCCCTGATGGTTGATGGATCACTCTTTTCAAAGGAAAATCCTACCTAAAATCAGCATAGTTCAGTACTCTTAGATAGTATGACAGATTGAACTTAAAACTTCTGTATGCATTACCATATTTTTTCTGTGAAACAAACACTATGAACAGAAAAGGTTAACATCTCCCAGAACTGGTTGCCGAGTTCCATTATTTGCTAAGGTTATCAGTGTCCCTTGTGAATATCTATTTGCTTGCAGAGGTGTCACTGGTAAGAGGATCATGATTGGTTCAGTAAATCCTGACTATGTAATTTCTACATACTTCCAAGACATGTTCACAAATGAACATGCATTATGGAAAGAGCATGAACAGTAACTCCTCTTTCTGAACGAGCGCACACAACAGCTCTCTATCCTAGTAATTCATTTCTAACTAAACCACAGCACTCTCACAGCTTCAATTCGCATTACTTAAAGAACTGAAAGTTTGGTTATTATCCACATAAGTGTGATTACTTGACTTGGTTCATTGGTAGGATAAAGTTCAGTGCAAGTAGCACTACAACTGTTGTTCAAATACAAATCCATGATTCTCACTAAGCTATTAAGCTAACTATGGGCATCCTTGCATAGATTCTTTAAACAGAAAGTAAAGTTTCCATAGGGAACTAATTAAAATAAACATCAATGTTAAGGTTACTTTTCAGCTGTTCAAGCAGCAGAGTTTTTATGAGTTTATAGCAATTTCCAGCTAATTTTGTTTCATCATTGGCAATGTGTGTTGTTTGTACTACCGTATCAGCTGCAGTTACACCACCCAGAGTCCTGGGCTGTGGTGTCTTGAAACCAACAGTATATATTTATTTTTTACTTTGATATTGTGCCTTTTAAACACATTACAATTTGCACATCAGCACGTGAAGTTGCCACTTGAAAACTCAAGCCTGACTTGTTCTTGTTGTGAAAAATAGTGTCCTATGTACAACCTTTTGGTTTGGACATCATAAAATGCCCCTGAGGATTTGAAATTGCTTCCTGTCATATGGAAGCCAATTTCCTTTGAACAATATACAACACAAAGTGTCCAGGGCCACCATCAGGGGGTGACGGGCGATTTATTTTGAAAATGGAACATCTGTCCAGGGCCCACTCATTCCTGGGGGCCCATGGCAGCTGCCTCGTGGGCCACCGCCAGGCCGGCCCTTTAATGGGGCAGCTGCCCCAGGCGGCACTTTGCTGCTCAGTGCAGCAGTTTTTTTTTCTCTTTTTTTCTTTTTATGGCGCTTGATAGAAAGAGGTCTCAGCCAATCAGGTGAGACCTCTCAACTCTCCTGATTGGCTGAGACCTCTTTCTATCAAGCGCCATAAAAAGAAAAGAAAAAAAACTGCTGCACTGAGCAGCAAAGTGTCGCCTGGGGCAGCTGCCCCATTAAAGAAGCCTCCCGTGATTGGCTGAGACTTCCTTCACACAAGGAGTTTAAAGCAAAGAGGTCAGTTAAAACTGACAGTGTGTATGTATGTCAGTGTGAGTGAGAGTGTGTGTATGTCAGTGTGAGTGAGAGTGTGTGTATGTCAATGTGAGTGAGAGTGTGTGTATGTCAATGTGAGTGAGAGTGTGTGTATGTCAATGTGAGTGAGAGTGTGTGTATGTCAGTGTGAGTGACAGTGTGTGTATGTCAGTGTGAGTGTGTGTCAGTGTGAGTGTGTGTATGTCAGTTTGAGTGAGTGTGTATGTCAGTGTGAGTGAGTGCGTATGTCAGTGTGGGTGAGTGTGTATGTCAGTGTGAGTGAGTGTGTATGTCAGTGTGAGTGTGTGTGTGTCAGTGTGAGTGTGTATGTCAGTGTGAGTGTGTATGTCAGTGTAAGTGAATGTGTGTGTATGTCAGTGTGAGTGAGACTGTATTTGTGTGTGATGTGTTGACAAAGGGGTTAACATCTGTGACACTGCCTATATCTGTCTAGCCACCCAAGGGGTTAACTCCTCTGACACTGCCTAGATCTGTCTAGCCACCCAAGGGGTTAACTCCTCTGACACTGCCTAGATCTGTCTAGCTACCAAGGGGTTAACACATCTGACATTGCCTAGATCTGTATAGCCACTCAAGTGGTTAACTCCTCTGACACTGCCTATATATGTCAAGCAATCCAGGGGTTAACTCATTTGACATGGACTATATCGGTCTGGATTTTGTTACAGGTCACATTAGGTGCCCCTCCTTGATAGTTTATCAATTAATATGTGATATCCAGCAGATGCGGACCCCAGGCTTTTAGTCACAAATTAATTGATAAACTATCAAGGGGGGCGGGGGGACCAGAATTCTTTTCAGTAAGGGGCCCTGAAATTTCTGATGGCGGCCCTGCAAGTGTCTAACACTTAATGTTATGATGTCTAGTTGGCAGGTTAATGTCTATACCTGGTGCTCATAGCCATCCACCTAAACTCCAACCTACCAAATTTGACAACACTGATTTAGAATACTTGAAATTGGAATAGGCAATCTTTGGCACTCTAGCTGTGGACCACAACCTGCATGAATGTATCTATGTTAAAAATAAACATTGAGCAGTCCGGACATCAATAGAGGCACCCTGACCTGAGAAATAGCAGTGACGAGTTGCCATTTTTCCTAAGGATGATGCCTGGTCACTAATCGAGGGCGTCACATCACCAGAGACGATGGACATGGGGAATCTCACCCTGACATCTGTGACTTTTATATCCCCAATAGAAATCATACATGTAGATGCAATTGTCCATGTTTTTAATGTGGAGGGCCGCATACCATGCAAAAACTTCATAATGAAATTATAAAACCTTTTAAGCCACATAAAAATCGGATTCCACTTCCATTGGGCATCAGCCGAGATATAGATTGGTAAATTCTAATGGAGATTATTTGTATAAACAAATGGTTAAATAAAAGATTTGGATAGTGGAACATGTTTTCATCTATACTATCATCTAATTTTTTTTTATTAACATTGTATACATTGTATGAGCAGCTAGGATTCAAACCAAGACTTCTGGGTTAGCTTGTGCATGGTCCTGTTCTGGGCATCACATTCAGGTCTCATTGCCTGGTGTAACGGAAGCATTCTATTCACACTGCTCCCTCTCTCTCTGATTTCTCAGCTGCAAGTTTTTGCTTTATTGCTATAAACTAGGGGCATCCAAAATGTGGCCTGTCTGAGATTGATGCTGGAACCCCACCTCCATCATGGCCCCTCGTGCAGAAGATGAAAAGTGCCTGTGCACTGCAGGAGGGGTGCATGCTTTGCCCCCTCGCGCTCTGATACTTGTTGGACCTCTGGATGCATTCCGGAGCTCAGAAGATGGAGTCCCTGGTGCCTGAACCATCCCCCTCCCTGCATATAAAAGGCAAGTTAGCAGGTAGGGGGACAAGCGGCACATGCAAAAAGAAAAGTGTGTTTGTGTGTGTAAGGGTGTGTAAGTAAGTGTGTCTGTATGTGTATGGGAGTGTGTGTGTGTGTATGGGTGTCTGAACCATCCCCCCCTCCCTCCATATAAAAAGGTGACTGAGCATGGAGGGAGACAAACTGCGCTTGCAAAAAAAAGTGCATGTCTGTGTGTGAGGGTGTCTGTTTGTGTGTAAGGGTGACTGTGTGTCTATGAATACGTGTAAGTGTGTATGTGTGGCTGTGAATAAGTGTATGTGTTAAAGTGTGACTGTGTGTGTAATTAATGTGAGGGGATTTTTTTGCTGAGTTTTATTGTGTATTGTGATACAGTAATATGCAGAGTGTGAGTTTTATTGCCAAAGAGTCTGAGATACACTCACACAGTGCACATCAATGTGAAATTTTATATATAAATGTGAGCATATATATATATATTCACACATATATATATAAAATTCATATTAACGTGCATTGTGTGAGTGTATGCCATACTTCACGGCAATAAAACTCACACTCGCACAATCATATATAATTTTCTCTAAGTGAAAAACGAATGTGGCCCACGCACATACACATTTCTGGTGAAGTAGCCCACCTAAAAAAAAACTTGGGACCCCCCCGCTATAAACCCCTGGGCTATATAAATCCCATCCTCACAGTAATCAGTGCTGGTGCATTTTTCTAGCTTCCTTGTATTTGCAAATTTTCCTGGTGTTGGTCATAAATACCGGTTTTTACTTTTTCCCTGGTTCCATTTTTTTTAAAACTTTTGTTTCCTTTCCGCTTGCCCCAACCTTTCAGCCCTGTGACCCCAGCTTTGCTTCTGTCATTTCAAATAACTGTGCCTGGCTATAACTTGTGGGAAGTCTAACAAGACCTCTCCTTCAGCTACTCAAAGCCAGGGACTCCACCTCTGGTGAAGATTGCTCACCTGGTGCACGGCTTTGAGAGACCTACTACCATTCCAGCCTGTTCTGGCACTGATGGAGTTACACAATGCAGTAGCCAAGCGGCAAAGCCCGCAAGAGTAGCATATACTTTGGCTCTGTTGCCTGACAAAGATGAGATTATATTAAGACGCAACTTAACTTTGTTTTAGGAAGTAGCTTCATCTTCTAAAGGCAGTAATTCTCAACCTGTGTAACCTCAGGACCCATATGTGTTCTTGGTCATTATCTCATGACCCAAAAAGAATTTAAATGCCGAGGCATAATTTTTTGTTATTTTAAATCAGATTTTTTTTTTTTCCCATGAAAAATATAAAAAGCAATGATGAGATGCAAGAACTTGTAATCAAGTGTCATATCACATCAATCTGCAATATTTCAAGGGGAATAGTAACAAAGAAGTTGCAAAGGAAAGCAGAGGTAAACGTAAAGAATTGATGAGAGAATGAAAGTGAGGAGCGGAGAAGGAAAGAAGATAAGATGAGTAAAATAAGTAAGAGAGAAAATAAAGGAAAAAGGGAGAAAAAGTATAAAAGAGATATGAGGATAAACCCCTGGTGAGACAGACCACCGGCGGCATATAGCGCCGCTGTAACGGACTGTCTACCAGACATAGTAGACCCTCTGCCCATTGTAGGGAATCACCTCCTTAGCCCCCGCTTAAAGCTCAGCATTCACCCAGCAAGTCTTTCCTGGAACCTTGCTCTTTGTACCCAAATAGCAGACAGGAGACTACTAGCAGTTAGGTACAGCAAGAATGAACAACAACTTTATTTGTGAAACAACACAGAGTTATAAAAAGACATAAACATGACATCACAGACATTAGCATACAATGGGGGGATTGAACTAAGCATAATTCTCCACTAGGTCCTCCAATTAACTGGGTCTAGGAATACATTATACTGTCAGGCTGCAAACCAAATAGGAATTACAATACAATGAGTAAACCTAATTACAAAACACACAGTAAGACATATAATGAACTCAACATAATCAGTTTAGCAGAAGGACATACAATGGGGAAATCCTGCCTCACACCTTTCAGGATACAAAGGTGTTGAGTTCAGATACATGCAGAGTACACTCAATTAAAGTAACTTGTTAATTGAGGGACATCACTGTACACAGGACACTGAATTACTTACATGAAGACAATGGGTAAGGTGACATAATTACAGGGGTTAACAGGAGAGGATACAATATTAATCTGTCGGAAACACAGTGAATGGGACAAAGGTTTGTCTTCTGGCCTCCAGGGCCCTCCAAGAACCCCCGTCACATTGGATCTTCAAATCCATTTCGTGACAGCCGCTAAAAGAACAGGTTCGAGGTTTCTCGGTCAAAAAGAAGGTGACCAGACCTCAGTTCTACCACCGGCAACGGGCAGACCAGAACGCCTCAATGGGGGTGGGGAGAATAGCAGCATGGTGGCCTTAATTCTGCTATCAAAGTGACAACAAAAAACTTGCTAGAAATACAGTAGGTAGGCAAAAATATTATTAGAAAAAGAAAATATATATATATACACATCACAGATCAGAAGGAACAGCTTCCTGGGTCTTGAGACAAACACAATGAGTCAAGCCTGTAGGGCGAAGAGTTATAAACAACTTGAATAATCCTGAGCTAACAGTCAAAATGAAGTACACTTAAGTGATAATGGCAGCAGAACCTGCCGCAGTCAATCGAAATTACATCAGGCAGCTTGTGAGTCGTCCCCAGTCAAGGGATTAAGAGGGCCAGGAAGGAAACATGCTGGGACCATGCAGGAACTGAGATGTTTGGTAGGCCAAGTCCATTCAAGAATGAGGGCAGATCTTTTGGATGTCTAAGGGTATGGGGTACCCTGCTCCTCCTGGCCATCAGGGCAAATGAGGAGCCCCAGGTGTATGGGATGGAGGCCTCTTGCAAAGCTGAGGTTACAGGCTTTAGAGCTCTTCTCGCTCTGAGGATAGTGGGTGATAAATCTGTGAAAAGAGCAATCTCCTGCTCAAGTATTTGTTTGGGTGGCATTGCACATTATGCTTGCAGCATGGCATCCCTACCTGCAGGGTAGTGGAGGGTGCACATTATATCTCTAGGGGGGGGAGCCTTGTAGACCCTCACCCCTTCTCATACATTATCCACCTCCGTGGCATTGTCAGCCGGATTCTGCAGGATGGCATAAAATAAGGCATCAATCATTTTGCGCAGATCCGAGTCAGGACCTCCTCCGGGACTATTGTTCAGTTCTTCCATCTGCTGCTGCAGCGTATATATTTGGAATTCTTGTGTTTGGATAAGCCTGTTCAGAGCATCCACAGTGTTTCGGGTCTGTGGTAATTCTGCCTCTAGAGTAAGGACCTTGTCTTCTAAATGCCTCATGTCATGTCACATTTCTTGGAGGTCGGTCTTAAGAGGCTGGATAGCTTTTTCCAGAATATTTGAGATGTCAGCCTTAGAAGGTAAGTGTCCGAGGGCCTCCCTCCAATCATCTGGAGGGTCTCTGGAATAGCTAGAAGCTTTCTGTTGGCTGGAAGGTGGGTTACTTTCAGTGCCGGCAGCCATCTTTGGTAGGCTGGAGGAATCTCCAGGACTCTGAATTCGGCCCAAAAAGTCTGTTGCAGGTGGTGGGGATCCCGCCACAGTTTGGTTCGTATGGTGGAAATAGTCTTTTTGGCCAAGTGTGTCATGGAGCTGTAATGAAACGCATCCACCACCATTACCGGCTAGTTCCACCCCTTTGAGGCATAATTTATTCCACAAAACAAAGTCCACAGTATTCCACAATGTATATGCACTGTTCAAAACATAAAAACAAAATAAAAGTAATTTAAACATACGAGACTAATTTGAACTAATGGGGAAGCTGGGGATGCTCTTTTTTCCTGCTAAGTGTCTTAAAGTCTAGGGCAGGGGCGTCCAACATGTGGCCCGCGGGCCAAATGCGGCCCGCCTGAGATGGAGGTGCGGCCTGCCTGAGACTGATGAGGTAATTGCACCTCCGTGGCATGCCTCTATATTGTGGTAACGCGAGGGGTGCATGCTCGGCCCCCTCATGCTCTGACACTCGTCGGAGCTCCAGATGCATTCTGGAGCTCACAAGATGGTGCCTGAACCATCCCCCTCCCTGCATTTTAAAGGTGAGTGAGCAGGGAGGGGGACAAGGGGCACATGGAAACATTTTTTAAAAGAATGTGTATGTATGGGTGTGTGAGGGTGTATGGGTGTCTGTGTATTGAGTTCCTGGTGCCTGAAACATTCCCACTCCCTGCACATAAAAGGTGACTAAGCAGGCAGGGGGACAAAAGGCACATGCAAAAAGAAAATAAATGTCTGTGTGTGTCTGTATGGAGCCTCAAAATTCCGGGGGGACAGCAGTTATCCTGCACCAGGCCCTGTGTCTCCACATCTGCACCATAATGCCTGAACTCAGGGTCTCATGCCACCTGGACCTGGGTGAAGTATGCGCAGATGGGTGCTCTCAGAAACCAGCCACTCCAACACATACCAATAAGCATGCCTGCAACTCTGGTCTGCGTCCGAACTCTATACCAGTTCTCACTTCACTGAGTGCAACACAGCCTTCTGCATCAAAGAATAGAGAAATGGGTCTGCTCACAGCCTCACAATGATGCTGGTGTAGGAAAAGCAACTTGAGTTTTTATTGCGGGAGATCTTGGATATCAGCTTTTGCCTTTTCGATCTCCCAAACCAGAGTAGATAAAGAAAGCATCAGGGTTTTTAACTAAGCCTACTTTAGAATCTGGGAGCATAAGGAAGAGTTTTATGAATCCTGCTATGTTGATTCACCCAACATCTCTGCACCTACCTATGTTATCAGGACAGCCCTTGTCACCTCACAGTGACTATGAGCTTCATTTATTTCAGCCTGTCAAGAACCCATGTCGCCCTTGCATAAAACTACTGCTTTGGTCTCTGCACCCAAGCGTCTTAGTTTCCCTGTATAGACATCTCATCTGATAGAGATTATTTCAGTCAGGCCCTTCAGCAGCAAGTTCTTATAAGAAAGAGAAGAAAAACTAAATATGAGTATGCAAATGTTCTGTGCTTGCCTCTTCAGAGGGAGTAGTGCCATGATCTCTGGGATTCAAACCCTGATTTCTGGGTTGGTTGATGCATGTTTCTGTTCTGGATGCCGCATGCAGATTTTATTGCTGTTGTTGCAGAAGTATTCTATTAACTGCCTGTTCCCCTCTTTTGATCTCCGATTGCTGCAAGAGAGTATATTTAAAAGAAGAAAAACTACCACAACAAGAGGACATAGTCTTAAATTAGAGGGGCAACGATTTAAAAGTAATATCAGGAAGTATTACTTTACTGAGAGGGTAGTGAATGTATGGAATAGCCTTCCAGCAGAAGTGGTAGAGGTAAACACAGTCAAGGATTTTAAGCATGCGTGGGATAGACACAAGGCTATCCTAGCTATAAGACCGGGAACGGGGGACTAATAAAGTACTACCCAAAAAAAAAAAAAATTGGGCAGACTAGATGGACCGAATGGTTCTTATCTGCCGACACATTCTATGTTTCTATGCTCAGGTGGTAGCTATTGCTGTAATGAGCCATTGGTCTATTTAAACCACATCCTCCCATAAATCAGTGCTGGTGCATTTTGCTAGCTTCCATGTATTTGCAACTTTTACTTGTATTAGTCCCAGATATACGTTTTTTAATTGGCTTTGTTTCCTTTACACCTGCCCCAACCTTTGGCTTTGTGAAATCAACTTTGCTCCTGTTATTTCCAATAGCTCTACCTGGCTATGACTCAAGAGAAGCCTACTAAGATCTCTTCTGTGCAGTGATTTGAGTCACCAACTCTCCCTGTACCTTGGCCCCAGTCCGTTCTGGCACTGATGCCTTTCACACCTTGTAAAATCTTCATGAATTCTACCACTGTTACAGAAACAGAGGTCCACTTCTATGTTACAGAATACCTGGATAAAATGTCTTCTTAATTTAGAGATCTCACACTACATTATGTAGGATATAAACAATTCAAGCATAATTCTTTATCACAGCAGCTTTTCGAATCTCCAGCAGATTCTAAAGCACCAGCTGTCTTTGATCATACTGCAAGATCATGACTTCTTAATGATATCACAAGACTCCTGACCCAAAAAAAAAAGACATTAGTCAGCTGGGAAAATACATCTTGGTACAGCCCACGTGCCCTATTAAGTCAGGTTACCATTCTGAAATATTGTCAGCTCAGCTAAGTCTTGTGATTTTAACCACTTCCCACATCTTAAAAGAATCACTGAGATGTAAGATGCCTGCCAAACCAAGTACAAAGTGCATCCAATAATTTGGACACGCATGAAAAAGCAATATAATTCACCCCACATCATTACTGATTTCCCTGATACTGACAATGTTATCTAGTTATACTAGATCAGAGGCAGCCAACTGGTTGCACTCCAATTGTTGTTCAACTACAGCTCCCATGAAGCTTAAAAAAAATTCTGACAATGCCCTTTGTCAAAATGAACTGAACTCCAACACATTCCAGCATGGATTTTAAACAGTTTAACCTTATGTGGTCAAGAGAAGTGGATGTAATAAGGCCTCTAGCTATGTTTAGATTTTATTGGTCTGTACGTTGATGTGACAGATCTAGAGGATCTCATTTAGCTACCATAATTACAACATATCTGTTTTGGGACAGAACATTATCATCACAGACAAATAGTATAACATTAAATAGTAATTACCTTGAAATAGATGATATATATAAAAATAGAATGATGTTATCAATGTTTATTCAGATATATCTTAACGAATTAAAAGGATACTACCAAAAAGGGTTATGAGCAGACATTTCATAAACTCAATAAAGGAACATTGCTTGTCAATCAACTATTTATTGCTGAGCACACTGAAAGAACAAAATAGAAATGATTTTTTAATCTCAAGAGACTCTAACAAATATAAGGTATTGCCCTGATTACAGACCCCCACAGTTTACAGGTCAAATGCGTGAAGACCAATTAAAAAAAAAAGAAAGAAAACAATCAAGAAAAAAAAAAAGTACGGTATATTCCAATATATTGTTATTCCTAAGTCTGCAGATGTCTGTACTCCTATCTAAAGCATGACTTCATACGGGATTACTTACATGCAGGCACTAAGCACGATACTTTGTATGCATTATATTAATGACATCTATTGCTAAAATTATACTGATAACAGTATAGAGCAACGATAACTACAGTATATGAAACTGTTACATCAAGCAGAAACTCCTGCTCTGAAAGTATCTTATATTTAGTGCAGGGAGGAGTTTTGTATTGCAATAAGCATACTGAAAGGGTGAAACACACATAAACATATACAAGAATAATGAAAATACAAATATGTCAAATACCTAATAAATAGTGGTGTTTGCAACATATATCCAACATCCACATTCTCAAAATAAATACACTGTATAGGGAAAATATTCATTTTGAAATTTACATGTTGCGACAAGAAAGAGAAAAACATATATATATATATATATATAGCAAGAAACTAGCAGAAATAACCCACATCACATTAAAAATCCTAAATCCTATCAGTTGTCTGGTGCCCACTGTAAAAATCTAATAGGTCTCCCTTTGGCAAATAATTCTGTCATTTTCTTTGCCTTCGACTAAGTATTTCTGACGAAACGGGTTAGGTGTAATGTGTTTTCACTTCAATGATTTTATGAAGATTCAATACAGCTACATATATTTTTTACCAGGGCAAACAGAGGTGATCTGAAACTTTATTTACTACCCGGTGAGCAGCTGCTTTGTTGTTTCTTAAGAATTATTGCCATGGACACTGGTGTCCTTGTACAGACATTTTGCCTTTGTCTGATCTGTCATTGCATTGCATCTTGTGAAAGATTTTAGTCAGTAAAAGGTATCTGAACCTTAAAGGAGCATTAAACATTGTTTAACCCTTGCTTCCTTGACATCCACTCTGACATCCGAATGCGAGGGTCTCTCGCTGCTAGCAAAGAGAGAGACCCTCGTTTTTGCATGGAATCAGCAACTAGGTCCCCCCTGCTGTTAACATGAAAAAACAAGGTTCACTCTCTGCGCTAGCAGAGAGAGCCGGTCACCGACCAGACGGCTGCCTGCTTCCTATGGAAGAACGGCAGCTGTCGTTCACAGGATAAACTGGCATGTGTGCTATAAAAAGTACATGCCAGTTTATCCTCATCCTAGGAACAACTAACTTTTCACTTGTGCTTCTATATTAGAAGTTAGTATTTCTAAACTTTACTCTTGTCTCATTCGTTGAGTTTGAATTGTATCCTAGCCAGTTGGGTATTTTTCCAGAAACTTTGATTGCCATGTATAAACCTGTTCACAAACTTTTTACAGAGCTTTAATTATTTCTCCTTAATCAATGATCAAAAATGACCCATTTGACAGCTTTAACAGATGTCAATATTATAGGTTGTACATAATTGTCCTTTTTTCAATTCTTTCATTTTTCTGCATGTGATATTTGGCAAACAATTCTATTTCATGACTGAATACTCCATGACAAAAGGTAATTATGACCTAAAAAGTCACTAAATTCTATATATTTTTACTTTTCAATATAAAAACTACTTTTTGAGATACTATTTCAGGTTTCCTGATACATTTTAGCTGAACCCGGAATACATACTAAGCAGGGCTGCTTTAACCAAAAGTGGCAAAGTGGGCACATGTCCCCACTGTCTGCATGACTGTCTCGCACGGAGAGCAAGGTAAGTAGGGGGGGGGGGGGGGGAGTGGGGATTTTTTAATTGAGCATACTGGCTGTGGCATATTATTGGGCATACTGACTGGGACATTAAATCCTTTAGGTGCAATGTGGGTGCAGAAAATGGAATAAAAACAAGAAATGTAATATTTCAATAACATGTTTATTACATATACAAATAGTTGAATGTGATATAAAAATAGAGGTATAAAATATTAAAAAGTTTACATTTACATACAGTTTTTTACATTGCGACTTTAGAAAAGTTGGGTCTAGGGGAGCCCACTGCTAAAGAGTTTGCCCAGGGCCCACTAGGGTCTTAAAGTGGCCCTGATACTTGCCCGGAACCATGTCCCATATATGGCGGAGTTGTGACAAACTGGATTCTTTGAAGATAGATTTGTGGAACTTATTTAAAATCCTTTTTGGTATAGACTGGTGTCCAGCTCCCCAAACCTTCCTATTTAATCTGGACATGCCATTAAACAACAAATTGAAGATAGACCTAGCAATAAATATATTTGCGGCAGTTAAGATCTGTCTTTCTAGAAAATGGAACGTATATTGAAATATGGGCACCGTGGCAGAGTCTCAATCACTAACTCAGTTAAGCTAGAAATAAAACCCCCTACTGTATGAAAATATAGGAGTAATATCCACGAAGAGAATTCTCCTGCGGTTGTGACATATCGGATTTACGTGGCTACAGATGTTTCTACCATGAGAACCAGTATGAATGAGGGATGAATGCAGGAATGGATGTATGAAATACATTTTTATCTTTAGAATATTGCAGACATTGACTGAACTTACAACAAAACTTATATTATATTGGAAGTACGTAACATATGGTAAGGTATTTAATGCACTTTATCTTTTTGTACTGTTTAAATTCATTTTGTAATATGAATAAAAATTAAATAAAAAAATTTAAAAAGTGGCCCTGATACTGGGTAGAAAGTCATTCTCCCCATCCTTTGCTTGTGAAAACATCTTGGGGATGGGGAGATTATCTCTCCAAAACATTCAATTAGGGACTTTTTAAAATTTATATAATAAATAAGAGCATTGCGCAAATAAGAATGCAACTCTTACAAAAAGTATGTGTAGCGGAGATGCAATATTACCCAGGTTATCTCCGCTTATAATCCAAGTGAGACTCAGGAACAAGTAAATAGTAAATCCAAAGGCAGGGTTTCCAGCAGGTCAAATACAGCAATATCCCAACAGCAATCCCAATAACTGGACGACACACAGTTTCAGGAGCATAACTGACCAGAACTGTTTAATGATACAGAAACACAGAATATATACAGTTGAACATCTTGACAAACCAGATTAGACAAAGGAACTATAACAGGATTATAATTTAACCTAAGGAGATACAAAGGGAAATCCTGCCTCACACCTTTCAGGATACAAAGGTGCCCAGCTCAGATACACACAGGAAACTAAATGACTTACATAAGACAATGGGAGAGGTGACAAAAACAGGGATTAAAGATAGGATCCAATCTTAACTTGGGGAAAACACAGTGAATAGGACAAAGACTTGGATCCTAGTAATTACAGTACATTCCTCTGCTTGGGAGATAATTGAGTTAACCTTTGTATCAGCTCAATTATCTCCAAGCTAAAATATACAGGTTCTATACAATATTAATAACTTTCAAAATATGCATCACATTCACATAAAACATACATTTTCAGAATCAGCATACTTTAAATATGAAAATAACTAAAAATCAAACAATTCCACCCAGAAGTTCCAAAGCTACCTTTTTGGGCATTTTTAAAGGGCCACACACCCCAGGGCCATAGTCACAGGGGAGGAGGCTGGCAAACAGGCCTCTCCAAGACCAAGTGGCGAAGGGCACTTCGTCACAGTATGCACACTGGAGTTTCTCTGTGTGTAAAGCAGTCTCTCGTCTAATTGTTTGGTCCACTTTCCTTATTCAGTTACAAAGCAACAGAACATTTTTAGATTTCCCCCTTAAAGTAACTTACTATAGCCGAGGAGTATTTACATTTTATATTTGCTTCCAGTTTCACTGTCTCTTGGTAACTTTGAAAGCCGTCTAACTCTGTCCCAACACCTGGGTTCACAGTCACCGTTGAAAATGCTACAATCAGAGCCGGGAATTCACAAATTTATAAATCAAAACAAACCTCCAAGAATATCTTTCAAATGGATAGCTATGCCAAACAAACAAGGAGGGCTGGGATTACCCTCAATTTCTTACTATTACCAAGCAGCCCCCATGGCACAAAACATTTTACTCCACGTTCCTAAAGGCACTATGGCATGGGTAGACATCAAAGACAGTCAAGTACACCCGCATAGGCTGTGTGATATTCTATGGACAAAAAAAGCTAACGTAAAATCTAGTACTGTCTCCCTGCCAAGCTCTGTATTATCATTGAAAACATGGAACATTTATGCCAAAAAGATACCAGAACTGGAATACCTCACCCAGGCCACACCGTTACGGGCCCACAAACTATTTTCACCAAACGTATCTCTCCTCTCCTGGTTCAAAGCAGGGATACTTACGCTTAAACATCTAATGTCAGATCATTCGATGCTACCATATCCCCAACTGAGCAAAAAATACAACCTACCTCCAACAGATTTTTATAAACATATTCAAGTCTCACACATTTTGAGAACAATACCGAATACTCTCACAAGCCCCACACATATCCCTCATAAAATCACACAAGAATGTCTTAAAGCAGAAACGGCAAATAAATTACTTTCTTCCTGTTATAAAGTTATGTTACAACCTCCAACCCTACAAAAACCTCCTTTCCAGAGTGCATGGGAAAAAGACCTGGAACGTGAATTCTCCCCTCAGGAATGGTCTCAAGCAACAAAAAAATATGTAGTTTATTTCCCATTGCAGCAACCACATTGAACTAGCAAAGAAAATAATACTTCGTTGGTACTTGGTACCTACCAGACTATCAAAAATGTATCTAGGAGTATTTAATTCATGTTGGCGCTCGTGCAATCTTCCCGGTTCATTGTTACATATTTGGTGGACTTGCCCTTGTCTAAAGAGGTTCTGGAAACTTATCTTTGCAATAATTAAAGAAACGACAAAAATAGATTTAGAAAAAACACCTGAACTAGCTCTACTTCACATTTTCCCACAGAGAATTCAGAAATCTTACAAAATCATAATAGGACATATATTAATAGCAGCAAAGACGTTTCTGGCACGCAATTGGAAAACTTCCAAGTTACCTACAGCACAAGAACTCTACTCCCTGATTGATTACAATCTACGCATGGAACGCCTCCATTATACATCTCAAGCATCAATACTATTCTACAAATCTATTTATAAAATTTGGTCAATGGCTGCACACTCAGAATGCTAGTGGAATAACCCTTCCCCTCCCCCCCCGTCCTTTTCTGTCCCTTCCATGCTACAATAAAAGTCTCACTCTTAGACACTTACCGCCTTCTGTTCCTTTGTTTCTTTCTTTTCTGTTTTTCTAAGCAATGTTTTCTCTGTTTGGATGATGACCTCAATCAAACATTTTCAGATACATGTTTAATAACCAATAGTTTAAAGAATTGTAGGTTTTGATCAATGGATGATTCCATCCCGAGATACAAACTTGTGTAAAGCATTGAATTTTTATACAACTGTGTCTGTAATTTGTTTTTTATCTGTTTTTCATATATGTAAATGTCTATATTCTATGAAAAAATAAAAAAAAAAAAAAAAGTAAATATATACATTAATATGGCATAATAATTGGTTAGATGTGAAAAAAAAGAAACATGGAAATATTTGCTTTGTTTATGTATTGGCATACATGTTAGAATGTACATTAAAGGGTGACTATATAAAAAAATAAAATGCTACAATCATACTGGCTGACCGTGTACATTATCTTGGGGTCACTTTTGACTCTGCTCTCTCCTTCGTTCCTCATATCCAGTCTTTAGCCAAATCCTGTTGGCTGCACCTAAGGAACATCGCACACTTCGGACTACTGTAACGGTCTCCTGACTGGACTAACTCTGACTCGTCTGTCTCCCCTGCAGTCTATCCAAAACGCAGCTGCCAGACTCATCTTTCTTGCATGTCAGTCTGATTCGGCAGCTCCTCTCTGCAACGCCCTCTGCTCAAGGATAAAATTTAAAATTCTGTCCTTAACCTACAAAGCCCTCCACTCCTCTGCCCCTTCGTACATTGCCTCCCTTGTTAACCATTACCTCCCTGCACGACCGTTGCGCTCCTCAATGGGACTAAAAATCTCCTCCAATCTCATCACCACTTCTCACTTGCGTCTCCAAGATTTCGCCCGAGCTGCCCCCTCTCTCTGGAACTCCCTTCCACAAAGCATCCAGCTCTCTCCCTCCATTTCAAACTTTAAAAAGTCCCTCAAAACTCATCTCTTTAGAGAGGCTTACCACTCAACCCACTAGAATAGCGGTCACTTTACCTCTAGTTGATCCCACCTAGCTGGAACATACAATTCCTCTTTGGCCTATCCCACCTAGTGCCTCCCATCCACACTACTGTTACAACAACTTCAATCGCTCTGACCTCTTCAATCCCTTATGTGTCTCATGGACCCCATTCCCTCTAGATTGTAAGCTTGCGGGCAGGGTTCTCTACCTCATGTACCAGTCTGTTCTAGTTTGTCTAACTTAGTATGTAGTTCCCTTCTATTCTCTGTACCTAGCGCTACGTAAATTGTTGGCGCTGTATAAATAAATGTTAATATAATATTATATTTGTCTCATAAGACTCGCACTTTGGTTGTAAACCATATAGTATATATTGACTCAGATAGGGTTCTGGTGATTTAATATGACGACATCTGTGCATGTGGAGCAAGTCTATTTTAGGTTATCATCTTTCTCTGCTCTCTCCATAGTTAAAGTCCTGTTTGAAGACTTTAGCATTGGTTGGGTAAATTCAGCTCTATAATGTCTTCGTATCAAAATGGAGAACTCTTCATGGCACGCATGATCACAGGATTGGAACCTTGTAGTAAATGATCAATTTTATACTGAAACAAAAGCACGTGCAACTTCACCAACTTGTATGTTGCCATGCATCCCAAATCAAGGGCATAAGGACATACTGTGCATGTGATGTCACTTGTACACATGTCCAGTGCTGTCCCAAATATTTGTAAATTTTAAGGGCATGCAAAAAAAATTTAAAAAAAATAGGAATGCTTAATTTACCATAATTGCAATGGACCATTCAAGCAAAACCGACTGGTCACAGGTATGATCATTTCAGAAAACCAATTAAATTTGTTTAAAATGACAGCACCATCTTGTGTTCAATTTACAAATTTACGTGTATAAAAAGCAAGAGAAGATATTAGTGTGTAGTGTAAAATATTAATAATTAAAGCAAAATAAAACTGGATAATTATAGAAAAGGTGACACACAGTATTTATAGTAAGAGACACTAAATATGAAAGCATTCCTAGAATTAGTAGCTTGTTGGTCCAAGGAATAATCCCATTGCCATTTTTGCATACTGAATATTCCAGTGTTCTTTTGGTTTAACAACAACAAAAGGGATGTGTGAAAGAAAAACAACGTGATGAACTTGTGTCTTTTTGAACCCAAATGACTATGTTTCATTATACTGAACATATTACAATGGAATGGCAAAATACAATCTTTGTAACAAAAGTCTATATTGGAGGTTCTCAGATGTTTTTTTTTTCTTGATGTCACCAATGGCCAGTGGACATGGTCACATGGGATTGTGATAGAATGATACATGTGGCTATAATAATGTAATTGTGTAAAAAGAACATCTCCGTATGTATAATAACAGATACAATACAATCCATGAACACTAGAATATGCAGGAAAGGCTTGGATTTCATGTATACTCAGGCTGATCTAACAGCTAAGTAAGTGGCATGTGGTCAGTGGCTGCTTTATTAATTAACTTCAACAAGTTGCTAGGAAGTGACGTTTTTGTCTTTTGCACTCTATCAAGGCTACCAGCTAGGGTTAACAGATGGCTCGAACTAACAAGTTGGACAACACTAAAAACACTGGAAATCAGTGGTGTACTGAGAGGGAGCGAGGGATGCTGCTTCCGGCAGTGCAATGCCAGAAAGATCTCTACTAGTGTGCGGCAAACTGCTTGGGGACAGATTTGACACTGTTTTTACATTTAAAAATCGAGGGCTGGGAGGAGGTGTCAAACATAGATTCTGCCTCACGTGGCAAACACTCTAGATGTTTCAAAAACATCCTCCAATACAAACCTTGGCATCCTCTAACAGTAAGCTATGCATATGTCCAGTCATTTATTTTTTTCTTGGACAGAGAGCCCAAATACTATACTATATGTGCCCATTATTCCACAGGAAGCCAAGCTAATAGAAAGTGCCAATTTATCCCACATTCTAATACCCCTTTCCTATTTTCATTGTAGGCTGTTTTTATTTTTGTTTCCCTTTTAATTTTTTTCCCTTCCATTGCTCCATCTCAATGGCCAGGTGTTCTTCACATGCTTCTGGGCAATTTCAACATTCCCACTGACCTAACCAACTCTCCTGCCACTTCAAAACTCCTCTCCTTAACCTCTTTCGATGGACCAACTTTCCAACCCACACTCACTAGACCTAGTATTCACTAAGTCATGTGTCCTCTCTAACTTCTCCCATACACGTCTCCCCCTGACTGAACTCAAAAGACTGCTTTCTAACTCCACCCTCCCGCTACTTACCAGAGCTCTTGAAACCTCTCACCTCTCATTTCCATCCATCTCATGCCCTTAACAACATTGCCCCTGTTGCTGCCAAATGTGCCCACAGACCCAACCAACAACCGTGGCACACGGTACCTTCAAAAATGTACTTGCACGGCTGAGCGGCGTTTTAGGAAAACATTCTGCAAGGAGGATTTTCTTCACTATAAGTTCATGCTGGCCTCCTTCAACTCTGCTTTCGCTCAGTCCAAGCAAAATTATTTCTCTTCCTGAATATCCACCCTCTCATCAAATCCCAAACGTCTCTTCTCAATGTTCGATTCTCTCCTCTGCCCCCTTGCTTACAGCCCCAGACCTTGCCTCTCAATTCAAAAATAAAGTTGAACCTATCAAGTTTAACTTTGCCGTGACTTGCCCCACCTACCGCCTCGCTCCCATCCCCCAAACCCACTCTGAATATCTTCTCCCCTGTAGCTGAGAAAGAGGTAGACTATCTGCTCTCCTGCTCAAAATCTACTACAGGTGCGCTAGATCCCATCCCGACTCACCTTGTATCCTCTTTATCCTCTCTTCTCTGTCCAACTCAAACCAATCTCATCAACCTCTCTCTGTCCTCTGGAATAGTACCATCAACCTTCAAGCAAGCACAAATGATACCTGAAAAAGAATCTTCCCTAGACCCCACACTTCCATCTAACTACCGTCCTATTTCCCTTCTCCCCTTCATGTCCAAGTTGCTGGAGAGAACTGTGTACTCTCGACTAACAGACTTTCTAACTGCGAACAACCTACTTGACCTTTTTCAGTCTGGCTTTAGACCCTTACACTCTACTTAAACAGCCCTCACTAGAGTATCAAACTACCTGCTTAGAGCTCTCTGCTGCCTTTGATACCGTTGATTACCACCTCCTTCTTTACCACAACACTACTGGGAAAATGTTTTGTGGACCGATCAAACCGATCTATGTATGGAGCTAAAATGGCACCACATGGCAACATAAAAACATCATACCAACGGTGAAATATGCTGGAAAAATAATCATGATTTGGGGTTGTTTTGAACAATGAATTCCAGAGATTATCAAGGTATCATAAAGGATAATATCAGGGTGGCTGTTCGCCAGCTTAAGTCCTGAATAGGTTGGATCAAAGAAAAATGTATTGATGCTTACAGCAATTTTCTTTTGCTGGTCATAACCATAGCAGCATTGACAAATGGGTAGCCAGCTCCTCCCATGTGTCAGTCAACGCCATGGGCCTGACCTTACCTTTGCGTGGGTACTCGGCGTCTGGCTACAGCTTCAGGGATCTGGGTCTCTGGAGTGGGACTTACGCCAGACAGCCTTTTCCCTGCTCCTGGGCGGGCTGGGTTGTGACCTCACATCCTCTGATGTGGCGTCCTTGCTAGTTGTAGGGGTCCGGACCAGCGCTGTTGACCGGTACACGGGAGCTCCTTGGCTCAGAGACGGTATCCTCAGCGGGCCGTCACATATGTGCGGCAACTCACTCATGATAGGGTTCTCTGCAAGCGGTAGCAGAACCCTTTTTCAGCCCCTGGAGGGAGGCGGCATGTCATTGGCCAGCCTTGAAAACCCTATAAATCCCTCACTTGCAATTCGGCCAGCGATCAGTTGTCTTGTAAAAGCTACGTTCCTTTTGCCTCTGTGCACTTTGGTTTCTGTGCTTCACCTTGCCATCTCCCAGTTACTGACCTCTGCCCGTTTTGACCCTCTCCTATGCCAGCCACCTGCCTCAACCCCTGCCTGCTACCCTCGTTCCTGGTTCTAGTCTGCCTGCCTTTGACCTTTTAGACCATCCTGACTTTGCCTCTGCCATTTGTACCTCATATCGGACTTGGGCCTTGTGCTGGGTAAATGCACTTATCCAGTAACTTGAAGCTCCAGATTCGCGCAGCCACATACACAGGGCCTGTAGTGGCAGCTACGGTTTCCATTATAACATGGCTAAGACTGAAGAAACCCTGCAGACATCCTGGAGTAGGCATGGAAAATAACGTGACAGAAAAGCAGGATGATGCAAGCTAAGACTAAACCAAGCAGAGCGAAAGCAGAAAAGCAACTGTAACAGAACAGAAGACAGAGTACAGGGCTATGGACTGACTAGCTAAGGATAAACAATAAAGGGCACAGAGATACAGATAACAGATATAATGCAGGGCACAGACAAAGGGCACATTTACAATACACAGATATAATGAAAGCTACATACAGAGGCCAGGGCTAGGAGCGGAGGAACACAAGGGACAGAGTGAGGAGCTGGAATCCTCAGATGCTTCAGGGAAAGAGGGTCAGGGAACATATACATACATAAGTACAAGAACTAGCTTAACACTAGAGATGGTAAATGGTAGATGTTTGGCTACTTATGACAAGATAATTAAGCTTGCCAACCATGTCAACGTGGCCCATAATTAGGCAAGTTCCTAACTAATATTAGCAAATTAATAACATACAACAGTTTAAAGCTTTACAGTGCAGACATGCAAGGATTACATGTAGCAGAACTGACTGGAAGGTTGCAGGACTTAATGGAAACGGGTGTGGTTGGTATAAAATACAGGAACTGAGAAACCTTGTGCTCACATTATCAGTAGGAGTCGGTGAAAGTAGTAAGGAATTCCATCTGAAGCAGGAATGCCATTTCATGAAGAAAGGGTTTTCTATCCAGAAGACAGCTTTAATTCATTTGCTCTGGATCTTACTGGATGTAAAAAGTCATGTGAAGGAAAGAATGATGCATGCAACAAAACCTGGATCCCATCCGTTTCTGGTTTTTCTTTTATCTTATTTCTCTGCTCCTATATAATGAGCCCCACCCATTTCTGCTCAGTGGTTCAGCTCCCAGTCTGTGCAATCCTCCATCAGGTAATTCCTGTGCCTGTTTAGTCTAGTCATATATTTAATTATAATAGGCATGGATGGTGATAGGACTTTACTGATTGTAACGTACCTTGACGCTGGTTGACATGCTTACATCTTATGGCAATCAGGTGAACTAAACCCTCACTATTTTCTATTTCAGAGTTCTAGGCTAGTTCCTGTATTTATGTCTGTATCTCTGTTATGTTACTTCCAAAACGAAGTGTTCAAAATAGACATTAGGCCCTACAACGGTGCCTGTAGCGTGAAATAATAAAAGTCATAAACCTCCAAGGATGTTGCGATGTTCCTTCGGTGTCTATCTTACCGGGCATTCCAAGCTCCAACAATAATGTAGATAAAAGGGAAACGGCAGGAAGACCAGGTAATTTCCAAAATATTTCAACAGCGTTTTCGTGCTAATAGCACTTAGTCATGCATGCCTATGATTAAAGTGCTATTAGGCCCGAAACGTGTATGGTGACTGTTGTGTATCTGTGTTCTGCAGCCGTTCTTATACTTACTTATTTAATAAACACAGTTGGAATATTTTGGAAATTACTTGGTCTCCCTACCACTTCTCTTTCATCTACAGATCTTGTCCTGGTCATTTACTGGATACAGCAGCTGCTACCTCAGGGTCCTGATATGCTGTAGCACAAACTTGGGGCCTCAAGCCTCCAGGGGAGTGTGGTTACTCTACACCAGGTCATGGGTCTCCATTATCTGCAATGTGACTCCTGAATATGGGCTTCCATTATTGGAATCGTGTCTGATTAGATAAAATCAGCTGTATGTGCACATGTGATTATTCAATCAGAGGAATAAAAACCTAATTAGAGCAGTTTATGATTAACAAATAATTAAATACATGAAACAGTATGGCTCTATAATCATCACAAAAAATGGGTTTAACAGCGTTCTCCTAAATACAGGGCTTTACAAAGATGAGTATATTCATCCAGTCAGCATAGCAATTTTAGGGATTAACAAAATAAAAACGTATTATTGGTACTTTGATAGACGCCCTAGAAAAACGTATATCAAAAGGTAGTTGCCAGCAGTAGGGACATTAAAAGCCACTTTCACAGGAATACCATTGACTGTTTAGAAAAACATAGAACAAAATTGGTGAACTTGATGTTTTAATACAAATTCTAGGACACAGATATACAAGGTAACTGTGATGAGACTATTTAGGCTAGCGAGATTTCTAGCTGGTTAATCAGCCTTTAGAAATAAAAATATGTTCAAATTCATCTTAAATAGCCTAGGATGCCTCATGGATTCATCCTGGCAAAAGCTTTCGGTTTAGAAAAATACCCATTTAACAAAAGGATTATGGTTAGAAGTTACAGATAAACTAGTGACATCATACAACTGTGAGTTTGTTACATGGTCCTGAACGCTAGACCTACTCAGTTGCTACGAAGACTGAGCCACAGCACAGGTAGATTAAACACTTGCATAGACTTACCCTTGAAGAGGGCTCCATGCTTCGATTTATAGATAATAGGGTAACTGCATACAGACAGCCCTCTACTGAAATCTAGCTTGTTCGGGGGTGATCTCTGAATTAGAAATAGCTAAATGAATGAAGTCACACAGGTAGATTGTCAATGCTAGTCATGTAGTAACCTCCTTCAGATCATAAAAAAAATTGGACACAGTTTCAGAGATAAAAAGGCAGCATGTCAGCTACTAATAATAATTTAGACATCTTGGGTCCCCTGACCAGGATTTTTGAGCTGGCTGAATCAGCTTTAGCTTATGGTGGTTCTGTTGACCCAGTTACCCTGTGGGGTTGGGTTCAGAGAGCCATTTGTTTGTTGGGCAATGCAAACACTGCGGTTGTCACCCAACAAAAGAAGGCTATACTTCTTAAGATAGAGCCCAAACTCGTAAACATGGCCACATATTAGCTCGAGCGTTCAGGCAAAAAAAAATTTCAGTGGCCGGCAGAGCAAGAGGCAGTCTTTCTGGTCTCAATTTTAGGGGACCAGGCCATGGTCCCAGAGGCCTCTCTCAGTCTACACAGACCTTTCAAGAAATCAGGACACCAGTCCTGGCCTTCTTTCCTCAAAGAGGAAGACCATAGCAGTCCGGTGGTTCACTGCAACACAGACGTCCTTACGGTAAGTCCGTTTCTTTCTTTCCTCTTTTCCCATTAAAAAGTGGGGGGCAGATTAAGTTTTTCCCCAAACGTTTGGTCCCAAATTACATGAGACGCCTGGATACTTCAAAACAGTACAGGATTATATCATAGATTTTGTTTGGATGTCTGTGCAGGTTCTTCCCCCTTGCCAACTGACCTTTTCAGAACAAAATCAGGACCTGGTGGAGAGAGATGTTCCAGGAATTACCCCCCCTTTGCCTCCACCGTTCTTGGACTTTGGATCTTTTGCAGAGTCTGGGTTTCCTGACCAACTGGGACAAGTTGATACTGGAATCCTTGCAAAGGATGGAGTCCCTAGGCTTCCTGATAGATTTGTTACACGGGTGTTTGCATCTTCCATCAGGAAAAATCAAGAAGGAAATCAAGAGGTTCCTAGCGAAACCACCTTTGACCAGTCGCCATGTGGCAAGGATCATAGGCCTGCTGTATGCCTCCATTCATGCAATTTTTCCTACTTCATTATTAAAACGACCCAAGATCTGCTTCCTACACCAAGGAAGGCCATACGATCAGGCCGTTCCGTTGGACTGAGAAGCTGTGGTGGAAGTAACCTGGTGTCTCCTTCACATGGAAGCGTGGAACGGCAGGAGATTTTCAGCACATCGCCAGATGTCATAAATGCTTCCGATGCCAGTTGCTCAGTGTGGAGATTCCTTCACTGGAGGAAGGTGGCCCACACTAGAACGCAAACCTGCACATAAAATGTTTAAGAGTTTATTGCGGGTACTGCAGTTTTTCACAGGACATGGAGAATTGCTCCATCCTTCTATGTATGGACATCGTGTCTCTGAAACAGTAAATTGGTCATGCTATTTTGTATCAAATTATGTAAGAGGATTTGTGACGTTCGGGCATTGGATTTCGGTTCACAGTCCTTCTCACCTGATGGGGTTTTGTCCCACATGTCTAAACGCACAGAAATCAAGTTTTTACTCCCTTTTTTGGAATCATCCTCATGTCCAATTTTGTGTCTCATAGAATGAGTCTTGGACAGTTCATTTTCGATCATCACCTCGTCCGCACAACCCAGATGCGACGACTTATTTGGTTAGCTGGGACCTCACAGAACCAGGGACTGACTTCTCCATTTTCGGGCCACATTTGGTCAGGGATGCTATGGCCTCTAGAGCGTTTACTCTAGGATGAAAACTTGAAGACATCATGAAAGTGACCGATTGGTCAAGGGAGTCTACATTTAGAGATTTCTACTTCCGTCCAGTCACATTTAGCTTCGGTGGTTATGGATCAGCTTTAACCCCTTAAGGACAGATGACGTGCCAGGCACGTCACGGCAAATCGAGGACTTGCCGACAGGTGACGTGCCTGGCATGTCATGCACTTAACAGAGTCTTTCTTTACTCTATCGGTGTTGCTACAATGCCTCTAGGTAGATGCATTGTGCAACACCCCCAAAAAATGCAGGGGCGCGCTACGATCTCTCCCCGGAGTGATCGTAGCAGCCATTTAAAAATGGCTGCGCCCGCTGCACACATGTGCTTAGGAAGCGAACGATTGTCGCTAGCGAGGCACTTAGCAGCACCATCGGCTGCCCCAGAACCGATGGTGGTCGCTCTACTGAGCGACCCCATCGGCTCAGTAGAAGGGAACAGGCAGCGCTTCCCTTCTAATGGCAAGATGCTCTAGGGGGAGCCAATCAATGCCGGCACAGCAGATCTGTGTGCAGGAATGTATGATAAGTGCTCTGATGAGCACTTATCATACAGTGAAAGGCAATATTAGTAAATATTGCCTTTGACAAGTATTGATCTGCCTCTCTCACCTTACTAGTTTTAGTAAGGGAGAGAGACAGATAAGATAAAGTAAAAAATAAAATAATAAAATTAAAAATATTTAATAAAATTTTAGTAACCAAGGGTTTTATAAAAGCCATTTCAAGTGTTTAACTCCTTCCCTGCCATTGATCGCTGTGTACGCAGTGATCATACACAGCAGCACATTTTTTGCTGTCTGTGCATTTTTTAGGGGTTAATTTTTTTTACTGTAATTCATTACAGTGTAAAAAAGGCTCTTAAGAGAGATTAACCCCTTGCTTGCTGTAGATCACTGCCTAAGCAGCGATCTGACGCAAATGCAGCAATCTTGCTGCAGAAGCATTTTTACTTTTTTTAAAAACTTTTTTATTACACCCGTCACGGGTTAATTATACCCGCTAGGGGATTACTTTTAACATAAAAAATTTTTTTTTAGCTGTCTGAGCGCATGTATAGCGATCAGTAACAGCTGATCAGTGGCAAAGGCGGGTTGGCATTTGCTCAGATGAGCATCACCATTCGCCTGGTTAGATCAATATTTGTAAATATTTGATCTGACCCGTGTAGATCTGCCTCCCTCTCACTTGAGTTTTAGTGAGGGAGACAGACAAAGCTGTATAATTTAAGTTTTTAATTATAATATATTTAATAAAATTGAGACCCAAAGGCTTTTATACGCAGTCTTACAGCAGCACATTTTTTGCTGTCTGTGCATTTTTTTAGGGGTTAATTTTTTTTACTGTGATTTATTACAGTATATCAAAGGCTCTTTTAAGAGCTATTAACCCCTTCCTTGCCGTATATCACTTCCTAAGCAGCACATATGGTCACTGCCTAAGCAGTGCATACGGTCACTGCCTAAGCAGAGCATATGGAGCAATCTGGTCGCAGAAGGATTTTTTTTTTGCTATCAGCATTTTTTTTTGTCACACTCGCTAGGGGTTAATTATACCCACTAGGGGATTACGTGTATTCCTTTTAAAGCTGTCTGAACGTGTGTATAGCGATCAGTAACAGACGATCAGTGGCAAAGGTGGTTTGGTGATTTCTCAGATGAGCATCACAATTCGTCTGGTTAGATCAATATTGGTAAATATTGTTCTGACCCATATGGATCTGCCTCCCTCTCCTCACTTGAGTTTTAGTGAGGGAAAGAGACAGATCTGTATAATATTATTTTTTAATTGTAATAAATTAAATAAAATGTTAAAAAATTGTGAGTCCCAAGGGCTTTTATAAAAGCCATACCCTTTGTATAGTGTAGCCTGTGTATAAACCCCTTCCCTGCCACTGATCACTGCACAGCAGAACATTTTTTCTTGTCTGTGCATTTTTAGGGGTTCATTTTTTTTGTACAGCACTACAAAGGCTCTTATAAGAGCTATTAACCCCTTCTTTGCTCTACATGTCAAAATTCCAAGTTGGAAAATCAAAAAGCGCACCTCTCAAATGTAGCCTTTCAACCCCCAATAAAGCTGACAAAGCTATGCATGGGTGGTATCCATGTGCTCGGGAGATGTTGCTGAACATATATTGTGTATTGTTTGTCAGTGACACATACCGAAATATGTGAATTTGTGTCCAATGTATGTGGGAAAAAATACACAATAAAATGACTACCACAAACTTTGACAAAGGCTGGTGGTAGAATTGGTGCATGGAAAGTGTTAAAATACCACCATTTAAAATAGCCTAGGGTGTCTACTTTTACAAAATATATACTTTTTGGGGTAAAATACACTGTCCTACTTTAAAAAAAAGTCCCAAATGCAAGATGAGCTCAGGCTGACTACACGTCAAAATTCCAAGTTAAAAATGTTCAAAATGTGGCCCTTTAGCCCCCAAACAACCCAACAAACCTTTGCATGGGTGGTATCCCTGTACTCAGGAGATGTTGTTGAACACTTATTGGGTTATTGTTTGGCAGTGACACATACCAAAATCTGTGAATTCATGTCTGAAATACAAGGTTTGTGAAAAAAAACCCCACAAAAATATTACTACCACAAACTTTGACAAAGGCTGGGGGTAGAATTAGTGCATGGAAAGTGTTAAAATACCACCATTTGAAATAGAGTAGGGTGTCTACTTTTAAAAAATATATGGGTTGATGGGGTAAAATACACTAGCTGGCTTCAAATATGTCCCAAATGGGACATTGGTGCATGTAAAAATTTCAAGTTGGAAAACAAAAAAACTGCACCTCACAAATTTGGCATTTTAGCCCCCAAACACCCCAACAAACCTATGCATGGGTGGTATCCCTATACTCAGGAGAAATAGTAGATGAGGAGAAGATGTTTCAAATAAAAGTCAGGAAATTTGTGTTTTGTTTTGTTTTTTTACCATATATATATATTTTTTAAATAATATTATAAGATATGATCAAAAAGATGGCATCCAAAGAAAGCCCTTCTTGTCCCGATAAAAACAATATATAATATGTGTGGGTACAGCAAATGACAAAGAAGAAAATTACAGCTAAACACAAACAGCACAGAAATGTTAAAATAGCCATTGTCCAGAAAGGACAAAAATGTTTCAAAGGCTCTGTCCTTAAGGGGTTAAAGTTGCATAATATGAGACACTGTGTCTTTATAAATTGAAAGATTTTACAAAGTTATGACATAAAGTCACAATTTATAAAGACATGAAGGTGAATATTTTTCCCACCCTGGGTTGTTTTTGCATTTTTCTCTACCCTTCTTTATTTTGGTGGTATTTGCAGATTTAAGTTTTCTGCTACAATGTTTATGGTTATGATTGATTATCCCTATATATAGTACTTATTATAAATCTTTTACATTCATTTCTTCTTTTAGAATGAATAAATGGATTGTTCGGCTATATTTGGTTCCTGCTTGAAGATATTTGGACTTTTGTTTTTCTCATTGGTTCATCAAAGAAAGAGGAGTGTCTTATGGAGTTGGGTTTTATATGATTGGAGGGGGAGGTGTTTATATTATGTATTGTGATTGGTAATTTCTTTTGTTTCTATGGTTTTGCCGTTAAGCTGCTGAAGGAAATAAATTAAAGAGTTGATGCTTAATATTCAACTCTGTGTCTTTATAAATCATGACATAAGCTTTCCATAATTTATGCTGTATTTTAGTTTTTTCTTATATTAATACATTCCAGAGACAGGCCAGAACATGCATTTATCTGCAAGGGAGATTATGTATTTCTTCACAGCAGGAACTTTGTGAGAGAAGGTGATTTTCTTGGGTGGGGATTTTGCCCACAGAAGTATTCCAGCTGGATTATTATTGCCATTTGTTATGTCATCTTGGCTCCTTTTGCTGGAGAATACAATAAAGCAAGGCTTGGCAAATATTCACAGACTGCAGGAGCCATACAAGTCATGTCTCACTTACTCCTTGAATCTTTCAAGCCTTGCAATAAAAGAAGAAAACTCAGCAGTGATGTCCTTGGTTTAAATCACTTGAGCAAGACATTAGTCTAACTAAGAGGTTTGGATACAACACTGTGTCTTTTATCCAATGAAAAGTGGAAACTAAGTTGCAATAAACCTGAACTATGACTACCACAAAAACTAATGAAGAAAAATAGAACATGGCTTTAGAAATCCCAGCTGCCATGAGTCCTTAAATCAGTACTGCTGGCTCCTAAGTCTATGTATGTAGCATTTCCCTGGCTCCTAAAATCTGCAAATACTTATCAAACCCAGAAATAGACAGCTAAATAAAAGAAAGTGCCTCTGAATTAACTAGGATTCAGCTCAGCTAAAATGCTTATTTGTCTGTATAATAGTCTTCATCAGTGTTGCATCTTTAGCGAGGAAAACAAGGCACACCGCCTCTGAATCGAGTGAGCGGACGGTGGGCAGGTGAACCATCAAGTGTATAGACACCTTTGTTACCGCCCCTCAGGTCACACATCTTGCCACCTCCTTTCCCTCTAAGCACTCACCGCTACCATCCAAGTCCTCCCCGAAAATTAAATAAAACAATAGTATAATCTATAATGTGAATAAGCCCTTCACCACAAATAATCTGGAAATACAATACTAACCACAAAATATGTATGGGTAGAGGAAAAAGAGGGGGAGGAAGGCATAGAATGAAAAAACAGAGGAATAGCTCCCAATCTCGTGGAGGGAGGTGGTCCTATTAGTAGAAATAGCATCTAGTCTTAGAAAAAATGCAGTGATCTGCGCCACTGCAAAAGAAAAACACAATATTATTACAGAGAGACAGCATTAAATAAAAGTTCAAGAAAAACAGAATGTGTATAATATGTAAAATGTACTGAATATTAATTGATAAATATATGCATAAGTGTACATAGACGGAGCAACTATATTACAAATGTGATAGCTGGTAACATAGCTTAATACATAAAGTCACCACCTACATATACAATAGTAAATATATATAAGATGGATAATATGTAAAAAATAGATCCCCCAAAAAATTAACCTCTGGTTTGTTTACCTGACCAGGTATGAACATACATAAAAACAGTATTGCACATGCCGCTGTGGGGTGTTTTTAGCGGCAAGTGTACTACTGGTTTTATGTATGTTTATTTATACTAGTCTAAAGATGATAAATGGTAGGGGTTTGGTTACACCAACTGGCCAAATTAAGATAAAGTTCGCCAACCACATCAAGATACCCCACATTGTGGCAAGACCCCAATGCTACACTTAAGTAATCTTAATTCTAGCCAGGTTCAAATAGGTTCAGGTGTGTGTCTGTGTGTAAATGGATATTGTCATACCTATTAACGAAAAGGAATTAATGCCTAATTTACATTCTGATTTTAAGGCCAGTACTTTACTTTCCAGAGATGCTGAACTAACAATACAGCTAAAAACTGTTTGGCAGAATACATTGATAATTATGGATTGTACTTTTTATAGAACTACTTAATTATAGATTATAAAACTGGACAATTATGGAACAATTACACATCAGTATTTATATTAAGAAAGACATTTTTTCTAACCTATATACAAGCGAATGGTTTCACAAGATCATCCAATAGGATGCGTTTATAAAGCTGTGGTGTAAGATATCCCGTGGAACTTGCGCCCGCTATGTTCACTTGAATACAAACCAGTGACAGTTTTAAACCACGAGCCACAGCAAAACAAACCGTCGTCACACGTGACATCATAATGCGTACTGACGTCCGCCTGCCAACAGTTGAACCAAGTGGGCGGTGCTACAAACTGCGCTTGACAAGCAATGAAGAATTAGGCGTGGTCTACCTCGGAAGCAAGGTGTCTTAGCGGCCATTTGCAATGAGGGCATATAAAGATTTTTGCATTATCGCATTAAATAGTACGATGACAGCAATAGGTAGGGAAATAACGTATAAGAACAGTTCAGATATTCAAACTGAACTTTTTATTGCTGACTTTCACTGGACTCGAATATTAGCGGTAATTATAGTGAGATTGATTAAAAATATAGTATTTAATTTAGAGAACTGTGATTTAAGTGTACCTCATAGAGTAAAAAAGTGTTTTAAATAGTTTCAAAAATCCCTATGCTTCCTGCGCAAATGTTTTTATCCCCACAGATAGCCCAGAACAAAGATGGCCAGCGCCGAGATTTTCAATATTCATCATGTGATCACGCCCATAGTCTATGTATGACGGGGGAGGTGGTGGGTGTGTTTTGGACGGAGGCGTGTTACCTTTGGTCGAGGGGGTGTGCAAGCGTGGACGGCGGGATCCTGAGGTGAGTGTAGTGTACCTGTCAGTCTATGTCTACATTCAGTGGTTCACTGGGGCGGTCAGGGAGAGGGGTAAATGCTTGGGTTGTGAATTACCCAAAGTACTATGTCTGGGTGACTGGGCAGAATGAGCTGCCTGCGTGTCATTCCAACCACATTAAGAGGTTCACTGTGCTAATGCAATGATGGTTAGCAACCTTTGGGTTCCAGCTGTTGTGTACTATGTTTCCCAAAATGCTCAGCCATCGGTTGCCGAGAGTTATGGGAAGTATAGTTTACAGCTGCCAGAGTGCCAAAGATTAGCTGGTGTTGATCTACGTTATAGCAAAATAGTTATTATGGATAACCAAACATCTATAACAATATGCACTTCATGTACCATGTCTTTGTATTGGCATTTCTTTTATTATTTATATATTGTGTTATTCAGTACCAGAACCTTTTAAGTCACCAGTATAGGACAGTAGAGGTACCTGTTTTAATCTCCAGTAAAAGCAGTGCATTAAAAATGGTATGGTGTTTACTACTTGTTTTAAAGTCTTGCGCACTGAGTGTAATGCTTGTAAGTTTCTTCATGAACTGGCATGTGTAAGTACTGCTTCCCTTGCATATTTTATATAAGTGCGGACTTTATATCCAAGTGTGCACCAGTAATGTATCAATTGTTTTGAGAGGCTGCCAACACTGACAATACTGGAACAATGGAAGACTTGTATACTGCACATTTGATATGGCTTCTAATTGTGTGGTTCTGTAACAAACATGTTTAGTTTAGGACACCCAAGGCCATGTGGGGCCCGTTACAGCTTGCCAAACCATTTCCCCTTTTGTTATTAGCCTCACAAACATTGCCATATCACCACATTGTACACGCAGGACATGCCCCAGCACTGACATTGCAGACCCAGAATGCACCATTTGCACCTGCCTTGCACCCCAAGGGTATGCCCATTTGCACCTGCCTTGCACCCACCTTGCACCCCTAGGGCATGCCCATTTGCACCCGCCTTGCACCCCCAGGACTATGAGGACACCTGTCAAACTTTAAAGGACAACTAACCCTTAAAGCAAGGGTCAGAGTATAAACTGGTATGTACTATCAAGAGTACATGCCAGGTTATCTTCACACTTTTAACTAACCTTTCACTTGTGCTTCTATACCAGAAGCACAAGTGAAATATAACATTTAGTGTTGCTTTCAACTTTTCTGTATGGTTGCATGAATCAATTATGTTTTGGATTCTGATCATTCATGCCGAGGTGCTCTGGCATTTTCGTGAAACACCTTCATATATATGACTTCTGCTTTTGACATAGATATTCCAGCTAGTCTAGCAGAGTTCTGTGCCAACTGCAAGGATGGGTCCCTGAGTGTGCCATAAAACACCTTTATATGGCCTCCCAATGCTTACTACTACCTTGATGCTTGCACACTCCTCCTCCTCAGGCATTGGGTTCCATGTTGTAATTGATGTGTGCAACATTCTACAAGTCTCTAAAGGCTAGGAAGATATTTACCTCTACTTTGAACAGAGCTACTAGAAAAGCCCATGTCATTGTTACTTTCTATCCTGTCCCATTTTCTTCTGTATTTTTACTTGCTTTGGTTGCTCACTAGGTTTGTTTGATAGGCAAACAAGTGTGACTGGGCGCAAATTTTGTGAAAGTGTGTTTGGGTGCCAACCCCTCGTGACTTTACAGCACAAATTTCTCGCTTTGAAGCTGGGTACACAGGATGTACTCTATAAGTCAGAATTCTGATCATAGGCTTGCATTGATTAGGGGGGTAATGTAACTAATATATCTCAAAGGGGCGGAGTTATGATCCTGTTCAGGTTAATCCCCTCTTTGTGTTGGAAGGCGGGTAAAAAAAAAGTTGTACACAGCCACCTAGTCCACTATGATTCACGAGAGCCAGCAAGAGAGCAGGGGGAGTATCTTATGACATCATTATACAGGCTTGGGCCACAGTTGTAAAGTGAGAGTGGCTGGAAGATTTTGGACGATGATGCATTATGAGAAATATTAACAAAATGGAGCCAGGCGATAAACACCTCATTTTTTTCCCTTTTATATGCAATTAATTCAATCATATAGAAAAAGACAGTGTCGCTTGATTTATATATGTGTTTGTTCTAATAAACCAGGTTATTTAGTTACATCTTATATAAGTGGTAGTGTCCCTTTAAGGAAGAAACAAATCCACTGTTTATCTAAAAGTGCAAAAATAAAATAAACATGCCCCTTGGAGGGCAAAAAGTTTATTTATTTGTTAGTCACTGTGAAATATTTAAAATTCCCAGATGTTTCCTAGTTCCTTTTGCATTCCAAATTCACAACACATTGTCATATTAAACTTCTACTGCAGTATTTTCTGAGGTCTTGTCTAGGCTAATTAAAAAAAAACCTATTGAACAAAAAAGCCTTACATTTTCTTTCATTCTGTCTACCCTAATTAAAAAAAAAAAATCTGTAAAGCATGCTCCTACCACTTGCTCAGATTTGCAAATTCCCAATTTACAGCTCTATAGTGAAAACTGTACATTGCCATTTATCTACCTACTGAAAATAATTGTGAGAATAGAGTGCATGCAAGGAGAAATACATAGTTCTTTAAGTAGTTTAAGCTGAAAAAAACTTGCATCCATAAAGTATAACCCTTTTCCTATTCCTTGTTTAGCTTTGCTAATTCAAATGCAGGCAAAACAAAAAATCGAATTCTTCTTTCAAAGGGGAAAAAAAATACTTCTTGACTAACATCTCCTTGGATCAACAATCACTAAATAAATATTACTGCATTTACTAACCTACATAGCCCTATATGTTCTGACTTATTAAAAATATACTTTTAAAGGCATCTATTGTATTTGCTAGCACCACCTCTCCCTGCAGTGAATTCCATTATTGTCCTTACTGTAAAAAATCCCTTCCGCTGACTGACTAAATCACTTTTCTTAAAGTCTAAGTGGGTTGCTTCTCGTCCATTTGTTTACTGTTAATTGATATGTCTTTAGAGAGCCCTTTGTATGGGCCCTATACATATTTATATAACATTATCATGTCCCCTCTAAGACGCAGTTTCTCTAGCTTGTACAAATTTAACTTTTTTTAGCCTTTCTTCATAACTAAAAGTTTCCATTTCCTTATTAGTTTTGTAGCCCTCCTCTGCACTTTCTGCAGTTGCATAATGTCTTATTTTCTTTTAGAAGAAGTGCCCACAATTTAACTGCATATTCAAGGTAGGGTCTTACCATGGACCAGTAAAGAGGCAGAATAATATCTTCCGGACTTCCCAAGGCAATACTCCTTTAAATGCATGCCAATAGATAGTTTGCTGGCACTGTGGACAACTACTAAGTCTATTGTCTACATTTACTCCTAGCACTTCACAGCAATCTGTGGGCAACATGTCTGAGATAAAAGAATCCCTGAAAATAAAAAAATGTCTGGCCTGGCTTATCTTAGTACCTGTGGGTGTATAATCAGGCCCCGGGGTATTGTCTACCTTAACACCAATTAATTGTTTTAACACTTTATCTTATCTCAGCCAATCACATTCTTGTTGTAACTGTTCTGTAAAAGGTTCTTCCTTGTTGTTTTTTTTTTTTTTAAATTTCATTATTTAAAATATCAGCTTCTCACTGAACCTCTCATCCATTTAAGATAGCATAGACCTGACATTACCAGACTTCATTCTTTTTGTGATTAATGTGTTTAAATATTTTTTGGGATTCCTCTTGCTCTTCTTAGCAATACATTTTTTTCATTTTACATTTTATCTAATTAACCACTTGGAAGCCAAATTAATTCTAAGGGTTTTTTTCCACTGTGTGATGGTAACCCTGCTCAAAAGCTGCAAGAAGGTAACCAGTTCACTACTATGATGTATGTTTTGGTCTCAACATCTGTCTCGGGTTATAGCTAATTAGCCAGATTCTAGATTTTCTCCAAGAAGAATTTGATTAAGGCCAATATCCTATGTTCTATCTATCACCATGAATAATAGACAAACCTCTAATCTGTAGATTCACCAGAGCACTGTCGCAAATCAAACAATGGCCCTTGACTAATATGTGACTCTTGAACAACGATTGCTGACCTTGGCACTTCAAAGTGATTAGTCTGAAATAAGGTTAGCCATTACTGCTTTAGGATATACATCTAGCAGTAGGGAATGATTCAGTGTGACTTTTTTCACTGTTTTTGGTGCTTCCATATGGGGCACTGATAGTCTGGCAGATAATTAGGGGTATTTGCAACAGCCTGGCTGAAAAGCTTAGATTCTTTGTTATTAAGTCATGAAATTGTCTGGTCTTCGCATTTATATTGCCCCTCCCCCCGTTAAAATGTTGGACAACACTGCCCTACATAACTAGTGATATCTTCTTAACAAACAAAATTAAGAACAGTTTGTTAACTAGCAGAACAAGGTCAGTTGCTTAAGGTTTTTAAAATAATTGGCATTAATATTGTTTTAATAAACAATCATAAAAACTGTTGCAAACGTAGCTTTAATTGTGTTTGTATTATGTGTGGGTACATTAAATGAGAAAGCAAAAAATTGCAGCTAAACACAAACAAAGTGTTAAAGCAATCTCTGTCACCAAGTGCCAAAGTCTGGTCAACATGGGGTTAAAATGCATATTTTACCATTTACATTAGTTAAAATTGCCAATAGAACTCATTATTCCCATTCATTTGAATAGGATTTCTTGGTCCCTTAGCCATATTCGGGAGAGTTGTGTATTGGCATGGTCCTCACAAGCTACAAGATCATGATCAGTTAGTTTACGGTCATTGTGTTCCCCTGTCTAATCAGAATGCAATGTGATGGGTCAGAGGTGTGCACTGAACTGTGATTTCATCACTCTTATTGGGTCAGGTACATGGTGCAGCAATGGGTATTGTTTTAATGAGTTTTTAGAATACCAAAAGGAGTGAGAAAGAAGGCATATTCTACATATTCTGCTCCAAATGCATCCCCCAAATGTTGATGCATAGAAAACTATTTTCAAATGCATATTTTACATTTTTATTGGTTAAAATAAAAATTTCTTAGTTATAGTTCAAACCTAGCTTGGTCTCTTCATCTCCTGCATTGGTGATGGAGCAGAGAATAACCACTCGGGGAAGGCTTGATATAAACATGATTGTTATAGAATCTCTGCATCAAATGGCACTCAAAAATGTGTGCTACATAAGCAGTAGACTTCAACTTGCGCTAAAGTGACTTTCGTGCTTATACTGTCATCTTACCACTTTGCACTTGTATTACTCTTTTGTACAACATTCCTAAAAGGTAACTAACGTTTTTAATGGTGGGCATACACCAGAATTTGACAATTTATTGATGTTCAATGGACTGTCGCATACCTTGCCATAGTGTCGTTTTTTTTTTTTTAATTGACGTCCAACACCTAGCTGGCTTCTAATTAGCCAACCCTGTGTGGATGTCTTTTTCTTAAATTTCTGAAGCAAGAGTCAAGGTTCGTTATACCTTTTTATGTATTTGCATAATTGCTTCATCTGCTATTCAGGTCAAAATATGTCTTCAAACTATAATCTGCTGAATCCTTTTTAAAGAAGTTAAAAATTAAAAAAATAACACAATATAGGCAGCTTTTAAAATTTTAATTAATGTACCTTTTTATAGGTTGATTTATACACTTTATGGCCATACAGCAATTTCACAATGAAACAGTTTATAAGTTTGAAAGTACACATGGAGTATATAAAAACAATACCAAAGAGAGAATGAAATGCACTGGTAAATATTTGGACCCTTGCTCTGGAGATTGTCCTGTTCTGTGTTTCTAACCTATATTCAGCGAGATTTGCTGAAACAGCATTATATATTTTTTTCCAACTTTGATATGTAGTATTCAGTATTGTACAGTTATGTGTAATTTCACATAATATAATATAGTTTGTCTTGTGGTTAAACACTCTCTGGGTAATTTACAGTTCTAATATTCCCACCCTGTAGATTTTCCCTTTTTAGGGATTGATGCTTATTGAAACCCTTCAGTGTTCCCTTGTTTCTACACATTCTGCAGCAAACCTTTTCATAGCCATTGTTTTGCAAAATAGCCGTACGAATAAAAAGAATAGAATTTTTTGTTGACTGCGCACAGCTTTTCAGAAATTTCTATAAATTCTGTCAGATCACATGCTTGTTTTTCTAATCTGTCAAGGGTTCGAGCAATGAATATGCAAACTGTGTACAGCAATAGGCAAAGTGTCTGTGAAGGTCCAAAGAACATCATTAAATTGTCTATAACAAAGTGCAGTAAATGCTCACTATGAACAATCTTGGCTCCTACCCTGGTAGACTTTAAAATTGACAATAAATAGAAAAAAAAGTCTCACTTATAATATAGAGGGAGTGATGCCAAAATTTTAGGCCAGTAAAGAATAATCAACTGCTGTTCAATTTTCAGTGCTGGGATATTGTGCATGATTAAATATCAATGACACAATATTTGAACTTTATATCGATTGATTGTTACAGTCCTACTACATTCTTAAACAAATTTAAAATAAAGAAATTAATGTGCCTAATTTTTTTGGGTTGAACCACTTTATCAATTATCCTTTACACCATATTTCTTTCTTCGAATCTTCTGTAGTGGACACAGCCTGTCCCCAGGAGTATGGAGCCTATTGGTCTGTCAGCCAGGCGAGCAACCCCTTAAGTCCATGCCTATCAAGTCTATTGAAGATGTTTAAGGGAAAATAGAATTTATTTTGGGGATCCCATTATAAAACGTCCTTCTTTGAAGGCCTGTGTCTTTTCTGGCTTCCTTCCTGGTATCAGGGATTATTTCACACTTAGCGAGTCATAGTTGAAATAGTGGTGGTCTGCTTACTGAGCCTCCAGATCAATTTAAAGACACTACATTTGCTGTGATTGCACCATAAAAGGTAAGGCACAGTAATTTAGGCTGGTGTTGTAGCAAATATAATTGACAGGTTTAAGCATTTGTATCGATTTGACTTTTCTCTGAATTTAAGGGCCTGTTTTTGTTTCAAACATCCACTTATAGTAGTTAATTCGTTTCTAGAAAAAAAAACAGCACTCTTAGTTTTTACCAGGGCAGATCCTTTTTTCAAAAGAAACATTGTATGTCCTGGGATAAATGACCTTGGTCGGACTACACAGTTTCAGGACCAGTTTAAGAACCATTTCTCTAACTTCTTGATGGTTAATTCAGTATTTCTCAGAATCCGGAAGATATTTTTGTGTCTCTTTAAAGCTTTGGTCTGTCATGTAACACTTGGTGTTGGTGCTGCCTGGGGTCTGGGAGTTATCAGGTTTCTACCCCAATGAATTATTTCTAGATAGTAATGCTTCCTCATGGACTGTGCATCATGTCCAACATCCATGGTGCTATAAATAGAATTGTCATGTAATAGACCACACCATTCACAAGCGGTTTCTAGCTATTTTCTAAACAGGTGCAAGTGAAATAAGTATCCACTGGATAACTGCTAGCTATACACTTTTTTTTTTTAACCCATCTAGTGCTCCAAGAGATAACTAAACTGATGACGATGCATGGGAAGACATGTAAATATATGGTCTTCCTAATTGGTTTAAAAGCAGTTGTAAGTTATTTATTGATACTATTCTGTATAGGGTCAAATTCTATCTAGAAAAACTATTTTTATGATCACATCTTTTCTTATCCTCTTAACAGTTATACGTACTGTTGGGAAACCATATGTACTACACACTGGCCTCTGACCTATTTTAGCCACCTTGAACTGTTTCTGTGCAGAAGTTGCAGGGCATTGGATACTGTGGTAAGTGCAGGAAAGTTTTTCCACATTTTTAACAGATCCTGAAATGAGCCATCATTCAAATGGCCAACTTGCCTCATTAAGAAATAATAATGGGTCTAAAAATGCTGTTCAAATGCTGCTCATGAATATTAGAAAACGAGTCCTCTGTCCTGGGCCACACTCTACATCAGGTTGTGCTTTGTAGAATTCATATGCTTTCCTTTAAATACAATAAAAAGAATCCTTTTTCTTCCCTTGCACATTGTGACGCTTGTTATAAAACGGTATCCTTTAAAAATGAGTTGAAGGTCAACCGTAATAAAGAAACAAACTCTAAAACATTAAATCCCTCATATTATCTATCTATTAAAATATGTCCTATAAAATAATGCCACGTCTTGAAAAGGAAGATGTGATACAAAACCTCAATTGCAAAAATGTATAGATAAGCACAAGAACCCCAAAAATGATGTATAATAAATTAATGTGAGATTGGGAAAGAATCATTCAACTAATGATGATAAAGATCAATCTTAGCTGTGCACATAAAACCGAACATATATCCAATTCATGGGTTTTTGCAGGGGGAGTTGAACAATCTGTAGAATCGAGTAACCAAAATTCAGAAACGGTTGTTGGTACCAGTTCACTATTCTCTAACAATGGGGGGAGGGGGGGCATTTACTCCTTGCACCAATGTCCAGGAAGGGCTGGTTCACATTGGTTGATAAGTCACATAGCCCACGGTTACGATATAAACTGTAACATGTCTCACTGATCCCAGGGTAAAAAGGTTTTTAAAGAGCTACTGTGAGTTCTTTAAAGGTGCAGTTCCAACAAAAAAAAATTCTGTATGTTTTACTTGTGTTTTAAAGTGGAACTATATTAAAAACCAAAATGCTATTTTTGAATGAGCATACTTTACGGCCATAATGCAAGTCTCTAATGCTTTCTTGGTTGCATCTAAGCCATTTAGTTGGAGCCAGTCTGCTGATTTGGCAATGCATGTGCACCAAGTTGATGCAGTGCCTCAGTTTTGCCCATATGCAAACTGTTGGCACTAGTGGGGCCGTGAATCTTTTGAGTGTATTCGTGATGGGATCTGACCAAACGTCCATACCTACCCAAAACATTATGAACTCAGTGGCAAATACACAGAGGTTTTATTTATCGTTATGCATTAGAGACTTGTATTATGTATGTGCCAAGTATGCTCTTTCAACCAATACCATTTTATTTTTGACTACAGTTATCCTTTAATACATGTGATGTGCACTTATTTTTTACTTTAAAACAAATTTAATATTTTCTGTAGCATTACACGGACGCACAAGCCTCCAAATTTAGTGATCTCTGTGAGAAGTACACAGGGGACTAAATGTTTTACTCTGAAATAGTACTGTCATTGCCTATTCTTGTGGAATCTCTCTCTCAGTTGAGCTTTGTGGTTTCAAGTGTTTGAAATTGTTTGAAATGCAGAGATCCATGGTTTCCAGCCAGCTAGGGAGACTGGTCACAAATGTTGCTATAGCAACAATTGAATGATACTTTCTATGCAGTTTTTAGGAGATGATGGGGAACTCTTGAGAAAAAACAGACACTAAAAGTTTTGTCTGTAGGTGGAACTGCCCAGTTTAAGCTGTATTGCTAACTAAAATAGCCAGGTCATTTATGAATGAAGGTAAAATGGCTTGGGTTAAGCCCAAACCTAGATATTTTAGTGTACCGCTTTACCATACAAAAAGTGGATCACAATACTTTACAGAACACCGCATTCACAGTTTTCATTCTATCCAAACAGGTGCATGCCATTAAATCCAATGTAGAGGAGCAATCTGATTAACTTTTACTGCAGATTCATTAGATGTGATAAGATCTAGCAGTATGCAGGCTGCCACTTGTGGAAATAATAGCCTATCTTGGTTGCTGATGCATATTGCAAAATCTTCCCCAGGACATATAATCTTGAGTTTATAGTGTGCCATGATACATTTTATGAAAGGTGTGTAGAGGCTTGTAGCAGCATGTTACGCTTGACATCTAATGATCTTTTTTTTTTTTTTTTTGAGAAAAGAACCAAAAGAAATTAATTTTGAGTTCCAGAATCTGATCAGTGTTCAGGAGCCGGCGGCACTGAGACAGAGACTTGGTCAGGGTTCTTACAATCCCTGTGGGTCTCTGTTAACATATGGTGATATCTTCCAGTGTCACTTGTGACAACAGAGGCATGACTGTACCTGGAAGTTAGTGCACGTTGTGATTTAGGGAAATGCAACCAGCGCGCCCTTTGAGTATCTGTTACATTTAGGTGGCCACTCATCTGACAGATGGGATCCTGATGCAGTACCTTGCAGATCCGCAGTATAGCTCATCACGTAATGTTTTATGCTGTTGTTTAGGCCATGCTTGTTAGGATGGCCTAGAACGTCATACATGCAGGAATGGGTTGAGCTGTAGATTGCAATCTATGTTTTTTTTTTTTTTTTTAAATTTTGACTTCAACTTGAGAAAATTGCAGTGCCATATACACAAACAAGTTTACCTTGCCTGAACTTTAGTACTTGAGAAATGAATGTAAAAAAAAAAAAAAAACGGCCATTTACACCTTGAGTACATACAAGAAAAAATTACATTCAAAAAGAGAAGTATTGGTTAAATTGAACTAGTCACATCAGGGCATTCTCAATATAGTGAGACTTAAATTCACCTGCTATCTAGTGGGAGCGCAAAGCAGTCTATACTACTAACACCTTTTTTTAATGTGTTGGGGGAGGTACAGTTAGCCCTCCTCTCAGTTAACCATTGGGCAGAAAGCTGCAATAAAATCAAAGATGATTCAACGCCCCAACCATTTACAACCAGGGGCAAAAAAAAATGTTTGTGTGCTAGACTTGGCACAGTCTCTGATATTTTACATGTATATTATGTTTACTACACATGTGTGGGCATGCTGCACACTGGGGAAAATGATTGTGTAATTATTCATGTTCTATTGTGTCAAGTATTTGATCCTGTGACGAGCATTAAACATCAATTAATATTACATTTATTAGCCAGCCCTCCAAATACACTCAAAATTAGACTCCCTGTAAAAAATAAAATCTCCCAAAAATATATAGAGGGATGTAGAAAATTACATCTTTAGCATAACAACTTTTTAGACATAATAGAGATGGATTACCAGGTGAATTAAATATAATTGTTTCCATTTCTAAGCAGAAGGTAGACATATTTTCTTTTTGCATAAAAGAATGTAGCATACTAAATGATCTGGTAAAACGAAATTCAGTGCATTGAGCACACCCTTAAATGTATTTTAAAATGCATATTTTACATTTTGCATTGCTAAAATATAAAATACTTACAGGTATATGAAATTGTGACATTACAGCAGCTTGCAAGAAGCCAGGACTGCCCACACTAGCTGAGTAAAAGTCAATTTCCTGTTTTTTTGTTTGCTGCAGGAACCAATGAGTGCCATTCAAATTAATGGTATTTCCTGTCTCTCTAGTGTTGCACTGTTAAGATATCCTACTGTGCACAAGAGCAGGGTCACAATGTCCAGCAGCACAGGAAGGAAGAAAATGTGATTTATGCATAATGTCTGTGCATTATACAAGCAGTAGTCTTTAACCTGGATTTAATTTGGGAACTAGACTGTCTCTTTAAAACTAAACTGTCAAAATAAGGGGAATAACCATTCATGCTATAAAACTGTGCAATTTGTGCATAAAACATATTTCTGTTATTGAAAGGTTTTTGTCAGGGTATTTTAAAATCTCGATTTCGGGATTGTTTAGGCTTGGTGTGTACCGAATTTTTGTTTAGTATTTTCTAGTTTAACGGACAACATTTCATTTGGAAATATGCAGTGGTCTAATATTAAACTTGAGAAAATGCATCTACGATACTGCATTATTCATGTAATGGCTAATGTCGGCATAGGATTGTGTATTAGTTTGGAATATCATTTTCCCAGTCTGAGTCTTTTTGGCATTGTTACTATTTCTGATTTTGAGTGTTAGTGGGGCATACGTCTTGTAGTAGTCAGACGGTACAGGTTAATGCTATAATGTGTCATGGTTTTGCAACAACATAGTCTACTTTGTTTGCAATTGGGAAAGATGGATTGAAGATTAGAGGCACTCTAGAGTTGGAATTATTTGCAAGAAATCCTCTTTGTTGAATGGTGCACATTGTTTCCTATTATAATTCCCAGTTATTTATTGCATAGCACTGGCTTGGAAAAATCACTGAAGTTCACTAGTTGGGAAACTGTGTGTGTATTAGAGTTTTGTGTAAATCCATCTCACATGCTGATGATGCAAAATAGCACAACATTCCAAAAACAGTCCGGTCATGAAGGGGTTAAGACACCACTTTGTGCATCATTTAAGTATAATACTTATATTTAGGTAAATCTTCTGTGCTTGTAGCCTCAGGTTATTTCACAGGGAAGACAAAAATAGAAAAAGTACATAGTGCTTTAACCAAACCACTCACTTTTTACTGAGCAGATTCACTACTCGCCTTCATATCTGGTGGTCTTGCTTTAAGTTGAACCCTATTAGAATGGAGATCTCTAGACTTATTGAGACTATTAACCAACAGCATACGCCCTTGTCCCCCCCCAGGGTTTCCTTTTTCATTTAAATCTCTGACTTCTGCAAGACTAATATTGGCTATTAACCCTTTACTTGCCTTTAAGTTTTTGTTAGCCTGATTTTATGGAGGAACCAGGAGATACCCTCATGGTGGGAAGTTTAACACCAGTTTTGTTTCCAACTTTTAGCTGAGAGATTGTTTTCATGAGACCAGGAGGATGACCCTTAGATTTCTGGAGATTCAGGCCTTATGGGAATCTGTTTTGAGTTAGGCCTTGGGAAATTTGAGTTTGCTGTTCCGGGAAGACCCAGTGCACTATGTTGATTCTTTCTCTTTCCTCTCCTTTTAATTTCTCTACTCCCTGCATGATGTGGGGTGGCACAAATTGTATGTTGTATTGTGGAACTGTGGATTATGTCATGACGTTACAGTTCATCATTTATATATAAAAATTATTAGTTTGTCATTGTATAGTGATTTATGTGCTACATCTTTTTACATATTTAGATGTTTTGTCTACTTTTCTATATTCATAATAAAAATAAAAGTGAGTGGTTTGGTTAAAGGGCACATACTGCTAGGAATACCATTTTATTACAATATTGTACTATGTACTTTTTCTATTTTTGTCTCCCCTGTGAAATATCCTGAGGCTACAAGCACAGAAGATTTACCTAAATATAAGTATTCTACTTGAATGATGCACAAATTGCTGTCTTAAAGTTACAAGCACCTTACGTGTCCATTGTGTTTTATTGTATGTACACACTTGTGGCAGGTGTGTCTGAGTTGCAGCTATCATAATTGCACAACACAATCATTGTTTTTGGTTGATATAGAACTTTTTCACACACTGTTTTCCAATTTAGTAATATCAGACTGGCAAATTCACCAATAGCTGTTATGTTGAACATTTGAGAACTTGAGTAACCAATACTCTGCTGGAAGCCAAGATGAAGCTCTGAGTACCCTCTCATTTCCCACCCATTAATATCGGTTGCCCTGCTCATTCTTGCCTTCCTATACTTTCTCTTTCACCAAGGAGTTCATGTAAAAATGGTGCACTAAAGTGCTTAATATCCTCAAATGTCCGTCTTGGCTCGTAACATATACTAGTTCCTACGTAATTCATGGTGATACTGGAGCAATATGCTGAATGCCACCTCAGAAGTCTGAGTGCCACATGTTCGCCTCACTGACCTATAGCATATTACAATGTCACTGCTGGCCCTGCTGCTGTTGTATGACTTGCAAGTTTGTCCCAAAAGTTCAATTTTTAAGTTTTTTGGGTGATCTGAGACGCCTATGTGCAGTATGATCCATGTTAACATCCATGCACCTTGAATAGACTGATGGATGATTGTGTCTTTTAAGCATAAGAAATAGCTGATATTTAAAAATTGCAACAAGACAATGGCATATTAAGACTCCAGTGAAGATGTAATAAGTTTACTAAACCATAAAAACAACCTCTGCTCGATGTTTTGCAGAACATGCTGCAAATCCCTTATGCTAATCCTTAATATATTTTAATTTAATTTTAACCCTATCCCTTATGCTAACCCTAATTTAATTGTAACCCTAGATTGTAGCTAATTAAGTCTTTTTTTTTTTTCCCTTATTGCAGTGTTGCTGCCTCTAGCAGATTCAGAGTGTTGGAAGTGATTTTTTTTTCCCACTCTAGTGCCGACAATGGACATGTCTGTTGCTGACCATGTCCATTGTCGCGAAGGGGTAAAAAAGAAACCAAACTGTTGGCGTGTGTGACTGTGTGTGACTGTGTGTGACTGTGTGTGACTGTGTGTGACTGTGTGTGACTGTGTGTGACTGTGTGTGACTGTGTGTGACTGTGTGTGACTGTGTGTGACTGTGTGTGACTGTGTGTGACTGTGTGTGACTGTGTGTGACTGTGTGTGACTGTGTGTGACTGTGTGTGACTGTGTGTGACTGTGTGTTTTATGTGACATCTGGCTCCCAAATTTTTTTAACTGACATTTCAGCATCCCAAGAATTGGATGTGGATTGATTTCATTGTGTGGCTGCACCTGCTCTGTACAATGCTGTCCTTGGCAGGTGCATTGGTGAATAAGTTAGCAAATGTAGAATTCTATTACATACGTACATTTGAATGCATACATTATGATTATTTAACAAACAAGGTTTTGCCTAGGGTTGCAAAAGTCCTTGAACCGGCACTGAGTAAGAGGTGTAACTTTTCAGAGCTGAAGTTGAGAACTTTGCAGAGCTAAATGCCCCTCTTCACTTCAGTTTTAAGATCTTGTTATTAAAATAGAACTTATCTAGAGCATTTTATGCCTGTTTTACATAGAACTCAGTGAAAGTACCATCTCTCTGGCTCCTAAAAGCAACAAATATTTGTGAAGCCCTGGTATATAGTATGCACACCACCATTTACTGAGGATTTATATCTGTTTCCGATATTGGTATTTTGTCTTTCCGATAGGGTTTCCACCTTTTCTACAAAATAAATCTGCCTTGCTGGTGCCTCCATAGACTTTACATTGGCATCAAGCAAATGTACAAATAAATGCTGGGTGGCAACCCTGCTGCCCGAATCAATACATATAATGGTAGAGCATTAACTAAACTACCATTGTCTGCCTAGTTTGCTCATATTTTTTTTTTTGTTGCTTTCTTAGTTTATTAAAGGTATACTCCAAAAGTAATTTTTTTTTTTTTTTTTTTTATTTGGCATGCTGCATTAAAGTGCCACAGAACTATAAAAATCTAATTTTTGTGCATGCACCTCTGGTTCTGACGTCCATTTGAATAAACGTTTTCAAGCTAAATATGGAAATAACTTCAAAAGTTATACCAGTAAAGGCATATAAATGCTTTTTAAATGGGGAGCTTCCATTTTACTGGCTCTCAAAGAACTGGAATACATAATAATCATTAGCTTTCTATCTGCTGAAGTGATGTTAAAATGCCTGGTTTCAGCAATAGTTATGCAAACATCATTTTGTTATGCAAACTAATTTTAAATGATCTGACAGTTGTGTAGCCCTTTCAAAATTACTTTACTGAGGATCATTTTTAAACCTGTTCATCTTTTTTTTTAATAACAATGGAGTAATAACAAACTTTGAATTCATGTAATTTTTCATGTGGGCACATGTAGCATATTAAATCATGTTCCCTTTTTCACAGTGGGATATTAAATGCATTAAGTGCTACTCCCAGAAATAAATACTATGCCAGGTTCTCATAGGCTGCAGCTTTTTAAAAAAATGTATTTATTTTTTTAATTCCCTTTCAATTCTAAGGTGACTACATCCATGCTAGCAATTACTTTATTAGATTAAAATGTATATTGGTGATGGAGTAAGTAACTTTTTATATTTAACCCCTTAGTGACAAGAAATTTTTACCTTGACTTTCCCTTGGTGACAATGGCTGTTTTGACATTTCTGGGGTGTTTGTGTTTAGCTTTAATTTTCTTCTTTCTGACATACTGTACCCAGACAAATTATATGTTTTTATCGTCTTAAGAAGGTTTTTATTAGATACCATTATGTTCATCATATCTTATAATTTACTACAAAAAATCATAAAATATGATACAATTTTAAAAAACCCACTTTTTCTAACTTTGACCTAAAATATAATTTACACAAATACAATCATTAAAAAAGACCCCATCTAAATAGTTTCTAAATGTTGTCCCGAGTTCAGAAATATGCATGTTTCCATATTTTTTGGTATTTTTTTTGCAAGTCATGGGGCAAAAACCAATAAGTGTTTTTTTTTGTTTTTTTCCTGTATTGACCTTTTGACCCGATCCCTAAATTTAACCCTTACACTAAATTTTACCCAAACACTAACCTTTATGCTATCCCTTAATATATTTTAATTTAATTTTAACCCTATCCCTTATGCTAAAAATTATTTAATTTTAATTATATATGCTAATCTACCAGTTTTAAGCGAATTTAAACTTTTTTTTTTTTTAACATTGCAATGTTGGTTGTTGCCTCTAGGGGCAGTCAAGCAACATATTCAGAGCGACGGAAGTGAATTTACTTTCACTTCCGAAGCTCAGACCACAAAAGGGCAAAATGTTAACTATCCTGTAAGTTGCGTGCACCTCACAGGCATCCAGTCAGTCGTGGGCGCGCGCACCTCACAGGCATCCAGTCAGTCGTGGGCGCGCGCACCTCACAGGCATCCAGTCAGTCGTGGGCGCGCGCACCTCACAGGCATCCAGTCAGTCGTGGGCGCGCGCACCTCACAGGCATCCAGTCAGTCGTGGGCGCGCCAGTCGTCCCCGCGCACCCAGTCGTGCCCGCGCACCCGCATCCAGTCGCGCACACACCCAAACAAGTTAGCAGTTTTTTGTTCCCTTAAATCTGTCTACCCTCCCTGCTGCTTTGCCACAGTGCAGGGAAAGGGGACATTCATGTTGCTGCAGCGTCTGTGCCTCTAGAGGCACAGCCCATCTTAAATAGTCTTCTTCCCAAGTGCCGGGATGTCACCTGAGACCTGGCACTAGAGCACGTTGCACGAGGGGGCAGAACTTGCAGTCTGTGCAATCTCCCTCGCACTGCGCTTTAAATAAACAAGAAGGCAGCGGCCAGGGGCTACATATGGCTAACAGCTCCCATGCGCAAGGTCAGATTTCCTGGTGACCTGGCGCCCGGTATTTGTCGAGCCCTGGTTTATGCCCTCTAACGTTGGCACCGCTGAATCATGTCTCTCCTGTATATAACTTTTTAAAATTTCGTTCTATAAATACTCATTTAATCTGCAGTATATAAATACTTTTGTAAGAAAATAATTGGTAACTCATGAAAACAGAAATTAGAGTAGGCGGATTCTGAATTAAATACATTGCACATTGAAGGTTAATCTTGTGAAATACGCAAAGTATATAATAAGATTCTGTGCTCTCTGTTAAATTGAAATAATCTCTGTGTAATGGTATTTTCTGAGGTCGTTCCAGGTCTCCTTGAAATATAGCTTTTTCAAAGGGAACACTAAATTCCAACAGAACGGCTACTAATCTGTTGCATTACTGGGAAATATAGAATTTGTTTTGCAAACTGAAAACAGTGAAGGTAACAATTTTCCTGGACTTAAAACATTGACAGGTAATCTTGCAGGGAAAGATTTGATGAGAGGATATTTAATGATTTCCATGCTTTATAGAAGCATACAGCTTTTTATAGTTCCAAAATTCATCGTACTTATGCACAGCTAACTGGGTGCAAATTGCAGAAAATTTGCATCTTCTGTAATCATTTTATTTAAAAATGTGTTCCAAGTAAAATTCATTTAGTGTAGTAGTTTAACAAATTTACAGAAAACCTGAATTTGGGCCTTAATTGAAAGGAATAAGAAACAAATAATTTGTGTATATATGTTTAACTGTTTTGGGCACAGAGAATTTAAATCTAGGACAAACCATGAATGCATCCATGTTCAGTATTCTATTTACAGTAAAATGTGAAATAAAAATGCCCGGCACAGTGCCAAGTGAACCATCACCTATATCAAAATAAAACCGACCTGTTCCATGGGAAACCTAATTAATCTCTTTAGCGACACAGGACGTATGTGTACATAATGTGTTTTCAATGAGCTTCAGATCTGTCACTAAAATGTCTGAGGCATTCGGCAACACCCAAATCAGATGCAGAGGTGCTGTGTGATTGCTTTCTGTAGCGATAATATTTGCCATTTTGAAAGTCTGTATACCTTTCAAAGATGGTGCTGCCCTGCTGTGAGCAAGAGCATTGGAAGCGATCAATGATTGCTGCCATCGCTCTGGAGATGTTGCTGGACTGCCTCCTTGAAAGGGTCAGCAACATCCATGTCAATTTAAAAAGAAAGTACAGTATAACTATAGGGTTAGGAAAAAAGCAATGCACTAGTAGTTATTATATGTATATCTTTTTAATTGTGACCCTGAAAATTATTTCACAAGGGCCTCTCAATTCAGGGACATCTAATAAGGAGTGCTTGCAGAGATATACAGGACTGTTGCTATAGTAACATCAATAAATGAACTACTCCTTTTGTTTGTAGTTTTTAGGACATGGGAAGTATGGAGGAAAAAAACTGGCAAGATGGAACAGTTTCTTTTTGTTTACTGTACACAATGCAGTGCTGATCTAAATATTTTTCTTTACATAGTGTAGGTGAAACTGCCCCTTTAAGAACTTTGAGATGTCAGTGGTTTCCCTTTTCAGGAAGCATGCATTTGTTGGGTGGCAAAAGCAGAGATGGATATGATTTCTTATTGAATTGATAAAGGTCCATCCAGTGTCCAGTTGGCAGTTGTGGTAGAAACAAGAACGTCATTTTGGTGTATTTCCCTGTGAGGATGAACCAGCATAAACCATTAATGAAATCATTTTACGAGCCTTCTCCAATTCCTTTCACCTTCAGACACTGGCCTGCCTGGAGCAAAGCTCTGGTTTTAATCCAAGTAAATCCCAGCGTGACACTGGATTGAAACAATGGTGCCGTTTTGTTCACAGCCAAGTGGTTTTAATGTGGTCTTCAGATTAGTGCCGGACTACTTCTGTTCCAAAACATTTTGTACAGAATGCTAGACTTTTTTTTATTTTTAAGCAGTGGTTCCCAACCTTTTTCCACTTGTGTACTGCTTTCAAACCCATTTCTATAAATTGTACCCCTTGTTTAGTTTTGAAATATCTCCATTACAGGTTGTATAAACATACCATTTATTGTTCCATAGTACTAAAGAACACAAGCACCAAAAAGGCTCATCACACAACAATTAATAAAACTTAACACCCCTCCTCCTGGGAGGTACTTTTTGGTGAAATTATGGCTGGAGGTACTGTATGGTGTGCGCCAGAAACTATTAGAGGTACAGGAGCCAGAAGGTTCATCAACCAAACTAGTGCCGGAGTACAGAGGCACTCACAGTCCACAAATAGATAACCTACGTGTTTCATGGAACTACTGGCTGCATAACTATAATGCTTTTTTAAAATTTTTATTTATTTCTTTTGCTGCCATTACTGAAAATGAAAAATGGCATAGTGCTTGGTTTGTAACCTAAAATATCACTGCTTATGCTTATGTAGGAGACTTTCTTCTTGCTGTGTTTGAGGAGGCTGGGTCTAGGACACTTCAGCGAGGCAGTTAGAACGCTGAACTGTCAGCAATGAAGAATAACGCGGCCGTTTCATCGCGGCTATGTAAGAGCTGACAGTTCAGCGCTGAACTGTCGGCTCTTACAAATGTAAAAGTAAAACGAAAATAACCCCCCCTAATAAATGATTCCCAAACCCCAATACTAAAATTAAACCCCTAAACCCTAATACTAACCCCCCCTAAAAATTACCCCCTAAACCCTAATACTAATTCAAACCCTAATTCTAACCCCCTAAACCCTAATTCTAACCCCCTAAACCCTAATTCTAACCCCCTAAACCCTAATTCTAACCACCCTTACTAAACTAAAATAGCTAAAATACTTGCCTTTAGCGATGAAATGTCCCGCGATGAAATCTCCAGCGACGAGCTGTCTTGCGGTGTAGAGTCGGCGGTGAAGTATCCCCTCCCCGAGGAGGCTTGGCCTATCTGCAGGCACAGCAGCTTATTGGTGTGAAAGATGAGCCTTTCCTGATAATCTCTGATAAAACTCCTTATTAGCTTACGGGTTAAATTAAGGTTTTTCCTTTTCTCCCTTATTACAAGGGTTTGTATCAGAGGCTATACCTTGCCATTATTAGCCACCTATTATAGCTTATGGGAGAGTTACACTTTTGTTTCCTTTTCACACCATCACTCTATTCACTTCTCTTTATTCCTTTGTCACCAGTCAGTTCATTTTTCATAGTGCATATTTTAATTTATTTTACACTATAGCACATTATTCTTTGTCAACATACCTTTGCAACATATCCACTACATCACTCTTCTCTAGCACTTTTGTCATTACACATTGATATACCTGCATAGCCATCTGGGCCTTTTTTCGTTTATACACCTCACTTCGTATTTATTTAATTCGCATTTTTTTCTTTTGCCACTTCCACTAGTCAGTTCTTTTCCCATAGTGTTGTATTTTGTCACTCATTTTACTTTTTCTTTACACTCATCATTATATCCACTTAATCTCCCTTTCCCAGCACATGACTTTTACATTCATACACTTTTAATATTATCTGTGTTACTGCCCTCCCCCGTTATCTCTAAGTCTGTCTATATCTCCATTATTATATACATTCTACATAAGCTGATTTTCACTCCTTAATTATATCCCCTTAGGTGCCTATTTAATATTGCAAAGTCTATTATGACCATTAGCGCAAGAGCATGATTTTAATATATTTTCATATCCCCAGTATGATCAGAGCATTGACACGCCCATCTGGGCAGAGGTCAGCATTATCTTGAGATCATTGACCAATTAGAGCTGGCTCTTCCCACACCCCCTCCCTTGTTAAAACCAGATAAATATATCCCGTGTTCTAAATGGGGAAACATCCCCTGACAAAGCCATGGTTGTGGCGAAAAGCGCGTCGGGCCAGGGTCTCTTGTCCCCACTCCTACCTGTGCACATTTAGAATTGCAGTTTGTTTTTTTTGCTTTTGGCGTGTGTGGTGCCAGCCCCCTGTTATATTCTTTATAGTTTAAAAACTTTGACTTCCATCTTATTAGTGGGCAGACCTAGCTGTACAACTAATATTACATCAAACATTTTGATATTGACATTTATGCAGCTGATATTTGTTCATATACAAATAGCGGAATTACCTGGTTACAACTGTTTTGGCTAACTGTTTAAATGTATTGAATGTTGGCAATAGAGAGTTAGTATTTTATCTTTACACAGCATGATTAATTGACAGCTGCAGAATTTAAAAGTAACAATTCCTTTTTTTGCCACACAGTTATATTACTAATCAGATTAACTTGCCTTAACAGTTGCATGGTATTTTTTCCTGCTATAATGATTATTTTATGTACATTGCCTATATATTATGATTATTTCACTACCAATATGTTAAACTATATATAATATGTGAATGCACACGGCTATTAAATGGTGGGTAGACAATTGAACCCTTTCAGTAATTGGTTTTTAATGATGCTTATATGCCCTGATTGGACCCCTCTCTTTTACCGGGGTTTACATTTATGACTATTATTACAAGATTACTGTTCTTGCACCCCATAGCATACTTTAGATAATTATTTACATTATAACTATTTACATCTGATTATCTATGGACGTGCAAGACTTTTATTTTAATCACAACTTCACTTACCTCACGTTTTTTTTCCACTTATCTTGTTTGTTATATGTGTCATTTTATCTAGTACCAATAAAAGTTACGTCTTATTTATCGAGACTCCACACACATCCATATAATCTTTTTGTTTAGCTTTAGGGTTACCCCCTAGTGGAAGTCTCTTTCCTTATATTGGAGCTATTTTAGAGATTTCCCATATACATTGTTTCCTGATAATCTAGTTCATTGATAGCAAACCTTTTTGAGGCAGAGGGCTCAATTTTCTGCATAAATGCACAACTCAGTGCCAACACCGCATACAGTAAACATGCATACACAGTTGCATACTCACATGTACATGCGCACACACATATGTATGTATGCACACATGTACATGTGGTGTCAGCGATGGTAGCATCAGCATTATGACTGACCAATTATTTTGCCCTGAGTGGTTTGATGCACAGTTGGCAACCTGGCCACATGACACAATAGTTGTTGTGGCATGCGTGCCATAGGTTTGCCATTGCTGCACTAGTTGGTTAATAACTGTGCCTGCTCAGACTATGCCCACAAGCAGACACAACCATCTTGGTACTTGTTTTTTCCCATTTATTCTTCCAAGTATATTAATTTACTCCCTCTTGAACCATAATGGTCATAATAGGATTGTGGCTTTCTCAGAACAGGTGGTGGTTTTAGTTTTTATCCATTTTTTTTAATGCCCTATGCTTGTATTTTTGTCCTATAATCCAATGCACAAAGGTGTAAACTAATTCTAGAACTGATCTCCTTATTTGAAGAAGGATTAAAAGCGCAGGTAATCACCTGTACTAAATCAGAGTTAAATAGGAATGGATTCCGCAATATTCACCCGCTCTTAGCAGCTGTAGTGTTTGTATCTAGTACAATTCAATTTAGGCTACTTTAGCAGCATGCTACCATAATAACATACACCATTATTCCCTTTGGCATATTAGTTTGGCTTTGAATATATTGAGATGTAATATCCATGTTTTACTTGTGTTTACCTCATTTTGTTTCTGATTGTTGTTGAAAGGAATGTGCCTCTTAAGAGTTTAGTTTGCTGCAGGGTAAGCACACAGCTTCACTAATTTTTATACTTTAAATTTTGCCGTCTACCTTGCTGTTTCTTAAAGAAATTAAATAAAAAAATTAACTATCCATTGGGGACCTGAAAGAGGCTTGCAATATAACTAGTTTAACCTTGTATCACTGAATTTAAATCACCATTGTTAAATTATAGAACACACTATTCTTGCTGCAATATGGGGCCTATTGTTTAAAACATGAATTGAAGTGAGATAAACATTACAAGTTAACGCCTCAACTATAGATTGTGCAGGTTCAAACTTGGTGAGTTTCTCCTGCTAGAACAGCTGAGATGGCAATGTGTTAAAGCTGTATAATTATCCCATTTTTATTTTTTAAAACTGCATTGTGCAGGGCCAACTTCTTCATGCAGGAGGAAGTCTCCTAGTTTGGCCCTTTTTCCATATGAAATGTAATTTCTCCCTTTTTAAGAATGGTATTTCTGTGACGTACCATTCATATGAAAACATGTACGGACATTGAGCTGGTCAAATGACTGTAGCTCTTAATGGCATGTCTGTGTCAATCATGTGAGCTGGGAGAGAGGGAAGTATCTGCTGATCATGATGGGAATGCTCGCATCATGGTAATCATCACTGCATCAACTAGTGAAGATTGTGTACTATGATTGCTAAACTAGAGATGAATGCCTATGCCACTAAGTAGGAGTGAATGAGTGTGTAAATGTGAACAGTAAGAGAGAGCGTAAAGTAGGGTGGCAATGTAAATGACTCTGAGAACAGGGGTTAGCCAGAGCCTCAAAGGAAATGCATAAGATGTCCGAGAATAGAAGAGGGAGCTGAAGATTCAAAAGTAAATTTTGTTACAGCTCATTGGACCTAGATAATGTATATATTAGGTGAATTATAAAATATGGCAAAAGTTTTATTTTTAAGGTTTAAGTTGAAGTGATGAAATACTTTTTTTTTTTTTTTTTTTTAAACCTCAACTAGCCATTATATTGCAGAACCCTAGTGAGAGCCACATTGCAAATTACAAAATTATACTTACGGAGTTCATTTTTTCCTCCTATGTTAGAAGACCATTCTGCCTTGTTTTTGTATGGCATTTAGTTTCTGAACCATATTAAACAATTATAGTCGATGGCTAGATATTGAGGTTTTTTAGAGCTGTTTCTATATCTATGTATCTTTGTTGGTCTGGGGGAAAAGTGTGTATGCATTTATGTATATATGCTATACGGACAATATTATTGGAACACCTGACCATTATACCAACAGGGTCTTTTATGACATTGCATTCTAAATTCATGACATTAGAAGTTGGTCCCCCTTTGCAGCTATAATGGCATCTACTCTTCTGGGAAGATTTCCACAACATTTTGGAGTGTTTTTGTGGGAATCTTGTCCATTCAACCAGTAGGGCATTTGTGAGGTCAGGCACGGATGTTGGAGAAGGCCTGGCTCGCAGTGTCCTTTTCTGTTCATCCCAAATATGTTTTGATGGGGTTGAGGTCGGAGCTCTGTGCGGGCCAGTCAAGTCTGACCCATGATTCTAAACACGTCCTTCCATCAGAAAGCAAAAAGGGCTCAATAAGATACTTTGTTTTCTTTCATAAAGTATTTAGAGTTAAAATAACTACACTTGCACTTGATGAAATCTTCATATTACATTTTTTTTTTCCCTTCCAACTTGCAGCTTTTTCAGAGAGTAAAGTGCCTGTATTTCCTCTTAAAACATTGGCTGTTTTTACATTACTGCATGCTGTGCCATTTCTGACTGTGAAGGGGGTTTATAAACGTTGTAGCAGTTTGCGTATGAGAAGAATAATAAATAACTTTCTAGAACAGCAAAGGCCTCATCATGAATAGCATGTGTGTACTTGCTGTGGCCTCTTGCTCGTTCAGTATACTCCAAACTATTCTGCTGATCTCAGCATTGCAGTGCTTTGTACTGCTTCCAGCCCCATTGTCCTTTTCTAAATATATAGGACACTGCCTGTTATCCCTCTGAGTTTTCTCAGTGGCATGCTAAATTCTGCAGATGCCGACATGACGAAGAATTTCTGTTTTTCATTATCTTTTTAGGGCAGGCAGTACCATAGAAAATATATCACAGCTGAACATATCTGCAAACTTTATCAAGTCCTTAGATAATGATGATAATAACAAAGTATTTAGATATTTTTCTCATTTTCAAGTATATACTGGTGATGTTCCTTTTGCCCAACATCCAGGGTAGTTGGTATCATCCAATTAATGTTACTTTTATCTGTCGCTGAAGGGCTCAATCGACCCTACTGGGAATCGAACTTACAACCCACTGGATTTAATTTGTTCTACAGTTGGCGCAGTACCCCATAAGGGCTACACAATATTAATAATCCTCTTCCCGCCAATATACAAAGGGTCATGTTTACATTCCAAAATGCCTTGCTTGACATAGCCATACCATTTAAAGCTTAAAAACAAATCTCATTAAAGTTTTTATAAATTTGAGATTTAATTTTTCATTTACCTTGATGCCATTTCATATTTACAATGCAGGAATCGTATACAGTTAACTAAATTTTGCTTCTTCACAAGAGGGAGTCAGTGAGCTGTAAACGGAATATGTCAAAGTAACGTAACAGAGCTCTTTTAATCTGTCTTCCATAATATTGCCTAAAGTGAACACCACCTGTGTACAACAGGAAGCAAATTAATATTTAGTAAAATACTCTGTCTAATTATCTCCCCTCAAGTAATCATGTAGCCAAGAAGGAATGGTTTTCCTGACTTCGCTTTGTGGAAAATTAATTACATGTTGAATACTCTTAAAGGCTCTCAGTTGGGGGTGGGAAGTATTACACATACTTTATCTTATAAATCTTGGAGGAATTAATGTGTAAATACTATAACACAACAATTCCAGGTAATCAAAAAGCCTTCACCTTTTGCTTAAAAATAGGTAATTTTTATGTCTGGACTAATTTGGTTAATCTACATTGAAATAGTTTCTAAATTGCAATAGTAATTAAAAAAAACAACAAAAAACATTTTTATTATAAGAGAGAATTTTTTCTTATAAGGTAAATAATGGGTGCACTAGAAAGATGTAAACCTTAATGCGAATGTCATGCTATGGGAATAAGGAGTGGATTTGAAAGCCAGATGTTTTACATTTTATAGGCTAGGGGTAGGCAACCTTCAGCACTCCAGATGTTGTGGACTACTTTTCCCTTGATGCTTTGCTAACATTATGACCTTTTTGGCTGCAAGAGAAACATAGAAACATAGAATGCGTCGGCAGATAAGAACCATTCGGTCCATCTAGTCTGCCTAATTTTCTAAATACTTTTATTAGTCCCCAGTTCCCTATCTTATAGCTAGGATAGCCTTGTGTCTATCCCACGCATGCTTAAAATCCTTGACTGTGTTTACCTCTACCACTTCTGCTGGAAGGCTATTCCATACATCCACTACCCTCTCAGTAAAGTAATACTTCCTGGTATTACTTTTAGTAGAGCATTATGGGAGATTTAGCCCACAACATCTGGAGTGTCACTATGGGGAGAGGTACAATATCCTGCTGTAGGTATTGGGAGGGATGCTGGAATTTTTGTATACAGTCAAAAAATGTCTGTCCGTAGTAATAAATGCAGTGCAATTCAGCAATTTATATTCCTAAAAGCGAGGGATATGACTGTTCATTTGTGTTTTTCATATCCATTTTCATAGGCTTTAGAAAACTGTGATGCTGAAGGGGAGTTTTAAGGATGTGCTTAACTATATGCACAAATTTTACTTTAATTGAAAGTGATCAATTGTTTTTAATTAGATTAAATGCTTTTAATGAAATTTTAATCTAAAGTGCCATACAACTGAGCCCACTTTGATCAATATAGTTCTAACATGGAGCAAACATGGTCAGAATCTTGTCATATCTTCTTTTGACTTGTGTCCGATTATATCCTTCTCAAACACATCTGGCCACTGATAGCTGTATGAAGTAAAGAATGCTTCGTAAGCTGCGCTTTATTATTTTTGAACCATTTCCATTTAAAATGTTTATACTTGGTGCATTTGTTAAATTAAAGATATATATATATATGTATATATGTATATATATAATATATATATATATATAATATATAATATAATATAAATATAATATTTTTTTTTTTTTGCTTTAGGTTGCCCTTTAAAGCGACTCAGTAAACCTAAAAATTGCTTATATATCACCCTGTGGCTTAATAGGTAAAGTAGTTGGTTTGCATATGAAACCATATGTGATGTCATATACAGGACTCTATACATATTTAAAACACATTTTTCTCCAAATGTATGCATTGCTTGCAAATTTGCGAACACAAATTTGCTAATTTTTAATCCTCTTCATTCAAAGTATAAAGTCTAGTTAAGGATTCCCTTTAGTAGCTCATCCTCCCTTCCATTCAGATGGAGCTATTCTATTCACTTACAGCACTAGGGTATTCAGCTGGAATTTCAATTGGTGCCCAGTCTTCTCAATGTGTCTGCGATGAGTGGTCCTTGCTATATACTCTTAATATCTGGTGATCAGGTTAAGGTCTTGTTTAGAGCATGCGCATCCTCAGTGCAGAATTGAACACACAGGATGGTTTGATGATAAAAAGCTAAAAGTTTCCAAAAGTTTGGAGGATTTCTCAAAATTAAGTAGCGTTTTACGAACTGTAAAGTTAGTTGTCTTCCCATAAAGCTTTAAAACCAGTAATTACATCCAGGGCTGCTTTAACCAATAGGCACAGTGGGCACTTGCCCAGGGCCCACTGGTTAAGGGGCCCCCCCTTGAAGGAAGCAAGGGTTAAACAAAACATGTCTCACATGCGAGACAGCAGTTCCTGGTTGTTGCGGCTCGCCCTGCTCACAGCCGAACGTGAGGGTCTCTTGTTGCTAGGGCAGAGAGACATCCTCGTTTTTGATGGGACCAGCAGGGGGGACCTAGTTAAGGCCCCCCCTGCTGGTCCCATTCAAAAATGGGGCTCTCGCTCTGCGCTAGCAGAGACGGACAGTCGCCGACCAGTCTGCTGCCTACTCCTTATGGAAGCATGGCAGTTGTCGGTCAGAGGATAAACTGGCGTGTACTATCAAAAGTACACGCCAATTCATCCTCATAATAGGGACAAATAAAATTTAATATAGAAGCACAAGTGAAAAATAACGTTTATTGTCCCTTTAATGGCAAAATAGTACTGGCATATTATTGGAAAAATTGGCGGAGGCTTATTAAGGGCAAAGTGACGCTGGTGTATTTGGCAAAGTGATGCTGTGGCAAAATAACGTACTATGTGGGAAAGTGACATTGTCGCTTATTCTGCAGGGGCAGTTCTGTTGGATAAAGTGACACTGTAGTATGTCCTGTGGAGGCAAATTGACACTGTGGCATGCCAAATTGTGTGGGTGCAATATAGGTGCATGTCAAGTGCTGTGGTTAAGTCCTTTAGGTGCAATGTGGGTGCAGAAAAAGGGAATAAAAAGAAATGCAATTTAAAAAAAACATTTTTTATTACATATACAAATAAATGTGATATGAAAATAGTTGCATATAATATTAAAAAGTTCACATTTACATAGTTTTACAGTGTGAAAATTGGGTCGAGGGGTCCACTACTATAGACTTTGCCCAGGGCCCACTAGGGTCTTAAAGAGGCCCTGATTACAGCAGGTTAATATTTTCTTGTCACTAAGCTAATGTACATTAAGCTGTGATTACCATGTGCAGTTATGGCTGCTTTCAGTGTATAGTTAGCCACCCAGCATTCCACTGTGCAGAGGTATATAATGCAATATGCCTCCTGCACCCAGAGAAATATGCCAGGAATTACATTTGTTAGAAGTGTTTTACTCCATTATAATTAAATCCTGACCCTATTGAAAACTGTTTTAGCTCATGTTAATTATTTTTCAATAGTGATATATGAAAGTGTAAAGAATTTTGTTTGGTAAGCATGTGTATGCTGCTACAAGCCTATACTCCACACCTCCCCACTTTCATTTTATCACACCCCAAAATGGCAAATCTAAAATCATACATAGTGAAGAAGCTCTAAAACCTTTAATAACCTTGCTTACACAATGACTTTTTTTTTTATATATATTTTTTTTTTTTACTCCCTCCAGTATGATAAGCGCAATGTAATAGATAATTTAGCAGGTGCTGGATTCTTTCCCAGGAATTCTTATCTAGTCTGCTGTTGTATTTTATTTATTGTAACCTAGCTATGCCTTCTCAAAGCTTAGGATACATAGATATCAGATTTGTAGCGTTTCACCTGTAGATTTTCACTTTTAAAAAAAGCAGCAAAATTTAAAGGGAGTCGTTACCTAAAAAAAATGTCTGCACAATGCATCGTTTAAAACTGAATAAATGGTCAGTTTGGGTTATGCATTTGCTTGGATTTCTGCTAAGAGAAAATGTGTTTAAATGGTAGTGTGTCTCTTGTTTATAACACCACTTGTACCTTTTTTATATGCAAATTAACTAGTTTTAATCCCTTCATGGTGCTCACGACGACACAAGTACCAAAACGACACTTTGTGTCCTGGGCCACCGATCATAAGGGGATCAAAGCTAGGGACACTTTGCAGAGACCCCATCAGAGTCTTAATAGACCTTGTGGGTCCCTGACAAAAAAAAAAATCATGAGACGTCACGGAGGCGTGCCCGAAACACGGAAGTTTGTGTAGCCAGTGCTCGCTTTGGGCATTGGCTTTATTTTCTCTGTCAGACTGAGGCCAATTAAAGTGGGCTCATCTGACAGGTGGGATCCCGCTGCAAGCCCCTGCACGGGTCATCGCGGGGTGCCACGATGAGCTGTTCTATGCTGGTCTAGTGTCTTTTGGGACCTTTAAATTAGGATGGCATGGAACTTCCTAGCGGTTAAATGCGAAATATGTAATTTGCTTATCAAGCCACAACATGTCTTAAGTAGGGGACATGACACATTTAAAATCCATTTTTCCCACCTTTATTTTATGCATTCTCTTGTGTTTCTGCTGAGAAAAAGTTAAGATTTTTTTTTTTTACCATTTTCTTTAATAGTATAAGCAATATTTAGGTGACAGTCCTTATGATGACCTAATCGACTAAATATTTTTAAAACGGGTCTGTTTACTCCTAACATATGCTCCCCTGCAATTGTGCTAGGTAAATTGAATTTAAGTGTATAACTTTAACTCTATGCTGTTGAGAGAGAGAGAAAAGTATGGCAAAAAAGTGATGTGAACACTTACTCCAACCCAGTTGTTTTGGTTTTGTGCTGCCCTAAGCATGACTAAATTCACTAGATAGATGAGAAATTCCATTCCTTTGAATGAAATTATTCTCATTGGTTCCTGCAGCAAAAAAAGTAAATTGACTTTTTTACTTTGTTAGTGTGGGCAGTCCTGGTTTCTTGCAAACTGCTGTAGTTTCACAATTTCATCAAAGTTGTTTATATTTTAAGCAATTCAAAATGTAAAACATGCATTTTAAAGTACTTTGAAAGCACATTAATATGCATTTTGGACACCAGACAGTCCCTTTAGGTGTATGTGTGTCCCTTTACCCTAATTTTGCCACCTGTGTGTATTTTTGTCACTTTGCCTAATCAATAAAATAGTGTATCTGATTTAGACGAGTGAGTGCCGGCTTAAGTCATAGTGCTGATTTATACTTTTCCTTGGTCCCACGAGGTCTAGAGCCACCTCCTCATCACGATTTGGTAAATAACCTGTTCCGCGAGATGATTAACCAGAGTGAAAACCGGACAGCCTTTCAATGGGGGTTTGTACTAGTTGAGCTCCCTGCATGGTCTGAAGTCTGAGTGACGGCAGGTCATGTGACCCTTGACACTCTAACCTCAGACATGCTTGAGGAGGTATGGGGCGATGTGTGTAGGATGTCCAGCGCAGACTTGCTGCATCTCTGTGACATGGCAGCAATGTTTGTTGTGTTGGCATGCCTGCAGCTGGGCAGATATGCTCATCTTCTCCCCAGTAATTGGGTGGATGCTGAGCAATTGACCAGTGACAGACGGTCACTTGACTGGTTGTCGGTCACAGAGTGTGTCAAGTGGCAAACCTCTATTTTTTGGTTGCACAAACAGAGAATAACTGTTGAATGGTGCAAAACGGTTCAAAAGGCACTTTTATTACATGCAATTGCTACACTGTACGACAGTCTATGTCCCCTCAAAGAATTTACCCCAGCCACTTTGCCTTGCCTCACCACTCGGTGTGGGAGCATGGAAAATATATATTGCCTAAAGGAAGATGTCTGTGAAAATCTACCATAAATCTTGCTGCAAAGTAAGCACACAGGACCTAATTTTAGAACTAAATTTAAATTGTGTATTAAGGAAACTGATCCAATCTACAAAATAATTAAAACCTTCTCTCTGATGCATACTCATTCAGATGTATTTTTTAATTCTCCTCTAGCTAGAAAGGATGATGATTTTTGTCTTTCTGGGGATTTGTGGTAGCTTACAGGTAATTGTATGAGCAGTAGGAACTATGCGGTAACAGGCTCCAGTAATTGGTATACACATAAACATCACTGGAACAAATGAAGTTCAGCTTTTAAATCCCAGAAGAGTGTGTAGAAACTAAAGATAAGAGAAAGCTTAAAACATTTAGATTTCTTTTTCTCTCAAATAAAATGGTTCCTTAATTGCTCCATACTGAAAATACCCTACTTCAAATAACTATATGTTTGATAATATGATCTTCAAGTTTGCTGTGACCTTCATTTAGCTATTACAGGCAGCTCGTGGAACTCAAAGAAATCAAACTGTTCCCTAGGGAACAATAAAAAAAAATAATAGATGAAAACGGACACTCTAAACAAATTTATTGAATGTTTAAATATTGGAAAGGTTCTAACAATTCAACTCCCTAAGCACACCCTTCAAGGATAAAGCAACAAAGTATAGAAAAATGATAAATACCATGCTGCAAGATTCTTACTGAAGGCACCATAAATAGTGGTAAGCTCCTCTGGTCTTGCTTCCCAGACTCCGACAAATCACCATGGTGGTGATATTATGCTTCAAGTATGTTACAGTATCGTAGCAACCTGTGCACCAGCCAGTTTTTGCTATGGGAACAGCCTCGAGCAATAGTATTTGGTGCATGAGCGGGTGTCTGTGTCCATTTTGGACAAAGCAGATTCCTCTTCCAGAAGTAATGCAAGGAGCAGTTCAAATAACAATAAATATAGTATTATTGACATACTTGAAGGTCACATTAGGGGTCATCAATAAAATGCAATTCTGAGTTTGAGACTACGAATTAGTATATGAAAGTCTGAATAAAACACCCTAAATATTTTTGAAACTCCCAAAGAGAACGTAGCGAAATAAACGTAGAAAACGGCACTCAAGGAGTTGATGCATATCATTGAAAAAAATATAAATTATATATCCAAAGGTGTAAGCAGCACAGCAAAAAATAACAGGCAGAAATTGGCAAATAAAAAGTTTAGACCGCTTGACGTGTTTCGCGCTATAAGCGCTTAATCATAAGCTAGCTCTGTGATATAAACCAGGATTTAAAATATGGTGCCAAAAAACATCATGTGACCTGCAACAGCCAATCAGTATGTGGCCACGTACCTTAATTATACTTCAGTTGTGGATGAATGGGTTTCTGTGAATGGATGTGTGAAGGGGGCGTGTAGTATGTTACGTGAATTACACTCCCCTAACAGATTCATTAATGAATGTGTGAGAAACGAAAGGGACAGGTTTTTATTATAGCAGAGTGTATTATACGAACTTGAGCATGTCGAGAAATGGAACCAGTGTGTTTTAAGTGACAGTGAGTTGAACTTATAAAATTATTATTATGTGTTATTGTTAGGTTTAAAAACAAAGACGAACTTAATGTGAACTATTAAGATGAAAGTGAAAGAGACGGATAAAGTTTGTAAAAATTATGCTATATATTTTGTTAATATTAGGAAGGTAGAAAAGAAGAAAGTATAATTAGTTATAAGATAGAAAAAACGTTATAGAAGGGCTTAATACTTTTAAGTAGAAGAGTAATGTACATAATGAATAAAAGATATAGCAATTGTTTAGGGACATCGAGATAAAGGAAACTATTACATAATATGATTTAGTAACTGAAATTTGACTACAAATAATTTATGCTGAAATAGTACAAAACTGGTATGCAATTACAATCTTAATGTTCTATGAATATGTTTCTGTTGAAAAAAAGTGATAAAAGGGGCAAATATGTGAAAAACGAAGGTGAAAGAAGACATATAAAGTGAATATGGGGTATTTCTCTTCTTCTCCTCTTTGAAGAAGCCAAAGTGCAATAATAGTGATATATAAGCGAAAGAATATAGCTAATAAAATAAAAAAGGGGTAATATCACAGAACCAGAACATAATTGATAATGCAAAAATACATTCATAACTGTATATGTAACAATAACAAATAACAGATACAAAAATAAATAGAATCTAATTATTTAAAGAAACAAGTTACATCGTACTCTTTATTGAGACCTAATGGTTTCCTTGTTCCCAATGTGAAAATACAATGTTTCTCTGCATTTTAATTTCATATCTAAATTACCTCCCCTTGGTCCTAGTGTAACATTTTCTATGATTTGTACTTTAAAGTAAGATAGGTTGTTAGGGGTACATTGTCTAAAGTGGTCACTTGATTTCTATATCGTTTAGATGTTCTTGAATTCTAGATTTTAATTGTCTCTGTGCGGCCCACATATTGGGTTCCGCATTTTGTACATTGAATAACATAGATGACATTTGACGTACAGCAATTTGCATATTTGTTTAGGAAATAGGTTCTGTTAGTAGAAAGAGAAGGTATAGATATATATACACACACACACACACGTTTTTTTTTTTCCTACATATACATACACACACACGCGCGTGCACACAGTCAGTCACATATATATACACACACACGCACGCGCGCGCGCACACACACAGTCAGTCACATATATACACAAACACATCGTCAGTCACATATATACACAAACACATCGTCAGTCACATATATACACAAACACATCGTCAGTCACATATATACACAAACACATCCACTCAGACATATATATACACACAAACACATCCACTCAGATATATATATATATATATATATATATATATATATATATATATATATATTGCACAAACACATCCAGAAACACACACATATATACACAAACGCATCCAGACACATATATATACACACACACATATATATATATATATATATATATATATATATATATATATATATATACACACACACGTTTTTTTTTTTTTGTAAAGGAAAAAAATAAATAAAAAATGTTCACCTATCAATGTCCCCCCTCCCTGCTATAACACCAGAAGGGGGGGCGTTCCAGCCTGGTGGCAGAGAGCAGCTTTCCTGCTGAGCTCCCCGATCAGCACTATATCGGTGCGCAAGGGGGCGGAGCAGGAAGTCTGTGCAGCCGGTGCACACACTCTGCTCCCTCGCGCACCGCTGCTGGAGAGAAGAATTTGTATTTAACTTTTTATGAAAAAGAGCTAAATCCGATTTTGAACCTTGCCATACAAAGATGAGGTCATCTATGCATCTCCCATAGTATATAATGTTTTGTTTAAAGATATTGTTCTCTGAGTAAATGAAGGTTTCCTCCCAGGCTCCCATTGCTGTTCCCCTAATTTGAAGATAATAAACTCCATTCAATAGAACATAGTTGTGTGTTAATAAAAATTGAATGGCTTGTAGAAGGAAATCTATTGTACTTGGATCATAATTGCTATATTTAGTTAGCATTATTTGTATTGCTTGAATTCCCTCTTTGTCTGGTATGCTTGAATATAGTGCTGTTACGTCCATGGTTGCACACATGTAGTTGGGCAGCCAGGTAAAATGATTAAGAACATTTTTTGTATCTTTGGACAGGGCAGGACAGAGGCATGGGGTATTGTAAAGGCGAAGCAAAGGGCCCTGGGGGAGGGGTAGTGGAGGAGGGGAGAAGGAGGGAAGAGAGGTGGGTAGTGCAAGGCAGACAGAACAAAATAACTAGGTAGAGGAGTTTCTCTTTAGATTGAGTCCCTCCTCTCCTCTACCCATTCCCCATATGGGCCAGAATTGCCTCTGCGGTGTATAGTACCGTCTGCTAATCCTGTGTGTGGCATGTCTTGTCTTTTTGTACTGTTAATAAACTTCACAAGGATGAATTGAAGGCATAAAGAAGTGAGAATAAACAAACTTAAAGGACAATGCCTCAATATCTGAGTGGTTAAAAAAAAAAAAAAGAAAAAAAAAACATTTTTTGTATCTTTGATATAACTTTTTAGTTCTTTAACTATTGGATGTAGATATGTATCCACTAACTCCTTGAGTGCCGTTTTCTACGTTTATTTCGCTTTGCCTAAAGTATACTTGGTGCAGACCAGGCACCAGTAGAGGCACCGGAGCTGACATCAGAGGATTCATTATACTTCTAATATCTCCAGCGCTGTTGAGCCCGAATATATACCCTTTTGTTCCCAAAAAGAACATGTCTAGCTTTTTACAGCTGGATACCTGGTACACCAGTGACACAATGAGTGTGCACATTTTAAGTATTGTAATTTGGCCTGTCTCACTGCTACATTGTGGCTGTTAACATTAATTCTACCTCTTGCTCTTGAGAAACTTTTTTTACTTGGCCCACAATTTCTACAGTCTCCTTAAGTTGTTGCTGGGAATAGTTATATATATTACTACACAATAATACGTAACCTGTATTTAGTAACCACCTTGGAGTACAGCGATACGGCTGTGTGTAGGTTTGTCGACTGTCTTGAGGTAATGCACCTTCTCTTTGAAACCTTGCTGATTCCTTGACTCTTGGAACTTTGCTCAGATTTCTCCTTTCAGACAGGTAAAATACGGCCCAGAACCCAACGGTAGACACCAGCTGCAACAATGAATATAGGCAATACATAAGTGGTCAAATCTAGCATTTACAGAACAGGTCCCAATGATACCAACATGTGTGTGTGTGTGTGTGTGTGTGTGTATATATATATATATATATGTATATGTAATGGAGTATAATTATATCACATAGAAGGGCATATAGCTCCTAGTAAGTGACCTGGATCGTAGTCTTATAGACAGGTCTCATTTGAGGGCAGATTATAAAAGGGGTCTTTTTCAGAGCATTTTCTGGAAGAAAAACGGTCTTATTTTGCAGCAAATATGGTAAAACATACGTGTGACATGATCTTACTTTTGTGAGTGCCATATTTTCACTATAGATGACGTATCAGGGGTTAAAAGCCCTTCCAATTAGAAACTGGCTTCTAATAAAATATCATTGTTTGGATTCCCCAGTACCTTCAAATAACAAAGGAAAACGATCTGCAGCACAGAAGCATTTATTAAAACAAGTAGGATGATGGAGGAATGCAGCACAGAAAGGGTTAAAAGTATCCAAATACTCTCTCGAAAGGTAGAGCAGTCCACAGCACAAGTCCTCCTCAGAAATGGGTTTCACAGGTGCAGACTTCTTCCAAACTTTACACCTATTTGGAGGTGATTTTTGGAAGTCTGTTTCTGATTGATAGGGATTTTTAACCTCCTGATGTGTCATCATATACCATGTTGGTGAGAACATACTATTCATGAACGTACCTGCATAAGAGTACACTAAACTATATATATTTAAAGGAATACTCCATTCTATAACCCACGATCGTGTATTGCTGTTTTTATGCACATCATTGCACATAAGCACACTTTGATCTTTTTTGAATGCAGGAACACAAGGCATTTTGATTTTGGCTGATCAAATATCATTTGGTATAAAATCTATATACTAAGTAAGGACTAAAGATGATTTAATCGATAATTTACATAAATATATAATTTGTTTACTTTTCCAGCAGCCTGACCTCCCCCCCCCCCCCCCCCCCACCCGAAACTAATGTCATTCTGCAATCTGAAATAAAATTATAAAACCCCCTTTTTAACAGATCTCAAAAATCTTTCATTGAGCTCCTGCTGCATGCCTGCTTATATCTGGCTTCATGGAGGGAAGGTTTGCCAGAGGCAGCTCTGAGTTAAAGGAGATTTCAGTGTTCTTCATAGAAAAGAAATAGGTAGTCAATCTGTGCTACTAAATTCTGCTAAGATGTATACCTTGCAGAGAGCTGTATTAATATATACCTGCTCTATGCCAATCAAACCCAACAACCCATTCACAGGGCGTTAAACCGACTAAAACCTTCTCCACAGCAGCAGAATGTTCCCACAGTGTTCCTTATTTCATCTTTTTTTTAATTTGGATCATATGAGTGCTGAACTTGCTCATGCTTTTGTGGGTCACATTTGGGCTTATTACTTCCTTGGTTCTATATTTTTTGTTTCGTGAATGAATGGCTTTGGTGCTGTTTTAAATATCTCATATCGCACATAATATTGTGTATACTAAGCCTAATCCAATCATTGCTGTAATTCAATACAGCCAATGGGTATTTCTGGCACCGTAGAGGATAATTAAATGTACCTGTTTCGTAACTATTACTTGTATAACCCGGCTCAGCTTAATTTCCACCTCCAAATAATTTTGTCTGATTTTAATTTTTTTTTAAATGTCTATGTAGGTCACATTTGTGGGCAAAGAACAAGGTTTTTAGGTAGATTTTTAAAGTAAAGGTGGTCTTTATAGTTTTAACACCGTTTATTTTACACTGGTCAATTCTAATAAGACTGTTTATACAGCAGGAAAACATAAATGTAGCTAGCTAGATAACTTCAATGTGCAGCATATAACAAGAAACAAGTGGTACAGCTACATGAATAGCCAGATGTGTACAGTGTCATTCTGTATATTGTTGACCAGCTACTGATGGCTATAAGGATTAATACACGGAGTACAATATAACTTCCATAGGTATATAGTCAACTGGACATGCATGGTTATGTATATTCTATGGTGGTCAGCATCTGCTTTTAGCTGTAGTCCCAATAAGTTTCAACCACACATAAACCACAGTTTTTTAAACTGGGAACACCAGTACCTATGAATCTCAGCTAGCTAGATGTATTCCAATCTGGCTGAACATCATATATAGTACATGGCAGCAGCCAGTTTAAAAAGAGAACAATCTAATACCCCCTCCACAATACCTACCATTTAGGAGGCAGGGGGATCATCGCTAGTAAATCACGAGGGGTTGCCGGTGTGCCAGATGCTCTCCAGATGGAATGGTGGTATAATAATGAGGGACATCTGGAATCCCCAATTTGAGCAATAGAATGACTATTACTGCAGGGGGGGAGTTGTACTGTCTGGATGTATGAGATAATTTCCAGATTGT